>VXBU01006153.1:92274-123676 GCA_013400315.1 Bombycilla garrulus
AAAAAAAAACCAAAAAAAAAAACTAACAAAACAAAACCAAAAAAACCAACTCCTCTCTCCCACTTCCAAACATTCTCCAGCTCTATCCAACCTTGGGGGAAATTCCCGTTCCTCAGGAGCGTCCACAGAGCACAGCAGCTCCTAAAGCAGCCAAAAATCACGAGCAGAAATTTCCCAAGTCTCAGTCTCTGGGTGCAGCTGGGGGTGTGGAATTTTGGGGGAGAAGCCACAACTGTACAGAGCTGTGGCCGTCTGCCCTGGTTCTTTCCAGAGCAGCCGGTTCCCTGGAGCTCGTGTTGTGTCCCTCAGCCCTGGGCTCCTCTGGGACCCCTCCAGCAGCAGCAGCAGCTCTGAGCCAAAGCAGCTGAACCCCTTCACTCCATCCCCACCACGCACACCCAGGCAGAGCTGGATTTATTAGATAACCTCAAAAGCTGGTGCCAGGGAGTTTGGGGTTGTTGCGGTGCAGCTGTCAGCTGCAATTCCCAAGCAATCCCTGAAGAGCTGCGCCGCTTGTTCAGCGAGTTCCACCTTTTCACCAACTCCCTTCATTTGCGTGGGCAAACGCATCCAAGCCCGCACCCAGCACGTCGAGGACGTCTTCAAAAGCGACAAAATAAAGTCTCAGACCAACGAAAGCAGTCAGGTACAAATCCAATTTTAATTGTCAAGCTCACTTCTAGCTCCCACATTCAACGCGAGGATCAAAAACTACAGGTTTGAGGGTAGAATTTTATTCTATCCCCAGTTTCTGATCGTTTTGGCAGCTGGCGAACAGCAACTTCCAAAATCCACTCGTTGCAGAAGCTTTTCCCTACCTTGCAGTGCCAGGTGAACCCCACGGACTCTCCCAAAAGCTCTTGACACCTTTCGGACTCAGTTCTTTGGCAACAGTTATACAGAGCATTGTGCGTATATAAAGAGCTTATAATAAAACTTCTTTTACATTCTAATTGTCTTAAACCTTCACAGAAGTATTAAAGTGCTCAATCAACTCTGAACAAACCCTCCTTCCCTAGTCAGCTACTTCCTGGAAACGCCTGCACTTAAGTCAGCAAAACCAGAAGCAAACAAGAAGAGAAAAGGCATGGAAAAATAAAATAAATCCTCTGCAGGATCATGAAAACCCCCTTTGAGACAAGAGGCCTCGAGTCTCACATCTCCCTTCTACCCAAATATTGAGACACAGGTCCAAATGTTCAACCAGTCCAAGCCAGCACAGCTTTTTTTTTTTTTTTCTTTCTCCCTCTCAAGCTGTGCTGATTTCCCATCAGTTGATTCTTTGGCCCCTGACTTCTGTCAGAACAAAAAAAAAAACCCTGCAGAACAGAATCCGACTGGTGCTACAAAGAAAATACAAACGCTGAAGTCACACCGGTGAAGGAAAATAAAAGACACGAACAAGAGTTGTGGATATTTAACCCTCCCTGCTGCCTGGGTTTTAAATTCTCTCTGCAACCTGAAATTGACCTTTCAAAAAGGTTTTAAATGGGGACATTTCTGGCTGTTCTAAGCGGGGGATGGAGCGTGCATCTCAGAACTATTTGATCTGGCAAAACCTGCAGGCCAGTCCACCCCGCTATGGCTCTGTGCCCGAGGAAATCCCACCCAGAGTCTCGAAGAGGACCAAAGCCACGTTCCCTTGGGCACATCCTGTCCTTCCTCCAGCCACAACACCCCAAATATCACTTAAACCACCCCACAAGGTGACATTTTCCTGTGGAGACACCAGCCATTCACCCACGGGACACGTGTGTGTGCTTTACAGCTTTAGTCAGCCAGAGGATGACACCTCTGATTGCAGCTTTGCTTAAATCTTTTGACATCTGTGGGAAAAACACGTTATTTCAGCCTCAGCAGCCCTCTGCACTGCCTGGCTCCCAGCAGGTCCTGAACTGCTGGCTGTCACCTGCCCTTTTGCTGTTGACTGAAGATCAGAGTTTTACCTCCTCTGAAATCCTGCCCGCCCCTCCCAACAGCTCGGGGTGATCCTGGCACAGGAACGACTCAAAATCTTGAGGCAAGTGGTCAGAAACCACGCTCAGGTTGGTAGCTGCTCCTGTCAGACGTGGCAGGAGCTGCCCCTGAGGCAAATCCCCTGCCTTGATGCTCTGGGGTGCATTTCCTGACCCTGAGGCCTCTCACATCACCTTGGTGCCACACAAAGGTCGTGGTTTTGCTGTCTGGGACATTGTTCTGCTCTCTAAGCTGAGGGGTTTCCCCCACGATTCCCTCAGGGATGTACAAACCCTGGGTATAGGAACTCTGGCTGCTCTCCTCCCCCGAGCCTCAACACAAAGAAAATGAAAAAAAATCCGTTCTGCACACGTGTTTGAGAGCCGTGGGCAGCTCCACAGAGATTAAATACCTTCTGATCTTTAGTGCAAATACACCAAATCTGCAGTGGCTTCAGCCTGGCTTAGCGTCAGCACGGGAGCTTTGCACCCAAAGCCTTCCTCCCTCACGGTTGGGCTGCGAGGAAAAAACCCTGCACCATTTACTGGGCAAGCAACTGGTGAGAAACACTCCTCTGTGCTGATAAATTCATATTTTACATCCCTCTTCTTCCCTCATTTCTAACTCTTTCGAAAGTTCACCACCGAGGTCCACGATTTTCTGAACGTTTTTAGCTGTGACCTGTGATATGCCAAGCACTGAACTAAAGGGCAGCTTGTTTCACAGTACTCCAAATTAGAAAAACTGACCATAGTACGAGCAAAATTAAATAAACTGAAATAGAAAAGACAGCAGAAGTTAAGATTCATCCAGAAATATAATATAACCTCTGGGAGCTGGGGGGGGGGAAAACTGGAAATCAGCTACACAACAGAAACAATGAAATGATCAACAAGTACTGATTAGGCGAAAAGAGGAAAACTTTCATTGCATTCTGTACATCAAAATTAAATGAAAAATTCACACGTTGGAGCCTGGAGACAGAATGATGAAGGTCTCAAGCCACAGGAAGGAGAAAGCAAAGAAAACACCTTGAATAAAGCAACACGTGAACAAAACCAGTAACTGAGCAGCTTCCAAAGGAACAAAAGTGACCGTGTCTCAAAATGAGAAAGAGCAGCACAGAAGCAGAGAACATGTATATGGTCAGGACAAGGTGGGTAACACTGCACAAATCACTTGTGAATTTGGAAAGAACCAGGCCTATTTGTATATCTATGCAAAATATATACACAACTCCATATGTATATATGTACACATAGGCACTACTGTACATATGTATATGCAACCTCCACACAACTGCCCTCTGGGTGCAAGCAAAAAAAACGCTGCAGTTGTGCAAAAAAACCTACAATTCTGTGTTTGATTACCCAGGAGAAACGGGAGAAGGATCCAAACTAATGCCCAAACAGCTCAAACCCAGGGGTTTCACCCACAGGGCGGGCCCAGCCTCTCTGACTGTTCCCAGCTCGTTTGCAGGAATTAAAAATTCATCGGAAGCCGTGGATTGCAGCAGTGCACGCTGCATCTGTTTCCAAACCCATTAATCTGAGAAAACAGCCACTGTGTCTCCTGACATCAGTGGTTTAGCACGAGGCCATCCCACTCACAACAACAATTTGGGAATGCTGGGTGCACAGGGAATTGGATTCAAAGGCCAGGACTGTCACTCTATAAAACAAGGGTCAGTTGCTGTTCTTAGTGTTGGGGAAGAGAAGGATGTGGTGCATTAAAAAAGCCTCCCCCACCCTCAAACAAGGGAAATAGGACACCTCTGGATGCTCCAGCCGTGCAGCCAGGCTGATCTTTGGGGTTTGTGTGCTTGGGGGTGTGGAAAGGAGCATTTTCCATAAAGCTCGTTCGCCTCACAGCTCCACAGAGCATCGTCCTCCCAAGTCCAAGGCTCCCTCGGTCAGCACAGGCCCCGCGGAGCTGGGACAGGAGTGCATTGCCAACGTCAGAGCACGAAGAAAGTGGTGAAAGAAAAACTGCAGGAGATTGTCCCACGCCTTTTCTGGCCCCAAAAGGAGCTGTCTGTGCTGCCTTCAGTACTCTGCATCCATGGCATCCAGGTACTTGGCCTCGATGATCCTCGGGAGCAGGTTGTACCTAAGGCAGAGCAGGGACAGCGACTCAGTCCTTGTTTGTGCAGCTCATTTCTCTCATTTTTCACTCATTTCTCTCAAATTTTCTCTCATTTTTCACTAATTTCTCTCAAATTTTCTCTCATTTTTTGCTCATTTCTTTCAAATTTCCCTCATTTCTCTCATTTTTCTGTCCCAAAGCTCCCGGGTGAGTCCGGCCGTGATGTTCACCCGGCTGAGGGGGACAGCGAGTTGGGGACAGCAAAACCAACCAATCCTGCCAGCAAACACAGCCTTTACAGGAACTGCAGTGCCAGGCACAGCTGGAAAAAGAAATCCTCATCCTCACAGAGAAAAGTCACTTTCCTAGAGCTCTGTCACCACCAAGTCCTCAAGGTGACAAAAATACAAAGGTGAAGAGCCGTGACTCCAAACAAGACCATCCCCACCTTCTCCACTTAGAGACAGATATTCCCTTACTTTTAAATTCGTTTTAATTTGATTTTTTGCAAAACATCCTCACAAATTAATATATTTGGGTTAGAAAGGCTCTGTGAAGTTGCTCTTGTAAATCCCAGTGCACGTTTATGTGGCATTTTCCCTTGTCTAACGAGGAAGCGACTCTTCAGCTGTTAAAATAACTCAGAAAGCAGCAAAAAAAATCAGTTTCAGATTTTAACAGCTGGGCAAGAGATCCCAAACATCACTTATTAATGAGAAATATCTTAAATAGACCCATCATAGAATAAAATGCTTGAGAGCCACAGGAGCCCAGATAAGAGACAATTCAGAGAGAAGATTCTTCTGTGGGCAACCAAAAACTCATCATCCCCAAGTTCTGAATCTAAGCCAGGACCTGAGAATACCCGAAGAGATCAAGTTTTCCTCCATCAGCCTGTTTTCCACTGCAGTAATGGATTTCAGTGGTTTTTCAGTATCTGTCTAAGACCACACCAGTGATCCCTCACTAATGACAACACAAATCAAGTTTCTAAAGCTGTTGGAGGGATGGAAATGTGGCTTTGGGACGTGGCTGGTGTTCTGGATGGGACACCACGCCATGCCTCACTCGTTTGGCCTTGATTCTTGAATTTGCCCCCTGGCTACTGTCCCATCTCCGCTTTCTCCCTGCATTTCTTTAAAAAAAAAAGGAAAAAGGGAGAAAATATATTGAATTTCTTCAACTGCCTCATCTATTTAGAGTGCCAAATCTTTGGGAAAAAGTCATTAACTACAGAGCTCATGGATCATGGTGCTGCCTTCTTGGCTGGAGGCCACAGAAACTACACAAAGGCAAAAGAAATCAGAGGAAGGAAAGCCAAGGGCAAATTTCCACGCCATGCCAGGCAGCAGCATCTTCCCCTTGGCAGCAGGGCTGATTATCCAGCTGCTGAGGAAAAACTGCTCTGGAAAGAGGAATGAGTTAGCAACACAGAGGGTATAAAGTAACAGCATCTTATTCACTGGGAAGAAAATATATTTGCATATTAGTGTCTAGCTCTTAGTACAAAATCAGTTTTTTTGACTGCATTCTATCCATAGTAATTGAGTTTTTTATTTTATGCCATGTCCAACACCTGGATTTGGCAGAGCGTGGGCCACGTTTTCTGTTTTGCAAAGCTGCAATTCCCACAAGAGCCTCTCATCCAGCGCTGCTCACAGCTGGAATATTCACCAGCCACTCCTGCAGGCACCCCGAGTGCCACCAGTGTGAAGGGCAGGTGAGGCATGACTACCAGAGGAACAATAATTTCTGTGTTTTCCAAGCCTGTTTGTCTTTTAAAATCCTGCCCGAATGGCTCTGACACGATCCTGCTGAAAGACACGGTAGCTCTGACATTTGCTTTTGTTTCAGAGAGGACTGGACCCATCTTTAGCAGCCAAGGAAAACACCCCAGCAGCTGGTGCAGATCAGCAAATTGGCAGCTCTGAATTTTGGGATCAGAGGGAAAAATCTCTGGGACTGCAAGCTCAAAGTCAAGCAGAAATCCCTGGTACCATGCTGGCCTAAAAATAATCAAGTGGACTTGAAACTTGGCGTGTTCCTTCCAAGATCTTATGATGGCCTCTCATTATTTCCACAGGGCTGAGGGCATGAATGATTTAACTGCAGAATGATGGGCAGGGGCTGCTAATGAGCCCCAAGGAAGAAATCAGGTAAATTCTTAACCATTCTCTCTCAAGACTGTAAAATACTGTGGGGTGCCCCCAGCTTTAAACATCTATTTCAATTCTAAATGTGGCCAGTTTCACCCAACTGATCACTGACAGGGACATCCAGCAGGGCAGGAGGTCTGTGAGGTCACCACAGCACTGGGGAAGAGATAAGGATTCCTCTCAGGAAGAATTTCCAACTCTGCTGTGAGCACTGGCCTGAGGAAATCAAATTGCAGAGTGATAAGGAACATTATCCAATCCCACCCAGAGGTTTGGACTATGGCTTCTCAGGAAGATCAGACATCTCCCAGGCACTAAAAGGAGAGGTTTTGCCTCCTGGGAAGCTGGAAGAAGAGCACTTGCCAGCCCAGAGCCCTCTGCACAACTCCCAGCAGCACTGAAATCCTGATTCCTCCTCAGGCCTGAGCAGCTGGTAAAAAAAAACCCTCATCATTACCCAGGAGCTGGTTAGTCTGGAAATGCAGAAACCCTCCTGAACCTCTCACACTTCAGGCAGTAGCTGGGACTGGAAGGGACCTCTGGAGATCCCCCTGGAGCAGGAACATGTCCAGGTGGGGTTGGAATGTCTCCAGAGGAGACTCCACAGGATCCCTGGGCAGCTGCTCCAGTGCTCTGCCACCCTCAACAGAAAGAATTATTTCCTCATGTTGAGGTGAAATTTGGCGTGTGGTAGTTTGTGGCCTTCAGTCCTTGTCCTGTTGCTGGGCACCACCCTGGAGATATTTACATGGATTGGTGAGATTCCCTCTGTCGCCTGATTTTTGTAAGACTTTCTAAGCCTTTTGATATTTACATATTTGTGAAGAACTTTCTCACCCCCTTTCTGTAAACACCTCAGTGTTTTTGCGTTCCTTCATAGAGGAGGAGAAAAACTGATGGACTGTTTGTCTGTGCAGTGTCTTTGGAGAGGTGGCACTGCCACCGTCCAACCCACTGTCACTTTTGGAAAACTATAAATACTGGAGTCAAAAAAAATAAACCCTCTTCTCCTCTCTTCTGATCACCTGAGCTGCGGTGTGTGTCTGTGTTCTTTCGTGTCCTACAGCGACACCCCACTCACTCTTCTCTTCTCCAGACCAAACAAGCCCAGCTCCCAATTTCTCCTCTCCTCAGCCTTCCAGTAATCCAAGCCTGAAGAGGCACAGGAGAAAGGGGGAAAAAAATACAGCTGAACTTCCTACCTGATGGGGATCATCCCTATCATGATGAGGGGGAAGATCATCTTCATGTAAGGCAAGGGTGACATTCCAAAGCCACAGAGGATGAGCAGCTGCAGGACCTGCAGGCCTGTGAAATAGTGGATCTTCCTCTGGGGAACTCTGCGGATGTAATGGGTCGGAGGATAAGCAGTCTGGGGAGAGAAGAACCACACGTTAGGCATGGGACTGGATTTGTGACAGCAGAACGGGGCTTTGGGACACCAGGGTTTGAGGGAAATCATTAATCTGTATGAGCAGCGCATCAACATCAGGGTCCTTAAAAGGCTCAGCAGCTGAACACGGGATTTGTAGGGTTAATTCCTACAAATGAACCTGAAACCACAGCATTGGCAGCAGAGGGTGACTGGGCACTGGGAGCCTGGAGAGAAGACAGAACACCCCTCAGGGCCAGGATTGCCTCTGGGAACATCTGGAGTGCAGTGAAATATCCTGGGAAGTGCAGTAATGAGGTTCCCTGAGGAGGGCTGGGATTGTCAGGGCTCCAGGGCCAGGGGGGCAGGGGGAAGGAGAGCAGCTGCACCCAGGCGTTGTTCCTGTCGATGGTTCCTCCACCCGACACCCAGCTCCTCATTATTTTATAACTCCCAAGGCTCCAGGCTTCCCCTGGTGCTCCCATCTCCTGGCTGAACCCCATCAGGGGAAAACCAGGAGATGAGGGAACAGGCTGTGCTCAGGGTGCAGGGATTTTCTCAGCTCCTATCAGCCACCCATTTTTGAGAAATAAAGGGGGGAAAAAATGACATTAATAGGCCAAATATGGTGGTTTCTTTTGACAGCTCCTTGCTCATGTCTGAGCACAGGCTTTGACTCACTGTCTATACATCAATGAAGAGCATGAGCGACTGTCTGCTGGCACCAGCACAGCCTCAGTGGCTTTCAGATCGTGCCATGACTCATTAAAAGGTTTCCACAAAAGGGAGTTTTCAATAATTTGAGAATACTTTTCAATTTCCCACGCCAAAACCTGGAAAATTCCACACGTACAATTCCTACTCAAACCAGAAGCGATAAGTCACGTACATCAGTAGCTGTTCAAGCCTCATTCAAAAACTGACGTGACAAATGTAATCTTTACCCGAATTTCACAGTTTTAACCTGTGGGATGCAATATTGGAGATCAAGACAGATTAGCAGAGATGCAGAGGCAAATGTTGGGCTTATTAAGCCCTTGACCCTTGTTACATAAGAGAGGGTGAGCTGGAGATTGCTCCAGGTACCACCCACACTCCAAACAACCCCTTTTTAGCACCTGTAACCGAGACAGATTTTAAAAAACATCTTCCAGGTTCGTCTTCAGCCCACATCACAGAGAGTTTCAATAACACAAGTAATCTCATTTTGAATTTAAAATCCCATCTTGTGGTATTTCACACAAAATGAAAGCGTAAAACAGCACCAAAAAAAAAAAAATTACCTGCCTGAAGCTTTGTTGGGGAAATCAAAGATCATAATTTCCTGATGTTGTGCTTTTTATATTTGATATTATTACTTTTTGGTTTTTTTTTAAGTGCTTGTAGTCTGCGGATGACACAAGAGCACGGGAGGGTTTAAAACTCTCCAAAAAAAAAAACTCCTCATAAAATAAATGAATAAATAAATCCTACAGTGGGAAAGCTGGACCAGCTATGTGTGTACCTGTTCCTTGAGCAGCAGAGCCACCCTTTCGAAGAGCTGGTTGCCGTCGATGGAGGTGAGGGCGATGTAGAGGAAGAGGCCGAAGAGGACGGGCTTGGGGATCCACTGCAGGGGGAAAGGGAGGAGCAGCAGCGACAGCCCCACCAGGAAATTGGCCATCAGACTCGTCAGCCGCGTCTCCTTCACACTCACGATCCTGGAAGCAGCAGAAGAGGGGTTGGGAGAGGGGAGGACACCCCGAGATCTGTAAGGGTTTGTCCCAGGGGCAGGACACGGTGCCAGCGGGGAAAGGGAAACTCGTCCCCGCTGAAATCAGCGCTGCTGACACCGAGGAGGCAGAGCCTTGCCTGGAGCCAGGCCAGGCACTTCATCCACTGCTCGGAAAAGTGCCAAATTCCCCTTCTGTAAAGCTCTGCAGATCCTATCCTGAACTAAACTGCCCTCGAAACTGATTCTGTTTAACACAATGCAGAAAAAAATAAAACAACAAACCAGGCAAGAATCCTCTTTCTGTGCAGTAATCCTTCCCTTGATTTACCCTGGGCACATGCAACTGGCTTCTGTCCCAAAGAAAACTCATTGACTTCTCCAGGAAATAAGGAACCTCTTGGAGAAAAAAAAAAAAAAACAAAACAAAAAAACAAACAAAAAGAAGAAAGTCAGCAGTCTCCTGACAGCGAGTCAGCATTTTTGAAGGATTCAAGGATCTCCCTGTTTACATGGAAGGGAATGCTGAGAGCACCACACAGGGATTCAGTCCTGCTGTGGGCAATCGCCTATTACCATGCAAAACATGGCATTAATTAATGCAAATTTTCCAGAGCTGACAGGCCACAAATTGAGCTTTTTTTTTTTTTTGAGGGGAAGACTGACAGGAAAGCAGGCAGCAGCTTTAGCTACTTGAGGAGAAGCTGCTGTGTTTTCTTTGCACTTCAGCTAAACCTGTGAGCGTCTCCTCCCAGTCTGAAAAAAATCATCAGAAACAATAGGAGGAAAGAAAACCCACATCTGTCCAGACTACTTACAATGAGAGAAAAAGAGGATTCCTAACTTTTTTTTTTTTCTTTAGAAGATAAATCCAACAATTCAGTGGATAAGCCAGTGAATAAACCCCCTATTATGAGGGAAAATTTTTGCCCATAGCTGTTTTGGTGTCATTTAATGACTTCATTCCCTGGATGAGACCCCTCAAATCCTGATTTAACCCTGTACACAAATTTCTCTGAGGATTAATACCAAAGATCTATCAAAACACACTTCCCTCCATTGCACATACACTGCTGGGACTTCATAATCCCTTCTGTCCTAATGAAGACTGAATTATTGCAACATTAAATTGGAGAGTTTTGCTTAGAAGTAAGGTCAGCCTGAACTTCAAATCTGTTTATACCTTCAAGAGTCAAAATGAAGCTGAGGGGATGAAGGAGCTTTCCACACCTGTATGTGGAGAGGGAGGGAAAAACCCAAAGCTTGCTCTGAGGATTTGGGCAAGGCAGAATTAACACCAGCAGTCGTGAGAGCTGAGGAACAACAGGTACCACAAACCACACAAAGTGCTGAGAACAACTCTGGGATTCTTCTGTGAGCAGCGGGGCAGGTCACGCTAATCATGCAGGATTACCAGGACAGGATGCACAGAGGTGGTAACCTTTAATAACCTTCCAACAGGTTTAAACCACAGCTTTTCTCCTTCCAAACACATTTTGTTGGATCCTCCAAGTCTCCTACATCCAAGGCGTCCCTGCCAGTGCCTGAGAAGCTGAGGCAGAGCAGAGAGCTTCACTCTTGCCAGCTCTGGTAGAACTGGGACATCAACTACATGGACAGAGCACCTCTCCCACTGCCTCCAGGTCTGGATCACCACACGAGTCCTGGAGATGAACAGAGCCAAGCAGCTTAAAGTGCAACTGGAATTGCCAGAGAAATTCCAGAGTCTGGGCACTGCAGAGCAGCCAGAAGCACGAGGAGCGGTGGCTCAGAGAAGCAGGAGTTTAAGGATGCACTGATTTAAGCTCAGCCAGGTACAGCAAGAGTTCCTCCACAGAGGAAGAATTTCTGCTGTTTGGCACAGAGATCTCCCCTCCTGCCCTGCAAGCACGCACAGGGCAAGTCATGCAAATGGAAGAGCTCAGGAACAAAACAAACTTCAAACCCACATTTCTGTCAGATGCAAGGCTGCAAGTACAGACCCTTTGGTCAGAGATTTCTGAAGTTCACGGAATTTTCTACTGCCATCTCCCAGGGATGCAGCAATCCCAGCACTGTGTTTGATCACAGACAAGATGTACTGCAGTTGCTGCCAGCTCCTGCTAATGCCACTTATTAGTTTGGAATATTTTATCAGAACGTAGCTAAAATTGCTCGTAATTGGCCAAACATGATAGTTTCAAAACTGCTGTTCCCAGCCTTAGATGGGTCTTCTGCTAATCCTAGCACCTCATTTCCAGAGTGAGAACATCACAGTCACATTAACAGAGGAATCCTTGATTTCCATGTGTTCAGAATCCGGTTTGGCCCTTGAGGAAACAGCTCCAGAAAGTCTGTGCTGTGATGGAAATAAAGTAATTAATGGAGATTAAAGAGCATAATCCAGGCTCATTTCTCCAAAATCCTCTAAATATGGCCAGCATGGGATTAGCCATTCCTGAATTTCTCCAAGGAAGCAACAAGAGCCTGTTTGCAGATTGCCACAGGAAACTTAAATCGTTTCTCTGCAGGGGAGAAGAAAATTTCGCTTCCACTGTGAGAGATCTTTATCCTTGTTTATATCATCATCCTATGGGAACTTTCATTTGAGTGCAGGGAAGGAGCCTGCCAAGGGAGACAGAGCTGATTTTCTAATTGAACTTCATTTCTTTTTCAGCAGAGCTGGCTAAGAGGGGGGGGGCGGAAAAAAAAAGAAAAAAAAGAAAAAGATTACTACACTGCTTGGAGCTTTCTGTTCTAGCCCTAGTGCTTTGCAGAGAACAAAAAGCTTTGGTCTCAAAGGGAGTTTAAAGCTCTAGAAAACCCTCAGTCCCTTTTTCACTCCCAATATCCAGTTCCCAGCACCGATTTGCCTCCAGCAGAGCAGAGCTGTGCCATGAGGGAACACGCTCAGAGAGATCAGGGCAGCCCTCAGCCCTTCCAGGATAATCACTGCAGCTGGGTCTGAGTGGCCAAAAAGGCCTCTCTGGTGCTTTTTTATTTTTGGGGCATCTGGATGAAAGAGGAAAGGAAAAGTGCAGGAGTTAGTCCTTAGTTCTTAGTTCAGGCAGGGGACTTGACTTTGTCAAGGCAAAGCCAGAATACAGAATCATGACAGTGGAAAAACAGGAAAAAGAGGCACTTGGATATTAAAAGCGACAGCAGGAGACACAGGAGGGAGGTTTGGCACATGAGTTTCCAAGTGTGAGTTCTGCATCTGTCAAAGAACCAGAGAGTGGAGGTATCCCAGAGCACAGCATGGACAAGAGGAGCAAAGGCATGGATTAAAACCCTTCAGAACTCCAATTTCAAAGTTGATTTTTTTTCTTTAAATAGGGTTTAGCATTTATTCAAGAGAGATACAGTTGTGGAAACAACCAACAGCAGCACATCCTAATGGGAATAGAAACCCAAGGGATCTCCCAGGATCCTGATCCCTCAGGAAAAGATCGGTAGAAGAGTTACAGGGAGCAGCAGAACTCGGCAATTTCCAGATGTGGAAGGTGAAATCTGTCCATCCCTGACCCAAAAATCAGCTGTGCCTGGCTGGGCTGGGCCATTTGGCACCAAAATAAGCATGAAGGCAAGACTAAGACAGACCCACTCCATCCCCCAAAGTCAATGAGCACTTAGCCTCACTTTTCATAAGTGGCAACTCAGAAAATGGAAACCAAGGCAGGATAATTAAAACTAATGGTATGTGAGTGGAAATCACCACTCCTGTGGTAAAAGCACTCAGCTGCAACAGACTGAGATTAAATGGGCCAGATCTCTTCCAGAGCAGATTGTTTCATGAGAAAAAGATCTGTAATTTTTTTTAATAGGTTTGTGATAAGAAGATGTTGCACAACTCAGAGCAGCAGAAGAGATGGACTTAAATAGAAACCCGTGACCCAGCCATGGCCTGACACTTGTTTTTGTTTAAAAACCCAGACAATTTAAGCATCTCCCTCCCAAAATGTGGTGGGAGATGTTATGGGAGCTCTGAAATAATGGTGCATTTTTCCTCCCCTTTGTAATAACCACCAGACAGGTTTCAGGCAGTGAATCAGCTCTGGATTCTTTCTGGGGAAAGCATCCGGAGAGATCCGGCCACAGCATCTCCTCAGCTTTGCACAGGGCTGAAACTGAAAATGGCCTTGGCTGACTTTTCCAGAGGAGAATTTGCAATGGAGTGGGTGGGATCCCTGCAGGATGCTGCCACTGGGCCAGAGCAGGAATTTATTTGAGTGCTTGAGCGCAGGGGATGAAGCCAAATCAAGGTTCACTGTCATACTGGAACACAATTGCCATCACCCCAACCACACAACCACTGCTCCCAAAGGGCTGGGAAGCCACAAACGGATCCAAGGAGATCTACTCACGTCTCGTAGATGTGTCCACTCTCCACCCTCTCCTCCACGTAGGCCAGGGCCCGGACGTGCATGGGGGAATGCGGGAAGGCCGCGTGGATCCAGGGCAGGCCGAACACCGAGAGCCCCGTGTTGATCAGCGCCACGAGCAGCAGGTCCCAGTGGTAGGCTGTGCCCTTCACCAGCCTGGAATGAGGGGTTGGGGACAGCAGTTACACCTGCAAACCCTACAGCCTGCCTTGGTTCAACGCTCAGGTGCTCTCTCTCACACACACACACACATTTCACACCTCTGGGTTTGCCGCTGGCACGGTGGGAATGCTGAAGGTGGTGAAATGTGGTTTGCTCCCAAAGTTGTTGGCACCTGGAAAGAACAGCTCTGAGCAGAAAGGCAGTCCCACTAAGTAACAGCCCATGAACATTTCATCAGTTTTTCTCCTGCATTTATTGCAGAGTTACACAAAATCCATGTGTGTGTGTGCTCGCAGAGTCTATGTAGAGAGCAGGTAAAATTCTGAGCATTTGTTGTCGAAGTACTGGCACTGAAGTTTCTTGTTTGTAACCCCGATGTCTCTTCTTCCCCACGAGCAGAACACGTGCTCCATGTGCTGCAGTAATCCCCTAATTATGTAATTGCTACTGCATGATAAGAAAATGGGACAGGAATTCATTAAACTTCAGCTCCTCCTTGGTAGTCACAGAATCACGGAATGGATCACAGAGGGTTTGGGTTGGAAGGGGTGTAAAAATCATCCAGTTCCAACCCTTGCCATGGGCAGGAACTCCTTCCACCATCCCAGGCTGCTCCAAACCCCATCCAACCTGGCCTGGGACACTTCCAGGGATGGGACAGCCACAGCTTCTCTGGGCAACACATTCCAAAAGGTTGGGAGCCAACCAAGGAGGTTTGCTCCCAAGTTCATCAAATGCTGCAGAGGCTCCCTGTTTCATATTTTAGGGGATGGGGAATCTGACAGCCTTCACTGAAGAATCTGAGCACACCCACTTTGCCAGGACCGTGCAGAAAGCAGCACCAAGACTGAACACCCAGCTACTTTAACCCTGCCATTTTTTCCAAGGTCTGCCCCTTTCCTGAATATTCCCATCTTGTACCAACCGCTGAGATATTCTGAGGAAACTTTAGAAGAAAGGGAAGGATTCAGCTCTGAGACTTTAAACCCACCCTGAAAGGTGTAAGGCTGTATCTCTGCCACTGGAGCACTCGACATCCTCACACATCCAATCAAACCTGGCCTTGGACACTTCCAGGGATCCAGGGGCAGCCACAGCTTCTCTGGACACCCTGTGCCAGGGCTCAGCCCCCTCACAGGGAAGGATTATTTTCTAATATCTCATCTAAACCTACTCTTTGTCTGTTGGACTCCATTCCCTCTTGTCCTGTCCCTCCAGGCCCTTGTAAAGTCTCTCCCCCTCATTCTTGTAGCTCCCTTCAGGTCCTGGAAGGCTGTAATCAGGTCACCCTGATGCTTTTTTTTTTCTCTAGGCTGAACAATCCCAATTCTCTCAGCCTTTCCTCACAGCAGAGGTGCTCCAATCCTCTGACAATCTTGCAGGCCTCCTCTGGGTTCTTTCCAACAGGTTGATGTCCTTAAAGCCTTCTGAAAAGAACGGGGAGGACAACAAACAATGACCCCGAGGGTCACATCCTCACACAACACGAGGGATCAGCTCAACTCTGTCTGGGCACCACCAGCCGCAACGGGAGCATCATTCAGATGTGTCAACGCCACCCAAAGCTCCACTGAACACCTCAGCACAGGCTGGGAGCCATCCAAGACACTCCTGCACACGAAGCTCGTGGAGCTGGTAGAGTTTGACCCAGCCCATGAAGATCAAAGGCATTGTCTAGGCAGCAGAAATGTTGGGTGGGGCTGGTTTTGGGACAAAAGGCTGGTCCCTGTGGGAGTGTCCCCTGCACTGGCTGAGGAGGCTGTGGGGCGAGTGGGTCAGGTAGGTGTCTGCCCTGCAGCGCCTCTGGAAGGTGCTGGCAGGAAGGGTGGGATTGCAAACGCGTTTCCTGCGTTGGCTCACGCGTTGGAAACACGGCTCCTGCTCACGTGCTGCTCTCTCTGAGCAAAGGCACCTTCAGCACCCTCGGGGTCATTGTTTGTTGTCCTCCCCGTTCTTTTCAGAAGGCTTTAAGGACATCAACCTGTTGGAACGAACCCAGAGGAGATCTGCAAGATTGTCAGAGGATTGGAGCACCTCTGCTGTGAGGAAAGGCTGAGAGAATTGGGATTGTTCAGCCTGGAGAAAATAAAAGCATCAGGGTGAGCTGATTGCAGCCTTCCAGGACCTGAAGGGAGCTACAAGAATGAGGGGGAGAGACTTTACAAGGGCCTGGAGGGACAGGACAAGAGGGAATGGAGTCCAACAGACAAAGAGTAGGTTTAGATGAGATATCAGAAAATAATCCTTCCCTGTGAGGGGCTGAGCCCTGGCACAGGGTGCCCAGAGAAGCTGTGGCTGCCCCTGGATGCCTGGAAGTGCCCAAGGCCAGGTTTGATTGGGGTTGGAGCAATCTGGAACAGTGCAAAGTGTCTGTGATGGCACCACAAACAGATGGTATGAAGTACTAGTTTTTACATCTCTAAAAATCTCTGCCCTGTTTTTCCATCTTTAAAAACCCCTGCCCCAACACCTGATCAGCATCAGCTCGGCCCTGTAGCCAGGCACTCTGAAAAACTCCAAAGAACATTTCACACCCCTTAAAGACATTCTAGTGGAAAATACCAAAAGTTTAGAAGGAATTCATATTAGCCAAGAGATGACCCACTTACATAGAGATTTATGCAACACTTAAAGGGATATAATAGAGATAAGAGGTGGTCAGAGGAAACCAAATTAGTGCAGCTGAATTTGAGCTTGTCTCCTCTCTCCTAATACTGTGTCACTCCAGCTACAACATGGGGAATGCTAATGGATATTATGCAAGGAGAGAACCCTCCCACGCATCACATTAGCAAAAATTCCTCGGAGATGTGGTAGTTTCCCTGGAAAAAAAGTCATTCACGTTCATTCTTGACATCACATCTGATAGCAGTTGGCACTAAAACATCAGAGGGAATATTTTAATAGTGCAACACCTCAATTTTGCACATAAGTGAGAGTTATTAAATATTGGACATATTGTTTTATTGCACTTCCACCTTTTTTTTTTTCAGTTGGAATTTACCAGCTCTAAACTCTTCTGATGCTCAGCAGCAGCACGCTGTGCTACAACATTTATGTAAGTCATTGACTTCTCATTTTCAACAAATTCTCTGTACTGCAGGAGCAGTGCAAGCGTCCACATGTGTCAGACACTCCAAAGACCTCAAACCGTACAAAAATATCCACTTCACTTTCACTGTGCCACCTCTTGGCTCCCAAAACTCCTCCTGAAAAATGCCTTGAGAGTTTTAGGGGATGAACAATGGTGTTGAGGAGTAAAGAGGAAACAGCTTGAGGTGATGAGCTCATTGAGGATTTGAGATTTTGGCTCAATGCCACAAGATCAGGCTTTGGGCATGGTGAGGAGTTAAGCAGCAGAGTTACCTCCACCTGTGACCACAGGAATTCTTAAAAACACATCCTGGATACATTCTGATGTACATTTGGAATAATTTTTGATGCTCTGACAAGCTTTGGGCAAGCAGTGGTGGTGACAGAGCCCCAGGGACATTCCTCCACAGAGGGCAGAGCAGCAGGAAGGCGTTACCTGTTCTCCGGGGCGTTGGTGAGGGACGCCACGATGTTCTGCTCGATGAAGAAGAGCATGGAGAGGAGAAATCCCAGCCCCATGGCGCTCATCACCGACCCAATGGACAGGGACTGCACGGGGGCCAGCACAAACAAGCTGTCAGAGGCGTTGTAGTTGAATTTGGACACTGCAAAGAGGAGGGAAGGGTGTCAGGAGGCAACCAGCAACGTTTTACCCACAGCACGAAGTTCTGGGAAAGCAGGAGTGATTCTCTGGCGTGTGGGAGCCTGCAGGCCATGGGAGATGGGTCCATCTGGATGGGTTGGTTTATTTTTTTCCCTCCATCCACTCAGGACTTGGCTGCCATCCTGATGGGACAGACCACTGCAAGTCCTAGCGAGGCATTACAGCTATTGGAGCAAAACAAAAGAGGGAGACTTGTTTTCCACAGATGCAAGGTGTTTTTAGATGAGGAAGCCTTATTGCTAACCAGCACCATAATGCTCAGCTCATCAACCCACAGAGGCATTTGGAAACTTCCTCATCTCCAACAAGCTGTGCGAGGCATTTTAGTATAAAATCTAAATCAAAACTGCTGCCATTGGAAGCAATCCATGGCTAGGGATAAATCACACATGGCCACGCATCCTTTTGCAAGCCAACTGGATGGAATGGCCATCACAATTACAAAAAAAAAAAAAAAAAGCCATTTCTTATTTGTTTCCATACATTTCCTCACATCACCCGCTCACGTCACCGCAGGACAATGCAATTCCTGTCCCCATTATCACTTCCTGATATGGAAAAGTTGATCTATCTGGCCAATGAATGGTGTCTCATTTTTAGATTTCCTTGTGTAACTTAGAGCTGCCCAGATGCTCTGCACCATTTCACCTAAATTAGGAAAACAAACTGGAGACAAAGAGGACAAACTGGGATGACCAAGTCCATGTTGATATGAGTGGCAACAACCCTTCCTGCCTGCTGATTACTCTGCCCTTTGTTCTTTGCCAGAAATTGTTCATCTCCCTTATTGTGACACACACCTCAAACTCATTGAAAAGACACATCTGGATAATTTCTCTTGCCCCAGCCTCAATTCATCAGGGTTTTCAATGACATAAATCTAATGGCGAGGAAATCGGAGCTCTTGGTGGGAGGTACACACAGGATGTGTGAAATTATATGGAAGAACTTTATTTTTCAGCAAAACTTCTCTAGGATTTCAGTTCTCATTTTCATAAACCTCAGTATTCCAGAGGACAAAACCAGAACTTACTTTCAATTTCCTTGAAGATATAGGAGCCCACAACAGAGAAGGTCAGGACTGAAATGGGTAAGGCACAGTCGGACAGAATTTCGCGTACCCTCGCGTGCAAATAGGGGCTGCAAAAAGAGACAAAAAATTCCTATCAACACCTCCCTGTCAGGCAATCACTCAATCCAGACAATATTTAATGCTTTAGAAGTGAAAAGTCAGTCCCATCTTGCAATTCTGAAGAGATGCTCAGAGTGATGAATTATTCTTTCACTCAGCCCTAAATCTTCTGGAGTCTACAGCCTTTAAAGGTTGACGAATAGAGAAGCGAAACACAAAGAAACAAGAAACTAAGATGCAAGCTAGAAAATAAAAAAAGGCCTTCAAGCACCAATTTGTGTCTCATTTCCACTTTAATTGCTTCCTGGATTTCAAATGAAGACTTTTAAGAGCAATAGGAGCAAACCCCAAATCAGAGGCAGTGTTTGACTCCCAAGAGCACACTGAAGGTACATTCCCAGTAGACCTTCCTGCACCATCAGGATTTTTAGCCCAGAAAAATGGTTCAGTGTCTGTTTGGAGGGAGATACAGGGATCCCAATGTGAACTGGGAACCCAAAGCTATTTTAGAAAGCCATTTGTGAGGCCAAACCCAAAATGGAAGGGCACCGTCCACGGAGCGACTCTTTTGCTCTGGGAATATTTCCCTTCATCTCTGCCTTTGGCTGACTTTCCCGAGTTGCAGAATTAAGATCTAAGCTGTTAATGAAACAATCAGCAGTCTGAGCTCTAAATAACTCACCTTTTCTTGAACTGATAGAGCGTGTGGCCGAGCCAAAGGGTTCCCAGCATCAGCATGAGGCTGAGCACGGCGGTCTCGCGCCCGTAGTGCCCATCGTGAGTGCAGGTCTGGTTCTCACTCACTGAAGAGTTCATCAGGAAGGTGGTGTTGATGCCCAGGCCTGGGATAGCATCAGCCTGTGATTTTACACCTTCTGTGTGCCCGTGGTGGTAGTATTTCTTAAAAACTGCACAAAATCAACAGGCAAGCGTTAGGAGAGGAGCGTGACAGTCAAAGCAAGGAAAATAAAGCGAGTTTCTTGCTTGATCGTCAAGTACTGAAGTTATGCTTCACCAGCTCTGCCTCTGAAGCCTGCAGAAAGAAATCAGAGCTGTTGCTCTTCGGAAGCCAGCGCTTCACAAATTGATTTTTTTTTCACTTATTTTAACAGGTTAGAGTTAAGTTAATCTATAAAGCAACACTGTAAGTGTTCAGTGCTAATTATGTGGTTTTGTTCCCAACACTGGAAGCACTGCTGTTTAATATATATATAAATATTTCTATCCAGACACCTGCTTTCAGCAGCCTGGCAAACAAATTCCATCAGGATTCTCTGGAAACACTGAGAGCAGCCAGGCTGCACAGATCCCTAAGTGGATTACACAGTGTACAGTAATCACTTCTCTCCCAAGGCTCGTCTAGATTTTAGAGATAAGTGGTGATGATATGCAAAAGCTGGCAGAACATTTAAATTTACAATGCACATTAGAGTTACAGGGCACCTGAAGTAAACCTGCACAAGAGAAACATCCAGTAAAGCCCCTGGAACTGTCCACAAATGTTTTAGATCAGCTCAAAGGTATTTCTATAAGGAATGGACAGCTGTAAAGACTCTTTCTCTTGAGCATTTACTGTGTTAAATCACTGGCTGGCTCCAAGTGCATAAATATTTTTTTGGGATCATTGAATCTCTTTGGGGAAGAAGAGCCTGAAGGAGCAAGTAAAACCAGATGGGAATTGGGGTTTGCAGCCTCAGTGTCCCCACAATATCTGCTCAAATGGCAACATGCAGCATCCACACTTCCCTGTACCCATGGAAAACACAGGAGCATGGAAATCACCACGCCTGAGCTTTGCAATCCCACCATCTTTCTTCATCAAAATATCCCTTCAAAGTTTGCACTGAGAACTTCAGGGCAAGACCATCCTCTCTCAGGCAAAAACCCCAACCACATGAAGCTTAGGCTAAAATGCACCTCCTAACATTTCCCTCACCCTCAAATAATAATCCAGGCCCTGAAAGCCACAAACATTTCAGCAGCCACAGGCAAAGCAGGGAAAAAAACACTAATTCTGAATGTTTGAAAAGAAACTTTGAATGTTCTTGTGCAGCACAACTGATATTTGCAACCACCCTGAGTCTGGCTGAAGCCCAGGTTGTGTTATTGCTGGTTTGGAGTTTAAAATGCCATTTGACATGCAGTAATGATCTTTGTTGTACCATTTTTAGAAAGATTTACAGGTGCTTTAAAAGGAATCTGGGCATTCCACAAGTGGATGAGGTCAGCACAGCACAAGAGACGAGACTGCCTGACATTCAATACATCCGTATATAAATTTAAACATCACAGAGGGTTTGCAGCTCAAAATTTAACCTCTCAAACTGCACCAAGAGCAGCCAGGAGATCAGCCTGAAGTTTCAGAAGGGTTCCCCCAGTGAGGAGCAATCCCATCCCGACCCCGGTCAGCATTCCCATGGTGTGCTGCAGAAGAGGCTCTGCTCTCCTTTATTTCCTCCCTCCGTGCTCCAGCTGCCTCAGGCCTGGCAGGACACACACAGCTGCTCTGCAAACAGGTGAAACTGGGGCCCGTAGCACCCACAGCCTGGCACAGAAAGATCTGCACTTTGCGGCTCTCAACGCCAAGGGACGCTTTTGTCCTGATAAAAACGATTCTGGCAGCATTTCCTGGGAATTCAGAGCTGGCCAGGGAGAAAAGCCTGCTCACCCTAAGTGCTGCTGAGTCCTAGAGACACATCTGAGCATCAGAGGAACCAGCAGCACAAACAACCCAGGAGCTACAGAGAATGTGTTTGCATTCCTCTGGATTAAGATTTGGACTGGAATGAGCAACAAGCTGACTTTGGTTTGGGTCTTGCAGATTTTCTCAAACTCCCACAGATGGCTTCATTGCAATAATATACTTGGGGCTGATCTTTGGTGCCCTGTGCTCAGCTGGATTCATCACTCCACGCTCTGAGGCTGCAATTCAATTTATATGCACCAACCCAGGCAGGATTGCTCCAGTCCTTCCTGGACAGAGGGAAAAATCCTTGCTTTACTCTTGTATTTTAATTAAAGCAACAAGAACACACCAAGATAAAGAGTAGAGGCCTTCATCCTGTGCCACCTTGCTGGCAAGGATTTGATTCCTGAACATTCCTAGTTTGTTTCCACACCTCAGCGAACCTCGTTGCCAACACCCAGAGAGAGCAGCAGAGCTGGGGGTGCCCTGCCTGAAGCCAAGCCCTTCTCCAGCCTCCAACAACACGAGCTGGCTTTGTTTTCCTCTGCCTGCTCCCCACCATTTCCTGATGGTGCAGATGTCAAGATCAAACAAACACAGCCTCGGTGGCCGGGCCAGCAGCGAAAACAAAGTGTCACCGGGACCGCGTGAATGCTCACGGCTTTGGTTCCTCTGCAGGGCAGGGCCCTCCCCTCCTTTCCTGCATGTGTACCTGGCAAAAAAATCAATAGGAACGGGCTGGGAAAACATCTGGGAAGAGGTGGCGTTGTCCCCTGGCACTCAGGAAGCCCAGAGTTGGTGCCAGCTGGATAAGGCACTGCCAGGACATGTTTAAACAGCGTGGGGAAAACGTTCACTTCCTACTGCTTAACCAAAATTTTGAGTGGGAGGAGGAGGAGGTGGCAGCAGTGAACCATCACCTCCTCGAAAACAGAAGGGGAAGAACAAAGATGAGCCTGTGGCCATGAGTTGCACCACTGGAATGTTTTTAAATATGTTTTTAATGTTTTTGAATATGAAGTCTGTGCCTGCCAGCAGCGGTGCCCTCCTGCATCTCAAACAGCTTTGGTCCCACGTGTGGATGTCCTGAACACTCCCAGGTGCAGCTGAAGCCAACGTGAGCTGGCAAAGGGGTGCTGCTGTGATTTTATTACCATGATTCCTACAAATTCATGCCTTCACAAGTACAAAGAGAATTCAGCTGGTTCACTAATCACACGTAAAATCACGGAATGTGTCGGGTTGGATGGGTTAAGATCATCCAGTTCCACCCTGTGCCACCTTCCACCATCCCAGGTGGCTCCAAACCCTGTCCAGCCTGGCTTTGGGCACTTCCAGGGATCCAGGGGCAGCCTCAGCTTCTCTGGGCACCCTGTGCCAGGGCTCAGCACCCTCACAGAGAACAATTTCTCCCTAATATCCAATCTAAACCTGTAAGGCCACTCCCCTTGTCCTACAGGATCTTCTCCTGCTCCCTGTGCGATATTCTGAGGAGTTACTCGGATGCTTCCTGCACTTTTAACCTACACCACACTCCTCTGCTATGGGAGATCAGCTCTGGGCTACAGAAACTTTGTGAATATTTGCTGATTTTTACAGAGCAGCTGAATGTTCTGTTGAGGGAAACCTGGAGGCTGTCCCGTGCCTCCAGGACAGGGCACTGACAGCAAAGCTCACAGAGCCAACAACTATCCCAGAAAAGCTTCTCCCTCACCAAGCTCTAAGCAGGATATTTAAAAGATGCAGGTGGTTCTGCAGAGAAAAAAAAAAACCACAAATAAAACAACTCTGATTGCACAATCAAAGCACAGAAGGCAAATTAAGGATTCCCAGTGAAGCGAGAAAGTATCTTACGTCAAATTGCTCTGCAGTGTCAAATCTCTTGGAAAGCATTCTCTTGCAAGCCTGAGTGTCTAAAAAAACAAAGAGTGTGCTTGGGTGTATCCTGAAGGATTTAAAAGGACACCCCAAACTTTGGGATGTTGGGGAACAGGTCACAAAAATCAAGGAGTGGGAGCATTGTCCAGCTCCTCCCTGGGAAGGACAGAAATGCCACAAGGAATTTCTGCTGCCGTGATTCACCTCCTCAAATTCCTCCTGCCAATCCCCGTGGGGAGGGAGGGAAGTGTCAGAGGAATCTGTTAAACACCAAGGAGACTCAGAATTTCACCCAGAAATGGGAGAACCATTTGGAAAGGGCAGAGGAGCTTTAGGAACGTGCTGGAGGCACTGCAGTCCTTGTACTACATTAAAGAAGGGTCTCAGAGCTCAGGGAAAACCAGGAAATCTCAACC
Organism: Bombycilla garrulus; assembly: GCA_013400315.1. NCBI lineage: Eukaryota > Metazoa > Chordata > Aves > Passeriformes > Bombycillidae > Bombycilla > Bombycilla garrulus. The sequence continues at coordinate 115,947 of VXBU01006153.1, forward strand.
CATCCTTCAGCTGCCCTCCACAGAGTTTGAAAAAATGTGTCAAGGAATAAGGACTCACACACTGCATTTAAATTGGATTATTTTTTTTTTTTTTGCCAGGACCATTTTTTTTTTGCCTGGATGTGGCACTCAAGGCCATGGTTTAGTTGAGGAGATGGGCAAGGATTGGACTTGATGATCTTGAAGGTCTCTTCCAACCTAATAATTCTGTGATTCTGTGGTTCAAAGCCAAACTGAAATCAGGAAAAGGCTCTCACATCAATAACATCATGGTTTCTCCATCTGGTGAATGTTTAGAAACCAATTCTGTCTGAACCAACTGAAATTAGAGCTGCTAAAAATTCTGCACACCCAGGTAAACTGCTGACAAAGGGCTGCTTCCATCTCACACACACTGATTTTCTTTTTTTATTTTTTTTTGCCTGAAGGCTTTGAATGAACACAGAACAAGCAAACATCACACATTTTTTGCAGCCTTGTGCTTGCCTTTGACAAGGCAGCAAAGCAGAGATCTGCTCTGAAAAACACTGTTGCAAGGCTTACCTTTAACAATGCCTTTGATGGCATCAAGCACAAATGTGATGGATATAAAAAGTGCAATTATTTCTTCTGTTGACCTGTGGAAAAAAGCCCAGGAATTAACAGAGCTGCATTCAACTCTGTTCAAAGAGAAATCAGCATATTCATCAATTTACATGAAAATATACCAATTTGAGTTAGGCTCCAACTCAAAAACAAAACCCAGTAAATCAGAGAGCTGGTTTCAAGCTGGAACAATAAGCCAAAATGATACTTTCCTCATCTCACAAAATACATTTTGCAGCAAGTTCGCAATTAAGGAGCTTGTGGAATAGGTAATTTTTCAATTTGAAGAATAATCTGATCAAAATATGACTTCTTGAGAATAGCTACCTTTTAAAGAGCTTCATCAGGAGGCTGAAATTAAAGAGGGAGTAGATCACCAGGAAAAAGCTGTTCCAGAGTCCAATCCAGGCATAGAAAGCGCTGAAATCCAACTTGTAGTCGTCACAGATTCCTTGGATGACTGCAAAAGTGAAGCATTCATGTGTCACAATCAGCTCCTGTCACTGCCACCCAGCGATTCCCATCTGCTCCAGGCCAAAAAGAAACAATTTCAAGACTTCACCCCGAAGTATTTATTACAGACACCATTAAATCCATATTCCTGCACTTCCAGAGGGACACTGGATAAACACAAACTGTTCCCCCCTTCCATCACGAGAAATGGGGAGAGACACTTAGAAAAATATTCCCCCCACACTGCTCAAAGCGTTTTTTTTCTAGGGATTGAGGCCACAAAAGCAGCTGGAATTTGCTCTCACTGACATTTTGGGATGCTGTGGAGCAAGGGGGGTCTCACAGCTCCTCTTTCCAGCTGGTCACAGCCCATTCTCTGATTATCCCCACAGACACTGAGCTTGTTCCTTTGGTTGATCTCTGGTTCATTGAGATCAGTTTGCAGTACCTGAAAAGCTGCTGATCATACTTAAAAACACCAATTTACTTAAAACAAACAAAACTCAACAAACTCAAAAAACTTTGTCTGAAGTTGGTTAAATGCAACCACGAGAAAACCATTACTGAAACAGATCTCACCGAAGCTGAAGAAATGTTTATCTTCATCAAGTTTTTCTCTGCAAAATGATTTCTTTAGAAAAACAATTTGAACTAAAGCAAGACTTGGTCTTGATGATCTCTGTGGGTCCCTTCCAACTTAGGATATTCTGATGGTGATGGAAAGGGGAGGAATTTGATTCAGGTTTTGCAGAATCCCAGAACATCCTGAGCTGGAAGGGACCCCCAGGATCATCAATCCTGGCCCCACACAGGACAACAACAACCCCACGATGTGCCTGAGATCCTTCTCCAAGAATTCCTTGACTCTGTGCCCTGTGACTTCCCAGGGGAGTTTGTTCCTGTGCCCCACCACTCTCAGTGGGGAGAGCAGCCGTTAAATATCAATCCATCAAACAAACACAGCTCGAGCTTTTCAAAGCTCTCCCCCAAAGCTGCAATCCCTCAGCCCCTGGAGCAGACTCACCGTTGATGTAGAGGGCCAAGGGAGCCGTGGTCAGCAGCACAACCAGGGGCTGCCCCGAGAACAGGGCGTAGAGCAGCCCTCCAATGCACTGCCCGAAAATCGTCTTCCTCACATCTGGAATCGGGGAGGATGGAAACAAAATCAGGCATTTTGCCTCACCCAGGAGCACTCACAGCGCAGAGAAAGCGACCAGTAACGAGCAGAAGAAATGTTTAAAGAGTGCAGAGGTAGCACGCTCATAAATCAAAAAGTGATTTTTTATTCGTACTCATGATTAGGCTTCCAGATGTTCAGCTAATTGGTGGACCCTGGGATTTTCTTCTGTGTATTGTTATATTTTATATATACATTTTAAATATATTTATTTTGTTTTAACACCTATCAGACATAAACAGTGTTGTTCTACAGCTGGGATAAAGGATGATGTTTAGCTCTGTCTCAGGGATTAAAATACTGGCAATCAAACCCAGGCCAAAAGCACAGGAGCTTGTACCAAGAAAAATGTGCAAATAATTACATTAACTCAGCATAATTCAAAAATACAGTAGCATCCATCTGTATCAGTCCAAGTCAGATGATAACACCCAAAGCAGTGTTCAATTTTCCTATTTTCCTACAAAAGTCATAAACTTAATTAGGAAAAAAATCCTTCAGTCGTGGTTTTGAGTTGGTTTTCCCCCTGTAAATAAAAACTATCAGAACTTTCTGTGACCAGAATGACATTTTAAAGAGATGGAATCAAATGCACAAAACTGATCCATTTAAGGGATGAACTCACCAATAGCTCCTCGGGTGTTTTCATCATTGAGGGACCCGAAGGCAATGGATGGGAGGAGGCAGGCAAAGTACAGAAAGATCATGGTCGTGATGTATTTTCCAATAGCTTTGTTGTTCCCAATAATACCTGGGCCAAACCACAACAAAAATCATGAAATCAAAAAGCAGTGAAAACTTTCTCACACCAGCCACAGGCACCGTCAGTTCATCTTGAGAGGCAGAAATTCAATCCACACTTTAAACATGTAACCAAACTGTTAATATTTGATTCTGCACAATCCACACTCTTCTGTTCATCTGGGACCAGAAGCAGCACCAAAACTGCCACCAGACATTTTTGACATCATCAAAACAGGAAACACAAGAAGCTTTTTGCTCAGTTTTGCTCATCCCCAAAGCCTGGAAGAGGATCAAGGCAGAAACTGTAAATTTAGGGTTCATAAACCCCCACCCCTGCCTTTTTAACACCAACTTTTCAGGCATTTTGGACTGTGTCCCTAATGAACTTCACGTCAATCTCTTGTCTTTCCTACTCTTGTCCTGGGCAGGAAAACACGCAGCACTTCATTTTTCCCTAGACAGAAGCCTAAGGCTGTAGTTTGAATCAATAATATGCTACCCTGAGCCAAAAACTGGCAGCAGGACACAAAAACAAAGAGCCCCAGAGGTCAGGAATGGCCACACTGAGATTTGCTTTAACAGGCCCTGCTGAAAGAACAGCCTCTCTCTTTTCCATCCACTCACCCCTCTCATCTCCATCGGAAAAAACACACCAGGCCAAAACACAAAGCGGCCAGAAAGAGAATTAAAGTGTCAGAATATGAATTTAAGAGCCTCTGAAGTAGCTTCCCTTCCCCTTCCTGTTTTCAGGCTGATGTTGATATGAGCTCACTGGGGATGCACAGGAGAAAGGAGGAGATGACAGCAGCTGATACTGCTCCAGGAGAACACAAGTTTTTCCACAGAACAGAGAGGATGCACTGGAGAAATTCTCCTCAGCCTCCAGCCTGCCTGTGCCACCACCCTTGCTGGTGCTTTTCCTCTGAGACGGCTGGAAGAGCTTGGAGCTGCCCAGTTCCCCTTTCTGGAAGGTTCCACAGCAGAGAATTCCCACACAGGAATTGCCCTGAGCTCCCAAATGCCCACCTAAGCTTTTGCAGCATCAGTCCCTTGCTGAGGAGGTAAAATCCAATGAGTCGATCAGATAAAAAGGAGGGTTTGGCTTTAGAGTTTATTAGCGCCACACTGAAAATCTTTTATCACCAGAAGGAAAAGAACAAAAAATCCCTCAATGACTTTGGGATCTTATCTAACATCTGCTTTCTGCACCATTTGCAGGGCAGAGATAAGGATGGGGGGAGGATGTAAAAACCCAAAAAAATCAAAGGTGAGTGTAATGAACATGAATAAAGGACACCTTGTGAGGTGCCTGCCTGCGGGCAGGAGAGGAGCTGACACCAGCAGCACTTCTGGTGCTCAGCAGCCTCAAACTCCGGGCTAAAACCTGACAAGAGACACCTCAAGCATGCAAATATGAGCTTGACCTTCTGGGAGTCATCAGACCAGCTGCTCCCAGCCAATTCCTTTCCGTTTCTTGGGAAGATCCAGAAACCACGGGTCACATTCCTGACCACCCCTGGCAACCCAAAGGAAAGAATTTAATTCTCCCAGATGAAGACTTCCCGTGATCCTGAGTCCAACAGCTGCAGGCTTCTACCTCACACCGCAGACTGCTCGAGATCTTTGGAGAAAAGGGAGGATTTGGCAAGGCAAATAGGACTGAGGGGTGGTTCTGTGAGTAGCCACGGTCACACCCTGGTTCAGAGGATTCTCTGTCACTCCAAAATATTGCTTTTTGGACAGGGAATTCTTTCCAATATGAAAGGTCATGGGTAATGATGCCTGGAAGCTTTGAAATAATTTTTGAAAGGACAACCAGGTCCAGAGAAGCAAATAATACATTTTTTAAAAAAAGGTTCAGGTAGTTAAACCATAGTATGGGAGGGCAGAGGGAAGAAACCTTGAAGAGCATCACAAAAGCTGGAGCTCAGTTCCAGTCCTGGCAAAGGAGCCCTCGCTGGTCATGGAGGTCACATGGCCTCAAGCTGCACCAGGGGAGCTTCAGTTGGACGTCAGGAGGAATTTCCTCATGGAAAAGGTTGTTAAACACTGGAAGGGGCTGTCCAGGGAGGTTTGGAGTGCCCATCCCTGGAGCTGTCCAAGGAGGGACTGGAGGTGGCACTCAGTGCTCTGGGCTGGTGACAACGTGAGGATTTGGCACAGCTCAGACTCAATCTTGGAGGTTTTTTCCCATTTCAGTGATTCTGTGATTCATCCTGGCTGGGTCCAAGACTTGCAGCACTTTCTTTAATCCATAATCAGCCAGATGAGGTTCTAGGATCAAGAATTCTTCTGGTGGGCAGGGAAATTCACTTTGTAATGGAGACAGTAATTACACCAGATCAAACACACTCCTTCCCAAAGCTGATTGCTCACTGTCTGACTGCAGTCACGACCCAACATCGCCTCTCCTTGTACACATCCACCTGCCACAGGCACTGAAATCCAGCATTAACCACAATTTACTCTTCTGCCTTTTTAAAGCCAACATCTGGTGAAACATTTTCAGCATGTTCTGCAGCCCGTGGACTGCCATGGCTTCATTCAGAAGGTGAGCTGCATTATGATGGCATTTCATCCGTGACAGCCTCATAAAGCCACTGAAAAATGTGTCACTCTCCCTGCACCGTGGAAATTTACAGCAGAAAAATCAACTCTTGGTCCAGCTGTGGGATTTGAGCAGCTGATTATTACAGGAGCATTCCCCTGAAATTAAGGTACAGCCACACAGTGGAATGGGGAGCAGTTATGTTCATCAATGTGACAGTTCCATTTTACCCGCCTGTGTTTCTGAAATGTCACACTTTGCAGAGATGAGGGTACAGTTTCAGGGGAAACTGCAGCAGTTCTGCTTGGAACTCTGCTTGGGATTCCACAGCACCAAGTTCATCACCAGCAGCCCTAAAAACTGAATTTACAGCTCCTCAAGTCTATTAATTGTACATTTACTAAATCAAAATCACAACTGATGGACGTTCTCTGAACTGCCTGTTAATGTTTTTTTCCCAATTCTCTGAAATATCCCATGAAAAGGAAGTTTAATTACACTGACCTGCAGCACAGCAGCAAGGATGTGTTTACTAAAGCCTTAATTAAAAAAAAAAATAAATCACATCTTAATGTTAAAAACACGGTAAAACTCAGAATTACAAACTTCTCCCAATGCCCTCAAGCTGGGCTTTCATTTCTGTGATGGCTGCTGGATTCTGCCCAGTGCTGTGAAGAGGAATCTTCCCTCAAGTCCTGTGAAGAGTAAATCACAGAACAAGTGGGACTGAGAATTCAACTGGAAAAGGAAGAAATCCACTCGGGGAGTTTGGAGCAGAAGCCAAGCATATGCTGAGAGCAGAGAGGCATGAAAAATCAGATCAAGGCTCAGATCTTTCCCTTTCCATCTCACTTCCTCCAGCCCATTTCCCAGGAAAATCTGGCTCTCTTGGAGGGAAACATCCACGGACAAAACACTTTTATGCATCTTTAGAACACTGAAACAAAAAAACCCCAAACCAACCCAGGCTGGATGTTTTGGGGAATCGTGACAAATTCAGGATGTTAAATTTAATACCAGGTGATATTTAGGGATGATGAAGGGCTGCAGAGCGATGCAGGAGAGGCACAGAAAAGGGAGAAAGGCTCTCTGCAATGCCTTTATCTCCCCTCCTTCCTCAGGAGTGGAATCCTGCCAGACAGGGTGGCCAAGGCAACCAGGCAGGAGAGATGATGAGGATTTGGCACAGCCAGCCCACGGTCAACATTTCAGCTACCTTAGACAGCCAGCAAAGCAAAAGTTCTCTTTCAAATCCCACTTCTGCAGTGTTTTCAAGCCTTCCATCTGAACCCACACTGCAGAAAACCACAGCAAATCCCAAGGATGCTGCCAGCAGAGCTCAGGAGCTGCTCAGGAACCCTCTGCAGCACCAAGGACAGGGAGAAATCCGCACTTGAGCACAATTATCCGTCCACCACAGCCAGGTGTCAAAGACACAAGCCCAGAAAAAATCAGGAGAAAGAGAATAAACCTCAGTTCTCATCTTTTTCTTTCATTTTCCCTCCCCAGGAGGTTGAGGGATAGGGATGTATAAGAACACAGCATCAAAGCTCACCATAAAAAATCTCTGGCACCTCAAATTTCCCACTGGGCACTTCAGGCACTCGCAATTTTGTTTGTTCCTCTGTGTTGCACCAGAAAATAACACTGAAGAATGAGGACAGCAGCTTTCAGGAGTTTCAGAAATCTTGTATCTGAGTGAAGGCAGAATCCCCTTTCACTCAAACCAGCCTCAATTTAAAGAAATTTCTGGAAGCTCCAACAGTTTAGGGGTTAAAGAGTAATAAAACTGGCACACAAGTGCTTTGAGCCAATTTGACAGGATCAGGATGATGTTCAGTCCCACTGTTTTTTAAGAATCCTACACACAAAGGCCACAGTCACAGGCCAAATGGAGTAAATTCCAGTTTAAATGAAAACTACAGGAGTTCTCAGGCTCAGCATAACCCAATTGTTCATCTTCAGATATTCCTGCTGCAAGACATCTATTACAAGCCTTCTTTATCACCAAAATCCTGGTGCAAAAGTTTAGAAAACTGCTCCTTGATCCTTTGACACATTCAGTAAAATGCACAACTTTGCCACAAAACCAAGTTGATGAGTTCCTAATCTGGAGTAAAAGGAAAAAAAAAAAAAAAAAAGAGACTTTAATTATTCTTTCCTTGTGTTTATCCGCATCTACACTGGCGAACTACTGCAAGCCTCTGTGAAGAGAGAAAAAAC
>VXBU01006153.1:123681-151519 GCA_013400315.1 Bombycilla garrulus
AAAAAAAAAAAGAGAGACTTTTCCTTTAAAGATAATTTGTGCAGTGTGTGAAGAGGACCAATCCCACAAAACTGCAACGGGCCAAAGATTTGCTGGTCCTACAAAAAGCTCATTATTTATCACTCTGCCCCTGGTGGGTTTATCTGTCCAACCCCAAACCCTGGGATGCTTCTGAGATTGAGGATTTAGAGACCAACCACCCAAAACCCAGCATCTTTGTCATTCAGAGCTCTTTGATGGTGCACACGTGGCCGTCTGGAGTGCAGATCCTCGGATATTGGAATCCCTCGTGTTCTGATGCACCACTGCTTTGAGATGCTCCAGGAATTCCACATTCCTGATCACCTTCAGTCTCAGTGGTTTATGGCAGATGCTTCGTGCTCCATCTGCTTCTCATTTCAAGCAGTTCCTTAAAGAATTCATCCCAATTTCTGATTTCTGGGAAGAAATGGCCGTACTAATACAGAATGATTTTTTAGAAAATCCCCTTTTTCCCATTTCCTACTGAAAGGGCACAACTGCTGCTAAGGTGAGAACCTCCCATGTGAGCTGAAGTAGTTCTGGAGTTTCACTGGGCTCTCTTCCACCCTCCAGAAGTTGTAAAACAAAACACTGACACTTTTTAACCCATGGTTGCATTTCACCCCAATTTTATGCTCATTCTGTATATATCAACGTGGGCAAAGCTTGCAGAGCTTACAGCCAAGAGCCCAGAGCTGAGGCAGCATCCACAGAGCCATTTGGATGCAGTCAGAGCCACAAAATGGACCTTGCAGGGGGTTTCCAAGTCTGCTGACAGCCAGAATTGGCTGCAGGACCAAAATCCAACGTTTTTGTGCCTGCTGTGCTCAGACAGGCACAACAGACACACTGCTCTGTCTTGAGGCAAACATGGCTCCCCACAAGGTGTTTCTGCAGCAGTTCCCTTCTCAAGTGCTTCAACATCCCTTTATAATGAAAAATGAGCCTCTGACAGCTCTAGAAAAATCAGCCAAAGGGATGAAGTGTCCAGATTAGGAGCTGAAGTCCCCTGCCAGACCCGATGCCAGTGATGCACACACCAAAAATGAGTGTTTCTGTTTTATCCGAATCCTTGCTGCTCCCACGAAAATCATTTTATATCCTCCACCCTCCACAAAACACCGTCAAACCTCTGGAGAAATCAGCATTAGCCATCCCATCACACCAAGCCTCCTGAAAATAGTTTTATCTCAGCAGTGCCAAAGCAGCCAGCACTCAACGCCCGTGCTGAGCCAACATCTCACATTCCTCTGCTTTTGGGAGGGATGAGGACGCACATCCACAGCCCTGGCCAGGCCTCTCTGAAGCTTAAGCTGCCTGTGGAAGGTGGCTTTGCAAGAGAAGACTCTGAAAATTGAGGTTTGGGTTGGCATCTTGGTGTTTTTGTGCCTAATCCAAGGAAGGTCACCCTCATCTTCACAGCACTTGTGCTCCGAGCAAGGCAGGAGCACGCGCTTGAGCGAAGGTGGATTTAACAGCAGGAAGGGATAAATTCCTGATTTAGCTGATAAATCTCCAAGGTTAATTCACTTGAATTCTCTGTTCTATCCTAACTTTCTGGGTATGATATTGAATATATTAACCAGCTGTAAGAAACACTTTTTCATGTCAGGCTGGGGCTCTGTAATCCCGCGCTGCCCTGAAGATTCCTACAAGCCCTCAAGAAAGTGAAAGTCTGCGAGTGAAAAGGGAGAAAACAACTCTTAAAACAACTCTTAAAACCCCGAGGCCACTGTAGGAGCTGCACCAAGCCCAAAAGCTGAGGCTCACTATAAACACCGTGTGCTGCTCCTGTGATCCGGTGGCGGCGGACGAGCCGTATCCTGTTTTTCACAACACCGGGCTGAAGTTACCGCAGCTCACATTTTGTCTGAGCACTCTCGGCTCCCACAGCATCACTATAATTAGTGTGGAGCCGGCTTGCAGAGGCAGCAGAAAGGGCCTGTCAGGCCAGTGCTGAGTAATTAGATTGCGAGGAGTTGATCTGGCAATAATCGATCCATTTAATCACCGCTTAATAAAAATTAAAATCCTTCATTAGGGAAACGCTGCAGGAGCCTCATCTCCAGTGCTCCACGCTGCCCATTGACAGGCTTTTGCCAAAACACCCTTTTAAACAAGGGCCAGGAGAGCTGTTGCACATATCAAAGCACGCTTTGAATGCACACTGTAAACAGGACATCACATCACCAAAAAAAAATCCCCAATCGGGGCAGCGCTTCCATAAACATTGGCCAACGTACCGTCGGTGAAGTCCAGCGCGTACACTGGGAATCTTCGTGCAATGTCATCAGAAATCCCCTTGCCAATATTGAGAAAGTCGTGCAGCTGAAGAAAGGAAGGAAGTGCTGTGTCAGTGTAAAGGCTCAGGCATTGTTAAAGAGATTAAGCTCCTTATTCAGCCCCGATAGGAGCGAGAGGGCTCGTTTTGAATAGGGCATTCAAATCCCATCTTGTCATGATAATAAAAATAAACTCGCCGCGATTCAATTTATATCCTCGCAGCATTGTGAAGGAGAAAATCCCCCAGACCACCCTGTTTTCCTCCCTTCCTTCCCTTTTTCCCCCTCCCGTTCCTATCTGCATCCCTGTGTTGCAGGTGAGGGAGCTGAAGAACCACTGGAAGGATCAGACCTTGGGTGCCCTGGGGTTAAACACGTCTGAGGTGCCTTCATCATCCCTCCACACAACTTTTCCTTTAGATGCCAGCACAAAAATCCCTCTAAATCCACGTGAAACCTCTGCAAGAGGATCCCCAGCAAGTGCTTCTTCCTTGGCATTGCCACGGCAAAGGGAGATGTGAGGGAATTCAGGCTGTCTGCACCTCAAACTCCACCAACAGGGAAAAGCTTGAACAAATCCACACAACCAACCCATAAATTCTGCCCATTAAAACACAATAACAACACTAGGGAAGGGTTCCAAAAAAGCCAACATGTTCCCTTTTATTCCTGGTTTGGGGGCCTGCAAGGTGCAGTGGGGTTGCTGATAGGATCTGCTGCTCACCACAGGCAATGAGGAGCTCGTCAGGAAAATGTGACAGCTGCTATTGACTCTCAGCCTCCCAATCCTCACAACTCCTTCCTTATGGAAAGCACATGGAAAGCGTCAGGGTAGGCAACACTTACAAATGAGGCACCTGTCAGATTTTTTTTTCCTGTTATTCTCAGAGCACACAAACCACTCTGAAAATCAAATGCACCTTTATGCAGTGATAACAACCCCAGCTGCCTCAGCTAAAACATCTCGTGTGCTTGCTGCAGAATCAGGCACAGAAGACTTATAACCTCTGCTAGGGAGTGTTAGGGGAGAAATAAAAATCACAGACAGAAAATTTACACCGACAGATTATCTCAAAGCAGCAGGGAGCTCTTCCTTTGGCTGGTTCATGTGGAAACTGGTAAAAATGATTGCTTTAGAAAGGACTTGACACCACAGTGCTCATTTAATGGACTGCACACGGCTTTGCCTCCTGGGACTCACCTGTTTGCAGCACCTGGAAAATCAGAACCACAAGCAAAATAAAGAAGGGAATCTTTTCCTTTAGAAGGAATCCCCTGGGCACAGCAATCACTGGGTTTGGGGTTTGCAAAAGAGGAGCAGCTCCTTTATCAGCGACTGTATCAGCTCAGATTTCAGCTTTTTAAGTCAATTCTGTTGCAATTTACCAGTACACCTGTAGGACTTTTCGAACTTCAGGACAGTTTCAACTCTAACCTGAAGAACCAGGAGGAGCAGACAGATGTGTTGCCAGCAGCCAGTAGCAAAACATCTGCATTTGAAGCATTTCCGAAAAATCTCTGCGCTTCAACCATATTTGGTGGCAGAGTTGGACATCAAAGCCAGATGCACTCGAAAAGCAATTTAATTTTTCCCCCCAGAAAGAGATTCCTGAAGGCATGAGTCAGCCAGAGAATGACAATGGCCTCAGACTGGGATGTTTACTGATCATGCTGCAGTGAGCACGGGGAGAACTGAGAACGATGCTCGGGGTTGTCTCATCTTCCAGGGAAGGAGGAGCGTGGCTGCTCCCGGCCTGGGGCAGCAGGGACGGGGGCTCTGGGGCACAAAACCTGTTCCAGGCAGCTGGGAGTGTGCAGAGGAGGGAATCACTGCCTAACTCACGCCACAAGGCACGAGGGTTATGTTGAAGACCCCCCTGATTCCTCCGTGCACTCATTTCTTGTGTGTGCGAGTGTGAAACGAGCGGAGGGAGTGCCAGTGGAGCCTCACCAGCAGGGAAAACTGTTTCCTCTCTGTTGGGCTGATCCTCCTGTGAGCTTTCCTCTCTGCTCTCCTACCCTCAGACTCAAGCTGGGCTGCACCAGAGATATCACAGAATCACAGAACGGTTTGGGCTGGAAGGGAACTCAAAGGCCACTCAGTTCCACCCCTGCCACAAACAGGGACAACTTCCACTGTCCCAGAGTGCTCCAGCCTGGCCTTGAGCACTGCCAGGGATCCAGGGGCAGCCACAGCTTCTCTGGGCTCCCTGTGCCAGGGCTCAGCACCCTCACAGGGAAGGATTTCTTCTTAATATCCCATCTAAATCTACCTCTTTCATTCCTGTCACTCTTCTCCCTTGCAAGAAGTCCCTCTCCAGCCCTCCTTCCAAAGCCTTCCAGAAGACAAAAAAAATACAAAATGTAAAAGACTAAGCTGACTGGCCTCCAAAGTTGCAGCCCTTTTTGGTTTCGCTTTTATCCCCCAACCTATCCAAATAGATGAAGTTAATTAATTTTTCCTCCTTCCATTCTACAAATTCCCCCCAGCATCTTGCTGTTATTTGGGTTAGAGGAAGAGGCTAAGCCAGCACTTAGCAGCTACAAAGCCAAACAGAAAAAAAAAAAAAAATCTGCTCCAACAACTCTGACCCTTCCTCAGCCCTCCCCAAAAGTGCTGGGAGGCTGCAGGAGTGTTTTACAGAGATCAGGGACACAATCTGGGCAAAAATCCTACATCCTCTGTATCCTCCCTCCTGCTGATGCTGAGCACACACAGCCCCCTCAGCAAATCCACACAGGACACAAAATCACAGCCAGAAAACCATCACAGCTGTTAGGGGCTCCTCCATGAACAAAATCACAATTAGACGCCTCAGTAAACAAGAGGATTTCAGGCTGACTTAATTATGATTGAGTACACAGCCTTGCCTAAATAATCCTGTGAGATGAGCCAAGGCAAAGTGACGGTGCTGCAGGCACAGCAGGGAATGTGACTGTCACATCCCCCTCAGCATTTCAGCAGAGGTAAAACAAGCACTTGCAAAAATCCCCCTCACACACAGAATTCAAGGCCTGTTTCCTCTCCCATCGCTGCAGGACCCAGATTTTGATGTCACCCAGAGATTTGCTTGTCCAGGGAATCCAAACAGGGGGTTTATTTCTCAGGGGGTGGCTGACAGGTGGAAATACCACTCCTGGTCTCCACTCTGGCTTGTGCTCACATGAAATGCTTCCTCTCCACAAGGGGAGGAGATGCTGGAGCTGAGGAGCTGAGGAATCCAGCCTAGGGGCTCAAATCAACCTCGCTTCTCCAGGCAGAGCTTGGCTTGCAGGGAAATCTCCTTTCCCAGCTCTTTGTGCTGGCGGGGCGAGGTGGGGACACAGAGGCTGCATCTCCCAAGAGCTCGAGGATAAAATGGCTTCAAAAGAAAAACCAAATTCAGCAAATCCAGGCGCACAACTGTCAATGCCAAAAGCAAGAGCTGAAGGAAGAAGTGTCACTCTCTGCAGCACCGGATTGGAGAAATCAGGATTCTGTCTGGCCAAGGCTGCATTTCCAAGCAGGCCAGCAGGAATCACCAGTCTCGGGGCCAAAATCTACAAGCTCAGTGTCTCATCCAGCCCTCCTCACCAAACCACAGAGCAGAAAACCCTCTGGAGACATTTTTTTTGCTATTTTTAGCAAAAGCCTAAAGCCAGACTCATCAGCTGCTCTAAGAAAAACCCCTCTGAAAGGCCAGGAGTAAAGGGTTAAACCTACTTTAGGTTAATTTCTACTCCAAATATCCCTGCCTTGCAGGACCTGGGTTTAAAGAGGGTTTCAGGACTCGTTTAAGGAGGTTTCAGGAGAGCAGGTATGGGGTCTAGCAAAGTTCAAAGCACTACCTATAAGCAAGGGGATTCCGCAGGAAAAACATGAGCTTTGCTCATTTCCAGATGTGCAGATCAAACCCCTTAAATCTATTCCAGGGGGGGAAAAAAAACCAAAACAGTGATAAGTGAAGCAGCTCCTGCACTATAAGCAACCCAAAACTTTGGGGTTATTTGTAATGCAGGGACAGGAGCAGCACGCTGGAGATGGCACAATTTGTTTTTCAGGTATGCTGTCTGCTTAAAGAATGGATTTCTGAACGGAAAAACAAAGCAATGACCAACACACAGGAAATTCCAGGAAAGAAAGCTGAGTTACAGCACTTCCCTCGAACTTTAAAGTACAAAGCAAGTAATGTTTTACAGAGCTCCAGATCAAACAGGGAGAATTCAGGCCAAATACCGACAGGCAACTTTTAAGTGAAATTACCGTGCAGAGATGGCCAAGAAGCCTTTTGGCTGTGGGAAAGACAAGCAGCAGTTTCCTTCAGAGCCTTCTGATTTTGAGGATTAAGTACCTTGGACTGACAAGGAGCAGGGATCCATTAATCCCACCCTCGATTAAGCATCTGGAATCAAAGTCCTGTAACCATTTCAACCCCCAAGTGCTCTGCATCCCTTCAGCACCTGCCTCTTGAAAGCGGCTTTTTGGAGATTGACCGCAGGAGATGGAAGGTGGATGTGCACACGGCAGAAATGTGGGGAAACCTCGGTGCTGGGAGTGCTGCTGCATCCTCCGGCCTCAAGCGTTCACCTCCTCACCCAAATGCCCTGGGAGGGATGGATTTGGAGCCCAGGGATGCAGGGGTGTGGCAGAGGTGCTGGCCAAGCCTTACCTTGAGCTGTTTGTTGCCGTGGGACTTGTGCCCGTCCTTCCTCCCTGAGGGTCTCTGGTTGGCCACGGTCAGCAAGTGCCGCTGGTGCACCAAGGCCTCCTTGAACTCCTCCTCAGTTTTGGTTTCCAGGAGCTTCTGCCTGAAGGTGATGTCCGAAAACATCGTGGCAAAGGTCCTGCCCACTTCTGTGGCCGTTTTGGTGCTTTTCTAACCAGGGGAAAAAAAAAGAAAGGACTGAAAAAGTGCTTGTAAAAGCATTTATTTTCACTTCTGAAAGGTAAAGGCTGGAATTTATCCCTCTGAAGAGGAACCTGCCTGGCTCCCAGGATCCCAGAGAGACCTGAGGGAGGAGGGCACATGTGGGAGATTGCAGGTGAACACACAGCCACAGCAGAATCCTGTGGAGGCACCAACACAGGTCCTGAAGCCCTGATTGATCTGTACTTGATCAACTTTCCCAGAAACCAATCCAAAGCTGAATCATGCTGAGCATGCATTTTATCCCTGGTTTATCAAAAAAAAAAAAACATTTTATCCCTGGTTTCCCTTCAAGACTAGAGAAACCAAATTCCTCGCTACCTTACAGCACCTCAGCACTGCTGCTCCTGGGGTGGAAAGGTGCTGCAGTCAGGGTTTCTGCAGGTGTCTGAAAGACTGAGACTATTGTGCTCATTTGATTCCTATCTTCTGGGCATTAAAATTCAATTCATTTGGCCACTCTGGGGCAATTCTGGCAGCACAAGTGGAGATTGAGGGCTCTCAGCTCAAGTAACCACAGGCACAGAGGAAAGGACGGGGAGAAACAGCTGAGCACACACACAAGGAGCTCTTGTCTGTCTTCACTAAGTGTCTGGAAGGGACAGGAGTCTTGCAGACATGAAAAAAAGTGCTTATTTTCAGGATTTAGTATTTCTGTGAGACACAGGCCTGATCTTTGGCGGTCCAGCTTCTAACAGGATCCAAACTGCTTTCCTCCTGCAGGGAATTAAATGCAAAGGGAAGAGTAAAGGAGGCTGAGCTCCTGATCCCTGCACAAACCCACAAATCCGAGCTCTCTGACCTGCTCCTACCGTGGCCAGGACAGGTAAAATTCTTGCCAGGGCCAAATTACACAGAAGCACAGCTCATTAAAAACTCCTTCTGATGCCAGGTTTTAACCCACCCACCTCTTCCACACTCCACACTCATCACGCAGCAGCTACCAGAGACACCCAAACACTCCCCAGCCCTGGAGAACCTCCAAGCTCCTCACGCTGCTGTGAAAGGAAGAGTGAGCATCTGTGATTGATCCCAATTGCTTCTCGTGATTCACAGCCCAACAGATGAACAATTTCTCCATGAGCACAACCAAATAATTCAACGTGGCTGACGCAGAGGGGCAGGCGTGGGTGGCACTGAGCTGGTCCCAGAGTCATTGCTAACGCTGCCCCTCCTCCATCACTCACATCACCCTTCTCTCTTTCATTTCCTCAGAAAAACTGTGGCTGTCCCATCCCTGAAGTGTTCAAGGCCAGGTTGGACGGGGCTTGGAGCAAACTGGGACAGTGGAAGGTGACCCTGCCATGGCCAAGGGCTGGGATGAGATTGTTTTAAATGTCCCTCCCAGCCCAAACCTTTCTGGGATTCCACCACCAGGAATGTCCCTTCAAACATCACTAGGGCACGTTCAATTTAAGTTTCTAGGGTGAGGTTTGGATTTCAGTGAAGGATTTTCCCTGGGACTTGCTTTTAGAGTTTGTGAACCAGTCTGGATTTGCCATCACAGAGGAAGCTCCACCTTTCACCTCTAAGCAGCAACAATCTTTGGGCTGGATGCTGCAAGGGCTGCTTCAACATTCCCAATGTTCTTCCCATTTTTTCCTTCACCAAGGAGATGAACAGCTTAGAGAGGACAGACATTTGCAAAGAAACCTCAATTTTTTCCCATCCTCCATATTAGCAAGGCCAAGGATCTGCATTCCCAGCACAACACACGCCCGTTTTGTGGAGCTTTTTTCCCCTCCCCAGCAAGGCCCGCTGAACGTGTCGCTGTCAGCAGGTTAATTATTTTAACTGCTGCACCAGAAATGCGCACTTGGGGCTGGCTCCACCAACCCATTTAAAAATCAAAAAGCACATTGGCAAGCGTGAGCTGTGCTGGCCTCCACTCCCTTCCCTTCATTTGATGCTGACCATTGGAACCGCAAACTCCGGGGATCCCAGCGGATGCGGAGCCGCTCGCCGGGCGCTCTGCACGTAGCTGGCCCGAGACAACAATGAGGGAGAGCTCCACGGAGCTGCTCACAGCCCCAGCTGCTCTCCCTCCTGCTTTGCACGAGGAACATCAATATGTTTTCAGCCTGTTGGCTTCAACGCCAAAAGCATCGAGAGGCTCGGTCGGGAAAGACCTGCCAGAAATCCTGGGGAAGAAGGAAACACCAGTATTCCCATTTAAAGGTGGCTGCTGGTGAAGCGGGGGAGGACAGAGGCCAGAGCAGCAGGTCCCAAGGTCACACAGAGAGCAGGAAATTGAATCAGGACATATCCTGTCCCAGAAAAGGTCTCCAACCTCTCCAGCACCTCCCAGGAGCACAGCCCCACAGCCCCAAGGTGTAAACAGCCAGCTGGAGTGTGGAAAGGTCTTGAGCTCTGAACCACCTTGGTCAGGCCAGTGCTTTCTAGGAAGGCAGGATGGTGATCCCCAATTAACCTTGGTGTCCCCCATGATACCAGAGTCAGACCTGGATGATCCTTGTGGGTCCCTTCCAACTCGGGATATTCTGAGTGTGGTAAAAGCATTGTGCTGTGCCATTCTCGTCAACACCCAAGAACCAGAGCCTGAGCAAGCTTTAACCTCGCTGTTTCAAGTGCTAAAAGCTCTGAAAACACATCCCAGGGACAGGCTGACCTTAAAAGCACCTCAGCTCCCAGAAAGTCTCACCCTCGCTGCAACAGAGCTCAAAAAAGAATCGTCTTCCTCTTGGCTGCCTCACCTGCAGCTGCTGCAGCCACACGTGCAGGGTAAATAAATGTCAGCCCCAGCGGGGAAGTTTGTTGGGAAGCAACCCAGACCTTTGCAGTGGGGCACCAGCTGCAGGCTCCCAAAGGCCTTTCCAAAGCTTGGCTTTAGCATTTCTTACTCCTAAAAATAGCAGCTACAGCTGAAGAGGGGAATTCTGGAGTGTTAAGGGCATTCCAGGTGTGTACGGGAATCCCGGCAGCACACAGGCCACGAGACAAGGACACAGCCCCGTAAGCCACCCCTCACCAACAGGATAAATCATCTTGGCAGCTGCTGAGAAGACCTCAGGCCTTTTCACACCCCCCTGTGTTTTAAAAACAACATTGATTAACCCTTGGAGCAGCCCAAGGAAAAGCAAAGTGAGGAGAACCCACTGAATCTGTGGAGCAAGAAGACAAAACTCACCATCTTGGGAGGAGCCAGGACCAGGATCACAAATCTGACTTCACAGGAGTTCTCACCCCAGTTCTGAGGCCTCTCCAGGCGGCTGATGCAAACGTGACGTCTCTGCAGGGACTTTATAGTGCAACTGGCAGGGAAAATGGGATCGTTAGACCGGGCCCCACAACACCAGGCACAATTTCCCCTCGTGAACAAGGAATAAAACCACATTTCAGCTTGGAGAAACACATTAAGTTGGTGGTTTAAGACTGCTGAAGTGTCTTAAACAGTGACTTTTAATTAGTATTAGCTCAATTCTGCTCCCTTTTGTACAATTTGACGTCCATGTTTTTATGGGAAACACCTTTCAAGATTTCAAGGTATTCTGCCTTTTCCTCCAGCTGCTTTTTAACGCCCAAGAAAACAAATGACAGAGAGCACAACACACCAAGTACTTGCACAACAACAAAAGCTTCTACACACACAGAAAAACCCTCCTCTTATTAAAAACCACCTGCATTATTGGAAAGCAGATTACACTTCACTTCACCTGATCTCCCAAAGCGCTTCTGGAAACACTAAGGCAAAATGCCAAGCCAATGTACTCCCAGTTCTGCCTCAGGCAGACCTCTCTGCTGAAATGGTTTTCCCCATTTGCTCCCAGCTGTTGTTTTCCCCTTTCTGGCCCACAAGTGTTAAAGAAACCAGGCTGACCTCTCTGCTCAAGATCCACAGGGATGGGATCAGTGCTTGGAGGGAAATCCTTGGCTGTGATCCAGGGGATGGGATGGATGTTTGACTCCCAGAAACAAGACTGGCAGAAGGAGTTGAGTGGAATAAACACAGGGATCATCTCCAGAGGCTGTGAAAGATGAGGTCTGTCTCCACCCCAGGATATTTCAGCAGAGCTGGGACCTGCTCAGCTGCCACTTTTCCTGCTGGGAAACTTTGGGGCTTGGTGCAGGGGCAGCAGGTGGGTAATGCCAGCCTGGCACGCAGCTCTCCTGCTCCCTTTAAAGCCATCAACCTCTTCCCAAGCCTTCTGCAAAGCACTGGTGAAAAATACAAACAGGGTTTGCCTACAGACACCTGGCAGACGTATGGAAGTGTTTTCTTACATCCCAGTGATCTTCCCCTTCTTTTACCTGGTGCAAAATTACTTCAGCTGCTTGCTCCTTTTGTTCCTCTAACAAGCAGCCATCACAGTCCTCCAACAGGAGGATTTATTTCTCTAATTTCTCTTCTTTAATCCCATCTTATTTCTTTCCTTTTACGATGTATTCTCACCCCCATGCACCCTGAGGGCTGTTCCATTAACAAGATCCCTGTCTGGAGATGTCCTAGTAGGGACCACGTTGGATTCTCTATCAAGTTCTTCACTATTTGCATTAAAAAAAAAAAATAAAAATCACACCATCAAGTATTTTCTTATTGAGTTTGACTTCCTGATCTCAGACTGGAAGCAGCCTGCTTCTTTAAATTAATCTCAAAGAGGCACTCGTCTGAGAGCAACCAAACAGCTTAATTAGAACAATACAGAGCATGAGAAAGATGACACTGTTTCATTTATTTCCTAACTTCCCTTCACCACAGCCTCTTGCTCTTTTTTGTGCTCGAATCAGCTTTGGAAGAGAGAAAGATGAAGGCAGGTCCTAAGGTGAGGAATAAACATCTTTTGAAGAAATTGAGAATAGAGTGCAAGCTACACTTGTTTTCACAACCAAAGCCAAGCCCCTGGTTGCAATCCAAGTCTCCTTGTGTTACAGCTCAAAAAACCAGAGGGGACACGAACTCTGGGCTTTGGACCAACTGGAAAATCTTCAAGTGGCCCAACAGCTTCAGTTCTCTCACCTTCACCCACCTGGTCACCAGCAGTGAGTGGTTACTGCACGTGAGCAATCGTTCTGAGCTCAGTTCTCAGCATCTCCACGCCTCAGCTGCTGAGCCCATGGATTCATCTGCTTCAAAAGTGAAGATTTGCTGGGCTTTTTGGATGTAATTTCTACCCCAGAAGCAGGGATCAGCTACAGAGCTGTACCAACACTTCCCACACATCATCCCTTCCCTGCCACGTGCACCTGACCCAGCAGGAAACCACTGAAGTACAGAGCACTTCGGAAAAGCCTGTTACAAAGTGCAATAAGGAAGCAGGCCGCATGTTCTGGAGTTTTCTTTCTTCCTGGGTCATGTTTCAGCTCCATGAAATGTCTCCAGAGCTGTGTTTTCCAGAGTCCTGCCAGCAGTGCCACAATCCCACTTCAGCTCAAGAGCTTCTTGGGTACAGAGGGGAAAACTGGACTGTAAAAAAATTAGCTTTCCTGTTGGGTTTCTCTCACATACAAGATTGTTTTCCTCTCAGCCACCCAAAAATTTGTGTTTCTCTCAGTCAGGAGTTCACAATTTCCTTAAGCTGAGGGACTGGGCAAGAGGAGGATCCCACAGTAGTGGATTTCACACTGAGCACATTTACAAGACACCAAGAAATTCTCTGTCATTATCAACCCTTTTTATCTGAAATGGTTTTATCCAGAGTGCTGGAGTTTGAGGCTTCTCACAATTCTGAGAGTCTCCTCCAGCTCCTCTGTAAAGAACTCCGTGGACAATGGCACATGGATCTAAATCCCAATATCTCACCAATAAAACTGAGAATTTCCACCATTAGGTCAATGTACAGATAATTTAGATCAACAACACCTTTACAAATCAGGCTGGAGTTGATTTAGTGAGGACAAACCTGATTAAAACCAGATTTAAACAGGTGCCACAGAGAGCATGGGATGTACCTGAGCCTGGCTGCACAGAGGGGAGGAGCAGTGCAGAATGCAGCCTCATCTGAGTCTGCTCTCCCTGTTATATCCACTGATTTGGGGAAAAAAATGGTGTTTCAATACTTCCAGTGCAAGGCCAAGCCACTCCTGCCCATGCATCATTCATCAGCTCAAGCTTTTCTTCAAATTTAAACCATTATTTAGCTGACTCAAATCCTATTCCCTGGTGGAGCAGCTCCCACTTTTGTTTTAATTCCAGATTCTAGATACAAACACAATACAAACCAAAACTGCAGTCCCAACTAGACTCAGTTGCAAATATTTGTGCAAATATTTGTAAAACACACACACAAAAAAAGTTCCTTAGCTCACATGGAGAAATCCCAAGCTAATCAAGACTTCAGGTAAAAGTCAGCACAGCTCAGGCCGTGAAGAAAGTCACTTTCAAAACAAAATAACTTTTTTTTTTTTTAAAGTAGCCCTTAAACAAATTCTCACCAAGGAAAAAAACAAAAGCTGGAGGGTAGATAGCCAAAGCACCAAAAAACTGAGAACTAGGAAGACATTTTCAGCTGACTCTAAATCAAATCCGGTTTGGTCAAAGCCTCCAAATTCTTTTTTTTGTTTGAGTTGAGCTACATTTGATTCTCCCTTGGTTTGGCTGGAAAGCTGAAAAATCTATTTTCACCCAGCATTAGTCACCCCAGGAAACGCTGGACTGTGATTTAATGAGATGCCAGGTTGTGTTCTCAGCAGTTTTATCTTGATCCCCCAATAACTCAGCTCGTAAAAAAAAGGGCATTTAAATGATAGGAAAAAAATTCTGCTTCCCTGTGCTCCTCTCTGCCTCTGGGGGTGCTGGGGGTGGCACTGGGATGGTGAGAACTGGCAGTGCTCCACCAAAATCCCAGATCCACGTACCCCAGGTCTGCCCCACACCCAAGATGGTATCAGGGTAACAGCACATTGCTCAAGCAAATCATAAAAAAAAGGGTCATATTATGGAGACCTGAGAGAAACAGAAACCCTCTTTCAAAAGGGCAAGAAAGGAAGTTAATTCAGCAACAAATTATCCCTTGCAGTATGAAAAAGTGCCCAGCAGAGGTAATCAGCCAGCCAGCCTTTTCCTGTCCCCGCACAGAACGACGACGACACTTCTTGTTCTCAACCTCTGCCAATAAATCTTCCTTTGCTGAGCAGCTCCAGGCACCAGCTCTGAGAACCCAAACCAAAAAGTGAGGAACAAAGCCCAGGCCAGGCAGCTCCCCCACAGCTTGGCACTCTCAGCCACAACATCCCCACTCCGGGCTGGAAATGCTTTTTGGAACTGGGAAATGCACCTCGCTGGGCTCCGGGGAGAAGGATTTCCTCCAGGTCAGAGTATTGAAAACTCCTTCCCACCACACGGCGCCTGCAGGAGCTCTCCAGCACCACCTGGGATGGCCCAGCACACAGTGAGAGCCTTAAAAGAAATTGAATTTGTTCTCTGAATGCAAAGATGTTGCCAGATGTTGGCTGTGGCCCTTGGGACACGGTTTAGAGGTGATGCTGCGTTGATGGTTGGACTTTTCCAACTTTTGTGGTTCTATAAGGAGACATCTCATCCCTGCACAGACCCTGCAGATAGCAAAACAAACCATCTTTCTTCTTCAGGACCCAAATTCCTAATGCAGAGCTTGAATCCGAGGTTTTCTTTTCATAAAACAGCACTTGCAAGAGCTTCAGCTCTCCAGCATAATTTGGGAAAACCCAAAAAGGGTGGAGAGGTCCTTAAAAAAATTATAAGGTTCTCTGAGCCCAAAGAACACTTGAGAGATGATGGTTGTAAATTCTGGGTAAGAGGCTCTTGCTCACAAGGCTCCAGACCTTGTAATCATTCCTCTAAATGAAAATATTTGTTTTAAGCAGCCCAACTGTTTTAATTTCCCATTTTGGCCTTCAAAAGAACAGTCTGAGGAAGAGACAGCAACTGAAGAATCTGTATTTGAAATCTATTCAACAGCAAAATCAGAGACAATTTGACTTTTCTAGAAACCCACAGACCCCTGGGTCTGGAAAAATCCTTAAACACATTAAATGGACTTGCCTTGAGAGACACCAGTCACATCTTTCACACACTGACACATTAAATTTGAGATCTTCCTCCTCAAATTTTGATTGTCTCGACAGCAGCCTTGCTGGTGATCCAGTATCATCAGATAATACTTATTTTTGGAGAGGCTACCTGTTGTTGTTTATGGGGTTTTTTGAGTTTGAGATTATTTATATTAGATTATTTGGTGATGGTTTGAGTTTGTGTTTTGTTTTCTTTTTAGTGTGAGTATTGAAGAAGATGTGGAAGTCATTTTTGGACGTTTTTAAGGGTTTTTTTGTTGTTTTTTTTTATTTAAGGATTTTTTTTCTGAGGTATAGAGGTTTGTTCAGTAAGCTGGTTACAGGCATTCTGCCTGTTCAGAGGGCAGCTTTTATCTTCTATATTATAAATTATATATTTGATGTTTATATTTTTTTTCTAATGTATGACTTTTATATTGCTCTGTTTAGCTTTTTAAAATTAATTTATAAATGTTATCCTGACTTAGAGATGGATGATATGAAGAAGAAGAAAAGATATATTATGCTTAAAAATTCTCTATTTTAGTTTTAAGTTTCTTATTACAACTATTTTATAGATTCATTGTTTTTATTTTTTAATAATTTATATTTTATTTATTTTTGTGACTTGTAATTTTTTCTGTAACGATGGTAATTTTTTTTAGGGTCTTAAATTAAACTTAGAAGGGTCTTGGGCATTGTGTTAAGGCTTCTGAGTTTACCACCCGGGTTCCAAAGCGTCTAGGGAAGCCAGGGGAATATCCTGGACTCTAAAACAGACCACTGAACCACTCTTTGCTTGCAGAGAGGCTTTTTTTCCCTCTGCTCTGCCTGTTAGAACAGCTTCAGAAAATCAGTTTAATGCCCAGTCCATGTGCCTTAGCAATCCAGCCAGAAGAAATGGCTCTACAATCACTTAATCCAGATTATGGAGCAGCTTGATTTCATGTTTTTCTAAGGGTTCAGCGCTGGAAATCAGCTCTGGAAATCAGCAGTTTTATCAATCTGCTGGCAAGGAGAACAGTCTGGAAGCTGGGATGCCTGAGGAGTTCTATCAGCTCAGGGACATTTGTTCCATAACCCACCGAGCAGGACGTGAGGGAGGAAAATCCACCAGCACACAGTTAAGCTGTTTTAATATCATATATCCCTCACTCCAAGAGGGAAAAAAATTTAAAATGAGGCATTTTCATCTGCATTTGTCAGGCAGTGAAAGAAGGAACGGGGTGTGATAGGAACTGGCTTGTGGAGAGGGATTTTTTTNGAGGTATAGAGGTTTGTTCAGTAAGCTGGTTACAGGCATTCTGCCTGTTCAGAGGGCAGCTTTTATCTTCTATATTATAAATTATATATTTGATGTTTATATTTTTTTTCTAATGTATGACNTTTCTTGGCCTTTTTGAGGCACAAAACTGCAACCAAACCAAACCAAACCAAACCAAACCAAACCAAACCAAACCAAACCAAACCAAACCCAACCAAACCAAACCAAACCAAACCAGCAGCTTCTTGCCCATTTTTTCCCAATCCACACATGGAAATCACCCAGTTTATCCCTCTGTGTCAGGATCACGGCAGGCCTGGGAGCTCCAAGCTCCTCCTGGCAGCCCCTCTGCCTGCTCCACTCATTCCATGCCGCAGGTCCTACCAGCAGCTGAGCTTCCCGAAATAAAAACTGAGGAAAAGAGCCCAGCCTCCCTATTCTGGGACAGGAATATCCCTCATCCCAGGTTCTCCAAGGAAACAACCAGCAGCAGCTTCCCAGGGAAGCAGCAGGAGATCTCTGAGCCAGTTTGTGTCTTCCTGTTCTGGGAAATGCTGGAAAAGGAGGAAGAAAGGTTTCATGCTATGAGATCCTGGCCTGGCCTCCTGAAACTCATCTGTAACTCTCAAGATTTGATTTCTAGCTAGGAAGTTACCATGCACACAAATAAAAACCTTCATTCTTTCAGAGCTGGAGTTTTCTGGTCACTGGGGCACGAAAGGCTTTGATAATTTCAGCTCTCATTTTAACAGAAGAATCCCAAGTTTTCCATAAGGTGATGTATGGCCTCAGCCAGATCAGCTTTTGGTCATTCCTGACAGACCCAGCCCTAAAGCCTGCAGTGAATAAAAATTCAGTTGTTTTCCTGGACTTCACTGGAACATTGAAACCTTGAGATTTTCAATTCCTCAAGGGTTTGTTCTGCCCTGAGCTTTCCTAGACCTGAAACCATCAGGAATGCAGCAAATCCAACAGAAGCAGAACAAATATTTCAACCCCAGGTTTTCCCCACTGCTCTTCTCACTGAGGATAAATCAGGTAAGAAACAAGAACCTTCTTTCCAGCACAAAGGAGAGGGAAACACAATTTAATCTCTATTAGGAATGTTCTTCTGCAGCCAGGCTCTGCACAACTCAGTGAATATCCCACAAAATTCCTTCCTTTCTCCCCCCAAATTAATTTCAGCTGTTAATATTTCCCCTCATCATCTATGCAGAAGCCACACCACCAAAACCTTATCTCTGAGCTGCTGTTCCTCATTAATATAATCTTATCATGATACTCAATTCTATCTCATCCACCAGGAATTAAAAGTTGGTTAAGGTGCACCAACCCAGCAGTGCTAATTTAAAATTTAGCAAAGAGTATACACCAAATGCAAGGATAGAGAATAGCAGATATCTTAAAGGTTCTTCCCACTCACATGGAAAATTTTTTTCATCAACAAATTCCTTTTACTTCAGAGGTTTGGAAGCTGTTTTGCAATCTGACTTCAAGAAAAATGTAAGATCTAAAAATATGGTTCACAATCTGTTGCACAATAACTCCAGCAGAAATACAGTGCAATAATTAGATAATTATAGTTAATAACTCATCATTGCTTTCCCACCACTTTCTTCTCCCTCTTCAGAGCAACAAAAGGAAGAAACAAGGAAAGTTTTGCACAAGACACCTTCAGGCTGTGAGCTTATTTTTCAAATCATCTCTTGTCATGGAAGCCAGGATTACTCACATGGATGCATTTAAAGCCCTGGCTCACTTTCCTAACAGGCTGAACCCACCCTTTTCAGTCTCATGTATGTAATCACAGCATTTGTACCATGACCTTTCAAATGCTTTGGTGTTAAGGCAACGCTCCCCAAAACCCTCCACAGAGCTGCCTCACCCCACAGGAGAAAATCCATCCTCTGCCTCAGCAGTACCAACACATCCTTACTGCTGTTACCCTTCCTGTGGAATCCAAAGTGCAGAAAACTGCCCAAAAGTCCCCTTGGTTGACACCATTTTACTTTATAAACTCATTTTCCTCTTTGTGGTCCTGCTTTGCACGTGCCAGGTGTAAAAAAGCAGCACACAAAGCATGAAATATCATCCAGCTCTCTTCTTTCTCAGGACACAGCCCTGATGTGCAATCACTTCTTTTTCTCATTGAGATCACATCCTTCTCTTTCGTAAGACATTAAAAACAAGGGGGGGATTTTTCCTTGTTTGTTGATGGTGTTGTCTCCTTTTTGATTTGATTTTTTTTTTTTTAAATTCTTATTTCTCTCCATTTTCCCCCGGCCATAAGCAGAGGGCAGGAGGAGAAGTGCAAGCAGAAGGAAAACAACAGTGACAGTTGTCCCAGCCAACTGGCTGTGAAGGCTAAAATATGTGCATGCCTTTAGGCACCTATCCCACATATCCCAGGCACTTCTCTGGGAATTAACATATTTCTTGACAACTCGACTTCAAGACTGCACAGGAATAAAGGAACAGAGTCAGAAAGGCACTGCTTTGGCTGGCTCAGGGGCTCAGGTTCTGGCCTGTCCCCCGTGCAGGGACAGCCTGGCTCACCCCACAGCCCTGACTTGCAGACAATAACTTCAAACCCCAGCTCTGGTCAAGTGCAAGCTGGGGTGAAGCCACCACATCTCATAAATCCCAGGTGACAGAGTTCTTACTGTCTTAAGGGCCTGCTCCTCCAACGTTTAACAGTGTTGACAATTAATCAGCGTCTAAATTAATTGTCAGACAAAGTAATCAGTGTCTAAATAGCATGGAATGTCTGACTTCAATTTTCAGCTACAAAGTTTGGATGGTTCCATCAAAGGGCCTAAGAAATCTTTTGGTCCAGGCTCCCAGACTTTGGCAGGCAAAGCAGTCCATGAACCAGTTTGCTTGTCCCTTTGTGAAGCTCCTTTATTAGCATTTCTCAGTAATTAGCATTTTCTGGCTGTTTTTTTTCAGCATTCTTAGCTTGCTAACAGCAGATTCCTATAACATCCAAGGGTTGAATGCCCTGGAGGGGCTGTGGTCACCTACTGCATGTGTTTGCAAAGAGGAGCAGCGCAGAGAGAGAGAGAACCCAGGGGATGGAAGGAACAAGCCGCACCATTTTAACCCAGAGGGGCACATTCTGAACCTCTGCTCCTCCCAGCAGCAGAAAAGCTTTGGATGTCAGTGATTTTGTTCATCCAGCCCAGGTACTTACATGATACAGAGCCAGGACTGCTGATACTGCACCCCAGTGACTGTGGCTGTGACCCCTTGAATTGTGTCTGACAAGAGGTGAACTGGGAAGAGAAGAGAGGGAAACATCACAGGCTGTCCTCATTTATTCTGCAGCTGTAAATAACATTTCTTTCTAAATGGGAGCTGACTACTAATCCCAAGCATTCCTATCTGCCCAGCTGACTGACGCAGGGGTGGGGGCTGACAGAGAGAGACAGAGATGGAAATATTTGTCCTGCTGCTTTTGAACTGCGTCCTTAAACTATTCACAGCTTAGAAAGGCAGCTGCTTTCTCCTCCCAACATCATCCTACTGCAGTACTGGGTTATTAATCAGCATTATCCAACACACACCCACAGACTGCACTGGGAGGGCTGTCACCTCCCCAGTCCCCTGCCCTCTGTCCCCCTCTTCCCAGCTACTGCTCTCACACTATTTCGTGGCACTACTTACTTTTTGTTCTTTATTGGCAGAAAGCCTAAATTAAAGGGATTACAAATGCGAAGCTCTAAGACAGGTAGCAAGAAGTAACCAAAGCATGAACATGCTTACTACATGCTCAGGACTTGACATATCTGTTAAACAAATTCACTCAGGCTGTGACAGTTACATTTGAGGTGCGATGGACATGTTTGTACATTCATTCCTGTTGAGTCTGAAACATCAGGGGTGCCTACAGAGAAACAACGCTCAGTTAAGCTTCTTCACATCTTGGGCTAAAAGGCAGCGTTTTTAGACTACACTACAACATTTGTTGATAGCTTAGGGTGACACCAGAGCCAACAACCGTGGCTAGGGCTGCCCCGTTGAGCTTCTGGAGGAAAATCAAGCGGCTCCCATCTCCTCCAGGGGGCCGGGAGTGCCGCAAAGGATCAACCCTCCCCAACTGCTCATCCAAAGCAGGCAAAATTCCCCAGCCTGTGTGAATTCAGGTGGAGAATCACAAGGCAAAGGAGCCGTTGCTGATGAGGCACCAGCAAGAGCCTCTTGGCTGAACAGCGTTGTCTGAGGACAAGCAAACCAAAAGGGTCCACGGGTGATCTTAATGCCAGTGCTGCTGACTCCTCACCCCAGAGAGCACCACAACGGGTGATCTTAATGAAACAGGGGCATTTGTGGTTGTAAACACAAAAACCCTGGAGAAATGAGGCCCTTCAGTATGAGCAACACAGGAAAAAAAAAAATAAATCAACCCACGGTGTCACATGCAACGTGCAAGCCTGGGGACCACACAGGGAGTGCCCAGCACCCCACCACGGCAAGGATGGCAAATGAACAGCAGCCCACCAGCCAGAGCAAAGCAAGAGCTGATTATTACCGTTCCCTTCCCGTGGGGTCCCTGAATCTGTGAATAAAGTGTTCATGATTTTTTCGAAGTTGCAGCTGGGCTCCATGTTCTCGGGATCCTCGGCGAAGTGTTTCAGCATCTCCCGGAGAACATCGTCCAAGGACGTGGCTGTTTCATCCAGGATGATGCTGGCTCTGGCCAAGAAACCATCCAGGTCTCGCTGGGCTCTGACCTCCTCCTCAAAATTCTTTAATTTCAGGTACTGTGTTGAGAAAAGGTCAGAGCGTGAGACAGCTGTACACAATACGGACAAAGCAGAATCTGGGTCCTTCACAAGCAGTTTTGCTGGGGTTACCACCCAACTAAAGATTCTTCTGGCCATTCAGATCACAGGAGAAAAGGCATTTTATGCATTAATCCGTTGAAGGTTTGCGTTTTCAAGGCTTATCCTAACAGTGTGCCCACAGGTGAATGCCCAGGTATCATTTACACCCTGACACAGAAAGCAGAATAAAAAAAGAAAAGATTTTTTTTTGTGGTTGTTTTGTGGGTTTTTTTTTAGCCTATAATAAAATAGGATAAGTTGGTCTAAGAGCAAAAATACTTAAGGTAGCATTAAAAATCTTTTTAGGTTCAAGTAGTTCAGGAAGTTGGAAAAAAAGTAGGAAAGTTATTTGGGAGAAATGAACACTGAGCTCAGCAGAATCTCAGTGCCAAATCAACCCAGTTGACTTGGCACTGTCCAAAACTAGGAACCATCCTCAAACTGGGAACCATCTGTCCCCAGTGCTCACAAGTGGGAGGTGGGGAATGCCATCCAGCCCATCACTTTTCCGACATTTGCTAAATTTCTGTCCTTTCCACTTCCGTGGAAGTTTTCCTCCTTTGTAGATTTAGCTTGAAAGCAATAATGAAAAAAAGACAGCATGGGCTGAAACTATCCCAGCTCTCTGCTGGTTCTTCTGCTGTCCCAAACAGACTGGCCTTGAGATGGAAGAGAGAGACCTAGCATGTTCCAGAACCTCACCTTTCTGAAGCTGTCAGCTGTGAAGGTGATTAATTGAGTGATCAAATTAGAAATGCCTCGTTCCCATCGCTCAGCCCTTGGAAATCCACACACAGAGCACTGGACGAGGAGGGCTGCCACTCCTGGCCCTCTCCTTCAACAGCCCAAGACTCGGTGAGGAAACAGGAACTGTGTTTTATGGATCGTCCTTCCGCTGGGAAAGCTGCCAGGCTGAATTCGTGATGCTGAGAACCAGATTGTCAAGAGGCACTGACACCCTGGGTTCCCCTCGAGCTCAGGAAGAACCAGTCTCTGAATTGCTTTTCCAAATCTGATCCCCAGCTGCCTCCACAGCCACGTTCCCACAGGGTACAGGGCCATCCCAGAGCCCGGCTCGTGGGTGCTCTCCTTCCCTGCACACTCTCTCTTACCTTTTCCATTTATAGACGCTGGCAAAAAAATGCTAACATCTCCCTAATTACTGTAATTATCACAGCAACTATCAAGTTGTCAGTACACATCCATTGCAATTAGCACTGTTTTACTTTGCATCAATCACTCTTTCCACAGCATCCATGAGAGGGAGGATTCTCTGAAGCGTTTCAGCTCCCACCCCCAAGGCTTTGGAAGCATCTGCTCGTAGGAGAGGAGACGGTGACACAGCTCCAACCGCACCTCAGAAGTGCAAGCAGCGAGTCTGTCCCCAACTGAGAGCGGATTAACACACACCACTGACAAGAGCTTTCAAAACAGCAAAGGTGGCTTGGTGTCACCAACTTCTGCACCAGAGAAGCAACCAGAAGCACAACGGCAGAAGGAGAAAGTTGAGGGACAGCAAAAAATTAATCAGAGGCATTCCTGCGGGTTATCTGCCCAGGTCACAGAATCACAGAATTGTTTGGGTTGAAGGGACCTTAGAGATTATCCAGTGCAGGGACACCTTCCACTGTCCCAGTGTCAGAGCCCCATCCAGCCTGGCCTTGGACTCTTCCAGAGTGGGGCAGACACAGCTTCTCTGTTCCAGCTGTGCCAGGGCCTCACCATCTTCATGATAAAGAATTTTTTCCCATTATGCAGCCTAAACCTACTCTGTTTCAGTCTGAAGCCATTTCCCCTCGTCCTGTCACTATTGTAAATAATCTCTCCCCATCCTTCTTGCAGCTCCCTTCAGGTGCTGGAGGGCCCCAGCTCATCTCAATCAACGCTGATCCTGCAGCGAGCTGTGCCTGACAGCACCAGCAGCAGCTCATTGCAAGGCAGGAGGATTCAGCTCCAGCTGAGCCACAGGCTTCAAGCAACGCCTTGGGAAAATAAATTTCCACACCTCGCTGCTGTTTCATTTCCCTGCTGTTGGTCCTTTATAGGAAATACAGGGGAGACTCGCATTTATCACCCATTTATCATTATTATCACTCCCTAAGATTAGGGAAGGCATTATAGAGTCACGCAAAGGTTTGGGCTGGAAGGGAACTCAAAGCTCATCCTCTTCCAACCCTCTGCCATGGGACACCTTCCACTATCCCAGGTTTCTCCAAGCCCTGTCCAGCCTTGGGCACTGCCAGGGATCCACAGCTTCTCTGGGCACGCTGTGCCAGGGCTCAGCCCCCTCACAAGGGAGCGTTTTTAACACTCAATCTAAATCTACTCTCTGAGCTTACAGAGGCTTTCTGCACATTAAACATCACAAGGCAAGCAGCCACCATGAAAGGAGAGAAATCCATCACTCCCCGAGACACACCAAAATCAAATTACTGGAAGCACTGGCACAGCAAAGCCTCAGCGACAGCTCAGGCACAACTGTTCCACACAGGACCCCCGCTGGCTTCAGGGGAGATTAATGAATGCTCCCTCACTAATATTTTTAGCTGGATAGTCAAGTCACACCAGGAAACTTGATGCTGGAAACTCGATGCTGGAAACTGCTTAGGAAGAAACCCAAGCCAGCAACTCAAGAGCCACTTGAACGGCTCTGGGCATCCTTGATTGCAAAGCTCCATGTTGCACCGTGACAGGAACAGAGGCTGTTGTGCCAAAAAAGGGGGGAAACACTGAAACAGGCCAAAATCACACATTCTAACTCATCAACAAGGCTCAAAATGCGAGCTCTCTCCCGGCTGGCTGCTCAGGAGACACCTCCACTTAGAGCCACCGGCAAATTTTTTGCGGTGTCCAAAAAATCCCGTTCTCCTGAGCAGAGCTCTGCCTGGGCTGCTGCCATGGTCCTTGGGGTCAATTCCCTCAGAACCACTCTGTGATGGAGATTAAACAGCTCAATCTGTGTGAAGAAGCCTTTATTCCTGCCCTCCTGGACAGATTACCTGAGAGAAGCACTGCAAACTGCCCTTCCAGAACCACAGGCCACCACCAGAGACAGGGAAACCTCTCCAGACAAAGCTTCTCACTTCTCTGCTGGTGATTCCCCCTTCCCAGACACTTGGAGCCATCTCCTCCATGAGTCAGGTCCCAATTTCCTTTGCATTTGAAGCCCAAAATTTCCACTCATCCTCCCCAGAGGGAAAAAACTGGCAAAAGTATCTTTTTCTCAAGCCCGGCTAAAGCTCTCTGGTATTTGTGGCTCCACAGCACACTAAAACGCTCAAGCATGAACTGCAGGCCAGAAAAAGCAAGAATCCTACAGCTCTAAAAAGGAAAAACAAAATAGAAGAGACACTTATGAGTTAGCAGTTTCCAACTATTTCTTATCAGAGGCAGATCCTGCATTTGGGCTTAGAATTTGCACTTTTAAGTGATTAAGTTCTCAGGTTACTTTCAGTCAAGTGTGTATGACTGAGAACCTTGGCACTGGGATTAGACAAGACAAATTAGGGATAAAGACATTTTCATTCCAGAGCATGGAATTGCTTATTTTAACTTTCCATGATTCTATACCAAACAATGTTTAATTTTTTTTTTTTTTTTTTTTTTTTTTTTTTGGTGGTGGTGGCTTTGTTTTGGGCAGCGTTTTCTTTGGCATTTATTTGCTT
Organism: Bombycilla garrulus; assembly: GCA_013400315.1. NCBI lineage: Eukaryota > Metazoa > Chordata > Aves > Passeriformes > Bombycillidae > Bombycilla > Bombycilla garrulus. The sequence goes on from VXBU01006153.1 coordinate 148,633, forward strand.
TGGGGTTTTTTTGTTACCTTGGGGAAAAGGTTTCTAAAGCTGTCACACATTTTCCTCCCACTACTAAATATCTGAAATATCTTTTCAGGATTTGAGCTGTCTTAGAGGCCTAAAGCAAAGCAGAATTAAAGAGCTCTCTGGAATTCCCTAAAAAGCCCCCAAAGCTTGGCTACGCAAACTAAAACCTCAAGTTACAACCTGCAACAAAGCCTGAAATCCAAGATCTCAGGCACTGGCACAGCTGCCCAGGGCTGTGCTGGAGTGCCCATCCCTGGAGGGATTTAAAAGCCACGTGGATGTGGCACTTGGGGACATTTCAGTGGTGACCTTGGCAGTGCTGGGAGAATGGCTGGATTCGGTGACCTTAGAGGGTTTTTCCAACCTAAATATTCTGTGATTTACCAGGATCAGTGATGACACAAATTCCCATGACAAGAGCCACTCCTTGCAGCCCTCAGGCAAGAAGTCAAGACAACCTCATGCACCACGAGCCTCAAACCCTAAAGACAAAACTTCACGTGGTAGTAAATACAAAACCAGAGAATTAAAAAATGGGCTGGGTTGGAAGGGATTTCAAAGACCACCCAGTGCCATCCTTGCCATGGCAGGGACATCTTCACCATCCCAGGCTGCTCCAAGCCTGGCTTTGGACACTTCCAGGGATCCAGGGGCAGCCACAGCTGCTCTGGGCACCCTGTGCCAGGGCTCAGCCCCCTCACAGGGAAGTTATTAAAATACCAACTCAATTCCTCCCTGAGTACTTTCTGTGCCTTTTCACAGCTGAAGGTTTGGAATAACAAAGCCTCTACAAGTTTTTTTTTGGTACTTTCACCTTATCATTAGTGAGTTACAGTCCCAGGAGCAAGTGTAAACTAAGTGTGGGCTCCAAATTCTCCTCCTAGCTTGCTTGTTTCCAAGGATTTCACTCCTGCTGAACCTTGTGAAGGATGAGTGATTAGCTGGAAGAAAGGGGGAACCAAATCCCAGCCGTGTCTGCTGGGTGTCTCTGCTTCCAGCTCCAGAGGAGCTCAGCAGCCAGGATCTCTACAGCTCACACTCAGATCCCTGTGGAGGCGCAGCTGCAGAAGAGAAAGTGATGAATTAACATGTCAAGGAATTGTCTGGGACAAAAAGCAGTGGAACAATCAGAATTACAGAGGAATTGTTTGGAGAATGAGCAGCACGTGGCTTTTTAGGTTCAAAGAAAGGGAGAGGAATTCAAGAGAAGAAGCATTTAAATGCCTTTTGCTTAGGCCAGTGACAAGCAGCCTCTCAGTGAGTTTCATGATCTTTTTCTGTACTTCTGGATGATGAAACAACCAAATTGGTCACACAGCACATCTACTTACCTTCCTTGATGTGTGCAGTAACACGCAGCCAGCACCTTCACTTTCAGCTGGAAAGAGGAGAAAAAAAAAACCACATCAGAAGAGTGTTACTACCAGAGATACCTGACAGGCAGCAGGAGCCGAGCAGGAGAATCAGGAGGAGGTGAAGCATCGCTGTCTTGGCAGGGGATGATCTCTGGAGAAAAGCAGAGATTCAGTTTTTACAACATCTCCCATTTTGGAAGCGTGAACCAAGCGGGATTGGCATTATCCGATCACCAGGGGATTGTGTCTTTTTTTGGCCGGGTTTTTGTAACTCTGATGGTATTTTTACTCTTCCCTTCCCTCCCTCCCTCCCTCTCCACCACCCCAAAAATCCAACTGCTAATCCTTGAAGGAATCATTTAATCCAATGCATCGCTGTTTGATAGATTGAGGCTACGATTTCATGAGTCACCCTCGTTTGGAAACCCTCCTTGTCCTCGTTAAGGAGTCAACAATAACAGGCAGGCAGTTCCAAGGGATTGCAGGCAGCCACTCCGAGATGAGCACATTAACGTCCTGTCAACTCACCACGCTGCCTCCATAAATCTGAGCAGAAAGCAACACAGCTCTTGGGAAAGTAAAACTGCTGTTTAGGGACTAGTAAATGTCATTGAATCCACGGGATGGGGGAAGCCGGGAAATTCCCGCTTCAAACCTCCGAGCGCCAACAATAACGTTTTCTTAGAGTAACTAGGAAGCGTTTTTTGGGTATCAGCTACAAAACAAAACCAAACCACGCTGTATTTGCCAAAAGCCCACTCCTTGCAGCCAAGGCAGCCTCTCTGTGGCGTTATTTGTCCCTCAGGTATTTTTTGTGCAGAGAATCACGGAATGGTTTGGGTTGGAAGGGACCTTAAAACACTGAGGTCACCTTCCCCTTGACCAGGTTGCTCCAAGCCCCATCCAACCTGGCCTTGAACACTTCCAGCCTGGCATCCTTCTCCTCAAGTTCTCAAAAAAAGCCCCCAAGCCTGAGCTGCTCCCAAAATGAGACACACAAACAGCTTTAACTCGAACGAGAGCAGCAGCAGCATGGAAAAAACCCACTGAAGACCAAAACTTTTCCAGAAGCCAAGCTGTGGAAAACTACAGAGATGTAACATGGAGTTACAGTTATTCAGATGAGGATTTTGCTTCCTTTCCAGATCTCAGCTTCCAAATCCTAACCTACAAGAGCTGCTGCAATCCCATGACTTGCCATGCACATTCAAGCCAAGCCTTGCTACCCTCNCAGGCAGCAGGAGCCGAGCAGGAGAATCAGGAGGAGGTGAAGCATCGCTGTCTTGGCAGGGGATGATCTCTGGAGAAAAGCAGAGATTCAGTTTTTACAACATCTCCCATTTTGGAAGCGTGAACCAAGCGGGATTGGCATTATCCGATCACCAGGGGATTGTGTCTTTTTTTGGCCGGGTTTTTGTAACTCTGATGGTATTTTTACTCTTCCCTTCCCTCCCTCCCTCCCTCTCCACCACCCCAAAAATCCAACTGCTAATCCTTGAAGGAATCATTTAATC
>VXBU01006153.1:151867-173226 GCA_013400315.1 Bombycilla garrulus
GAAGGGACCTTAAAACACTGAGGTCACCTTCCCCTTGACCAGGTTGCTCCAAGCCCCATCCAACCTGGCCTTGAACACTTCCAGCCTGGCATCCTTCTCCTCAAGTTCTCAAAAAAAGCCCCCAAGCCTGAGCTGCTCCCAAAATGAGACACACAAACAGCTTTAACTCGAACGAGAGCAGCAGCAGCATGGAAAAAACCCACTGAAGACCAAAACTTTTCCAGAAGCCAAGCTGTGGAAAACTACAGAGATGTAACATGGAGTTACAGTTATTCAGATGAGGATTTTGCTTCCTTTCCAGATCTCAGCTTCCAAATCCTAACCTACAAGAGCTGCTGCAATCCCATGACTTGCCATGCACATTCAAGCCAAGCCTTGCTACCCTCCAAAAAAAAAAAAAGGCTGAGGGTGCAACTCACGTTAAAACTCCAGAACTCCAGAAAAAAAAAGGCAATTATCTTTTGCATGCAGAAATCTGCTTTAAACAAAATCATCGTTGATCAAACAGAAATTTGAGTCTTGCCCTCGATGGGGTTCAAAGGCTCCAACTCAAAGCGGGAGCAGAGCTGTAGAAAAGAGGGAAAGGATTTACTTCATCCCCCCCTAAACAAAATGAGGTGTTTCAGAGGCTTTGGTAACATCACCCAGCTTCTCCCAAATTTCACTTGGATGCTGCACATGTGATTAAAAGCATCGCTTAACCAGACAAGTCTGCTGCTGCAACAACCCCAATTATTCCTGCTTTTGACACGCCTTTTGGAAGAACACAAGCTGTTTCATCTAAAAAGTGCAATTCATTATTAAAAAGCAAGCACCCAAATAAACCAGAAACATCAAGCATTTTCCCCAGGCTCCCACATCTGTAGTTCTCCAATGCTCACTTACCCAACTTCCAGCCTAATTACACATGCAGAAGTATGTGGGGAGATTTGGAAGCCCATAAATATTCATTGAGGAGAAAACATGTTTTGGTTTATCTGCTTTTGCAAGAAATAGTTCGGGAGAGACAAAAAACACCCACAATGCTGAACAACAGCAGGCACATGCTGAAGAGAGAGCTGCAGCCTGTCCTCATGGATATGTGGAAAAGGAACAGAAATTCTTGTTGTGCTTTATCAGGCAGCAACTCTTGGTTCCTCTTATCATTTTCAAGGTGTATCAATCTTTGCTGACAGCTCTCTCACGTACCCAGCTGGAGGAGCACCAAGTGCTGCTTTATCAACACAAGCAAAAAACATCTCATTACATCTGTTGGAGCAGGATCTTTCAAACTCCTCAAAAAAAGGCATTCTGGGTACAGAGGTGGCGCTTTGGAAAGCCCAAAGCCTCGCTCATCATTCATCCCAACAACACGCAGCTTGAGTTTAATCCAGGCAGGGAGATGGATGGATACAGCCATCCCAGCTCTGGGCTGGTATCTTAAATGCTCACTGGAGTGCTACAACATCACTCAGGGGTAGCTGCAAATCCACTGGAACATGACAGAGGGAAGGGGAAAATACACACAGACTTCTCAAGTGCTCTTCTGCCTTGCTCACATTAATTTAATCCATTTATTTCCCGCCGGGCAACGCGGGATCAAACCCTGCAGGAGGCTGCCCGTGACACATCCAAAGCTCAAGTCCAACCACCACAAGCCTGCCACTCATTTTCTCTCCCTGCACAGCACCAACCCTGCCTCCTTCCAGCCCAGGAGGGGGCAAAAACATTCAACACCCCTGGCCCTTGCACCTCCACAGAGGAGCCCTTCACGGGGATGACACGGATACACAAAACCCGCATTCACCCTACAAGAAAAGTCCCCATCAACCTCCTCAGCCAGTTCTTACTACCAAGAGCAAGAACTTGAAAACCTCAGTAAGTTGAGATTTCACACCCGAACGTCACAATTCAGCGCAATGAAATTTTACGAGGAGGTTGGGACCATGTGAAATTTTCGTGTCTATTTTTGTGGCCCTCCCTGCCGGACGGAGCGGGCAGCAAAAGCCTATTTTAGGCAAGCGAGCGAGCGAGGGGCATTATTGTGTGTCCTCACACACAGCCGAGGGAGAGCTGCCAGGGGTGGCCGAGCTTATCTGTTGGGCTCTGCTCCAAGTCCTGCCCGGGGGAAAAGCCAAAAAGTCAGCAACGCATCCCCGACATCCCCTGGCGGGCAGATCAAGGCGCCACGCGCGTCCCGGATTCCTGGGATGGGTGCACGCAGGCACGGAGCGGTATTGGAACGCCACGAGCGACTCCCAGGGAGCTCAGCTCTGACAAGTGGCACCATCAGCCCTCGTGGCACACTCGGGGCCCTCCCTGCCTCTCCTTTTTGGTTGCCACCCTTCTCCAAACAGGCCCGGCTTCAACACGAACGAGATTTAATGCTCGGAAGTTTATTTGATCGGTTTCATCCCGGCTGCCCAAATAATATCCCTGAGAGCAACCCAGAGAAACAAAATCCTCTCCTTGCTCCCCCTCCACACCCCCTGCTTAGGTAACAACATCTGCCGTGCCTGAAAACAAACCCCTGAAAGTCAAATACCAAAGTTTAAGGCTTTTCACCTTTTGCCTGAAGAGATCTCCTTTCACCCAGGATCCCTTTCCATCCTCTTCCTCACCCAGGTCCCCACTGCTGCCCTTAACACCTGAGAAGATCCAAAAGCCTTTGTAGCACAGCCACAACTGGATGCCTGCAGCATCTCAAGACAGTATTTTATTTTGGGATAAAAAGAGTGGAAATTAGAGAAAAAAGAGCTTTCTGGCTGTGCACATTTCTTTAGAGCTACAAACACTCCCCGGTGCATCTTCACAGTAAATATATATAAGCACAGTAAAATAAATCAAGAGTAGAATGCTGTATTAGCACTTCCATGTTTTTCCCTGAAAAATATCAAGGATCTGGAGTGAGCAGAAGCACTTAAGGTTTTGAGATTTTTATTTTTAAAAAAATATCTATTTTTTATCTTTGATTTTTATCAGGGGTCTGCGCAAATGTAAGACTCAGCCACTTGTGTCGAACCACACTATGAGCACAAGAACCTGTTCTGCTTTTCAAATCTGCCTTAAAAAATATTTAAATAAAACCCCATCAGCACAGGAGTTTGTCAGGAGCAGGGGTCACATCCCTAACACACCAGTGACAGTGAGGGATTGCACAGACAGGATCTCAGAGGGGCTCTTTGCTTTGCTGTCCTGAGCCTGGACTAATCACCACCAGATCTGAGTAATTCTGGTTAATTATTGTTAGATAAATAACTGGGCCTTCATTACCCCACAACAGGTGATGGGCTGAGCTGAGGCAAAGAGCCCGAAGTCAGCTCCCACAAATCCCCGGGTCAAAGGCAGGTGGGATAAGGATTCTGGAGCAGCAAAAACAGCAGGGAAGGTGAAAAATCATCCCTCACACTCCTGGGTGGGGAAGGAAGAAAGGGGACAGCACAGAGACTGACCAGGGACAAGGTGTCACTTGTCACACCTACCCGCCATAAAACCTGAATATTTCATGAAAAAAGCCACCCGCTGCAGGTTTTGTCATTCAAAAATGTCAAAACCTGCAGGGCAGGGGGAAAATGTGCATTTTTTTTTTTCTCCTGCACTCTAAATCCCACGGGAAGCCTCTCCAAAGGACCAAGGTGAAGCAGGGAGAAGGGAGAACCCTCTGCCTCTGCTGCCTCCGTGCAGAAGCACCCGTGCTCCCCCCACACCTCCCTCGGCTTCCTAAGCTTTGAAAACACCCTCGTCAGGAAATTCGGAGGGAGGCCGTCCCCTCCCCGGCACACAATCGGTATATCCACTTTCCATTAGGAGGGTAGGAAGCCTCGGGAGCCCAACATCCCACTCTGACATCAAACTGCTAAAACAGGAGTTATCAGATGGAACGCGTGGGTCAGCATTGTGCCTCGAGACATAAAAAGGACCTTGGTATTAATGTGAGGAAATGTGACTATTGTGTGCAGAGTGATACCCATTCAAGCCCAGACCACTTGTCTCTGGACGCTACTCTCCCTGGAATATCCTTGGCGCCAGCATCCAGCTTTTCTCCTCGTCCCCTTGAAGAAAAAAAAAAGTCATCTGGGCAGGGGCCGGGCCGGCACTTGGAGGCCGTGTTTTGCCGGGAGCAGCGGCGGCGGGCGTGCACGTGTGTGCCTCTGGAGCGGGATACAGGAAACTCTTGATTCTCTGTATCTAGGAATGATCAATTGTGAGCAGGGTGGAACAGCTTTTAATTTCTCCTGGAGCGTAATTCGTGTTCCGCTGCTTCCCCCCCCCCCACTCCCCACACACACACACCCCGGCAGAGCCACATCCTGATTTCCAATTTTCGCTGCCCTCAGGAGTTTGGCTGGTTCTCCCCAAAATTGCTGGAGGCACCTCTAAAAAAATCACCAGTCTGAGCATCAGCTGCAAGTGGGAAAAGTTCGGCAGCTGCAGCTCCACAAATCCTTGATAAATTGTTGCCTGAATTTAAGAAAATAATGTGCAAACCCCTCTCGCAGTGTGGGTAAGGAGAAGGCGAATTGCCTCAGAACCCCAAACTACAAAAACAACATCCAAAGAACTGTTTCAAAACCCCAAACTACAAGAAAAAAGATGCAAATGATTGTTTTAAAACCTAAAACTGAAAAAAAAACCAAGATGCAAATGATGAAAATGTGTGCCTGGCTGGTTTAAGCTGCCAAGGAGATAAGATTGCTGTGGCTGATGGCAAGGATGTGTTCCCACATATTCCAAAGACTCACTTGCATCACCTGTCCATTAAATTTAAGGCCCAATCTAAACAAAATTACTGTATTTATTTGCAGGGATTTAATTGCAGGTGTGCTGCAGATAAAGCTTTCCTGGACAAAAAGCCTGGAGTGCCAGGACAAGAGGGAATGGCTTCCCAGTGACCGAGAGGACATTTAGATTAGACCTGAAAATGAAATTTTCTTACAATGAGGGTGGTGAAGCCCAGGCCTCCCAGAGAAGCTGTGGCTGTCCCTGGATCCCTGGAAGTGTTCAAGGCCAGGCTGGATGGGGCTTGGAGCAAACTGGAGTAGTGGAAAACATTCCTGCTTGCTGCAGGGGGGTTGGACGAGATGACCTTTAAAGGTCACTTCCCACCCAAACAATTCTGTGATTTTACTTGCAAGCATTTATTGTGACTTCAGAAAAAGCCTCAGCCTAGAAACCACCCTGATCTTCCCCCAAAAATGCAGATCCCAGGTCCAAAAGCCTCCAGCTTCAGACAAACATCCACCTTCCTGTTAGAACTACGAACACTTGCTGAAAACAAATGTTACCACCAAAATCCAAGTTACAAGGATGAAAAGCAGAAAAGAATTTAAAAAACCTTTCATCACTTAACGCAAAGAAGCACTGAAACACCCAGGAGAAATGACCCAAATGTCACTACTGAGCAGCATTTCAGTGCTCAGGCATCTGCACTGCTTTGGGCTCAGCACTCCCTGCAAAGGCAGCCAGTATTAATTAAAAATTAGACAGGCCATACCTTAAACCCCAGATTTCTCCAAGCCATCCTGTTTTACACACACCTGTGCACAAAGCCCAGTGTTTTATGTCAATGGTCAATTGTTGGAGTTTCCTGGGTCGTGCTGTGTTTTGTTGGCTCAAAGCTCAACCCCACACAGCGATGTTTTTAAAAGAGAATTAGAGTGGAGAGCATCCAATTATGCTCACGGAGAGCTGCACACACATCACACAGAGAGGAACAGCTCGACAGGATGATGCAGAGCTGTCACTGCCATCTGTAATTCCACCTTCACTGCCTGCCAGCACCTGCATCCCAGGGTTCCAACTCATCCCCTCCCGAAATGGGAATTCTGGATCTTCCATCCCTGTATTAAGGTGGGCAGCAACCCCACAGCAGCTGACCCCAAAAAAATCTCCAGCAGGAGAGAGTTTGGGCACCACATTCAGCCAAGAGAGCACATTTTGACTCAAATATTTCACCCAGCTTGGAGAACACAGGAAAATAAGGTGAGGATGCAAAGATTCCATTCCCACGCTTGGTTTTCCTCTGTGTTTTCAGAGCAGCAGAGGGTTTTGTAGGATCTTGGTGCACCAGCTCCCCAGGGGTAGGAAATGAGGGGTTTGGGGCCTCTGGCATCACCTGGAGAAACTCTACTTTTATTTCCCCCTCCTTTCCAGCCTGTCTCACTCTGGACAACCCATGCAGAGCTTTGTTCCAAGAAATCAAAAGCCTGAGTATAAAAACTTCCCAAAGCTTCCCAAGAGTGGCAGCGATGGAAGGGAATTTCTGAACAGGGAACAATTTACTCCCAGACACACCTTGGCTCTGGCACAATTAAACCTCAGTTTGGGAATTGATTTTTTTTATTATTATTATTTTTTTTTTAGAAGTTCATGGTATTTTTCTTGGAAGAGCTTAAGGGGCTCATCTCAGCCACCCAAAAAGTCATCCCTCCAGGAGGATCAGCTGTGCAGCCACAGACTGATTTGATTTTTATAAAATCCAGCCTAGAAGAAACTCCTGTAAAACCATCTCTGTAAAAAACTGCTAGCCCAGATGACTCCAACACCTGGACTCTGATGAATGCTTTGCCTAACAGGGTAAAAGTTGGATTTTGGCTACCTGGATCACTTTGATGCTGTAATGGGGAAAAAAAAATCTCTTTTTTTACATATGCCCTTATAGAAAGATTGGGCTTTTGTTCTGCTTGAAGTTCTTTTAAAAATCTCCAGCCTCCCATTTGAAACAAAATCCCAGCACACCAGAAATCCTTAAAAATCCTAAACATCTCAGCTGAAAAAAAAAAAAAAGGATACAACTAATAGCACCAGCACAAACAGCAGTGCTTCAGGGAAATAAGGAAGCCTTTTTTGTGCTGTTTTGAATGGAAGGGAAAACAAAAAAAGCCCAGGAGGACACACAAGGAAAGTGAACTTCTTCAGATGCAGAAGAATCCACAGCACTTGCATTCCTCATCCCCAAACAATGCACCCCACGGCACTGAGTCCAGACTTGTCATAGGAGAGCACAGCTCCCTTAAATCTTTCAATTAAGATGGCATTTGTAAAATTGCAGGCTTGGAAATTGGTGGATATTATTCCTAAGTTCAAGTCATTGCTCAGAGTCAAAAAGCAGACTCCAAGATATTCCTACAGGGGTGCAGGCCGTGCCTAATCTGCATCACCATTCCCAGTAACTGCTCGCTGCAGATCAATGGGGATTTGCATCAGCCTAAAAATAACTTTTAACAAATTTAAAGGACTCTCTGTGACACCAAGAATAATCCAGAGCCTGTGCATTTAACCTCTGAAACAGCCAGTGCCCACACAGGCAGGCTCCAGCTCCTGGAGTGTGGGCTGCTGCTGTGTCTGAGAGCTGAGTTTTCCAGCACATCCCACAAAATCCAGCTTTCACAAAATGGGTGGGAAAGGATCTCAAAGATAATCCAGTTGCACCCCCTTCCTGTGGGCAGGGACAGCTCCCACCAGACCAGGTTGCTCCAAGCCCCATCCAACCTGGCCTTGAACATTTCCAGGGAATAAAGAAGGTTAAGTTTTGTCTAACTTCAGAACTATTTGTCTTACTATAATTGAAAACATTTTCTAGAAGAATAAAAAGGTTGCTACAGCTAAGCAAGGCAGCCACTAGCCACAAAAAAAAAAACAACTCTTCAGCTGTATGACTTGATTTCTGTCCTCTCCTAAAACCTCTGTTTCTCACACCTGGCTTGGCACTGCATGGAATCTCAGTTTAGATCTGTATTTAGATCTGTATTCCCTACCTCTTCCAGCTTTACTTCCCAAAGGATTCACCAAACATCAGCACTGGTTTTTATGGGAAATCAAGTGAACGGGACTCTGTTTGATTTTGTGCAGAAGAAAAAAAGTTCAAAATCACGTATGAAGTGAAACAAAGAAAATGACAGAAGTTTTTGGTGAAGGGTTTGCTGACTTCCTCCCTCGCCATTTACCACAGGCAGCTCTGAGGATATTAAAACACTGCGCCAGAAGCAAAGGTTCAAGGATGGGCTGGACGAGGCCTGCAGCAAGCTGGCCTAGCGGGAGGTCTCCCTACCCTTAAAGAAATTCCATTTAAGGCCCCTTCCAACCCAACCCAACCCACTGTGAGCCCATGAAATCCCAACCACCTCCCCTCCCACCCCCGTTTTTTCGGGGGTCACTCACCGGTGGCGCTGGGAGCGCCCTCGAGGTTGACGTTGACGAAGAAGCGGATGCTGTCCCCGGACACGATGGTGGAGTTGACGCCATCGAAGAGCTCCTCGCTCGTCCCTTCCTCCTTCGCGTCGTCCGTGTCGCACTTGAGGTACCCTGCCAACGAGACGGGGGGGCTGTGAGAGGGTGACGGCGTCTCCCTGAGCTCTGCTGGCCGCGAGGAAGCATCCGTGTCCGAGTCCGAGTCCGAGTCCATGGCTGCAAAAGCCTCGCCGCCGCCTTGTGAGGGCCGCTCTGAGGCCCGCGAGGCCCAGGGTGTTCGAGGAATGGCCCCCGGCCCCTCAGGGGCTCTTCCCTCCGGCCCCACACAAAGCCCAGCCCCGACACCTTGCTGCCCTTCAGGTAAAAAAACCAGCAGAGGATGGAAACGCTGAATAAAAACACCGCGGAAAGCAAGAGCTGCGCCCCGGCCCACCCCGAACCCAACGCCTCTGCCGACCACGCCGCCGTCCTGCGACTCGGCAATTTGAAACCACGAGTGGAAAAATTAAAATATAAAAAAAAATGAAAGAAGTTTCCAAGGAGACACCTGATATGACCCACAGCTCCCCACGGGGCAGAGGAGCGGGTCACCGAGGGCGGCAGCACTGAGAATGCGAGACAAGTTTCTTAATTACACCAGACAACTCCTTAGCCTTTTGCAAGGCTTTAATTAGAGTTTAACCCAGTCTCATCCAACAGCAAACTGGTCCCTGCAACATCTCATTATGGAACAGCTGGAGGACTCTTGTAGCACACTCATGTATCATGTTTAATTAGGAGAATTAGGGACATTATAGAATGTCGATTTTTACATTACCAGGATTATTCAGCAGCTTCTCCTCATCTTCTGACAAGTCTTTTATGCCTAATTTGAAGCAGGAGGGAGATATTTCATTAGCTGGCTCTAGGCACTACAGCGAAATGAAAAGGGGGAGCTTCAAGGCAGAGGCTTGAATGGAAACTAAAATATTGATGGCTTTTTTTAAAGCCTCGTATAAGCAAAAGTGGAGGCAGCAGCTGAAAGCAGCACATGCTGCCTCTGAGGGATCAAGCCGACAGTTCTCCACCACAAAGCAGAAACCCAGAGGAGTGAGGCCACAAACAGGAACTCTGACACAGGACAGGGGCTGCAGCATTTCCTGCCACGAGCTGAGGGAGCTCAGCATCCCCCCAGAGGGATTAGAGGGTGCAGAGGGGCTGTAGGAACTTCAAGCCTTCAGATGACTCCTAAACTGCGTATCAAAGGTGTGGGAAACCTGATAAAGCCCCTCAGATTAACCCCCCTCCTGATCTCTGCCTCCTTCACCTTACAGCCTGACAGGAATAAATGTGAATAAGCCCTGCCTGAAGTGTTCTGAAGGCTGCAAAGAGCATCCATGGTGCTGCTGTCTCCATCCAGCAAAGCACACCGAGGATATCACCCTCTGCTGCTGGCAGAGCTCAGGGTGTTTGCATCCCTGCACGACAGAAACTCGTCCAAGACAGAAAAAAAGTGAAGTGAGGAAAGTACAGGAAACACCTGAACGTTGTGGGTACCACCAGATATGAAATCTCTGCTGGCAGACGTGGCAGGGATGTCCTGGAGGGATGGACAACAGCCAGACAAAGTGCCTGCTGCCACCAGAAGTGCTACCAAGTCCCACACAAGCATCCCAACCCCAAACTAAGTCCCAAAGTTGGGGTTTGGTTCCTCCAAAATGCACGATGGACACCACAAGCTCTGCTCAAAGCTGAGCACCCGCAGCGCTGACATTCCCCTCAGTGCCAGGAGAGTTTGGGCAGCCCTGCAAAGGGAAAAAAAATCAGCCTGGGGAAAGCTTTTTCCACCTCAACCACATCCAGAATTGCAGCCTCGGGGAAGTTTTGAGCTTCACCTCCAACCTTCCCACTTCCTGGGTCAGACGGGAGGCACAGGAGGATGATTGCAGCACCCAGCTCTGAGAACATGGCTGAGCTTTTCCTCCAGCCACCGAAACTGTTTGATAGGAGGGTGGCAGTGGCGGCCTCTGCAAACAGAAAGGGCTGGGGACAAGAGAGAAGCAGCCCAGGAGCTGGAAGAAGGGCAAGGGTGGAGTAGGATCAGAGGGTTGGGCAGAGGTCAGCAAGGACTCTGGCAAGGGAAGCATCCTCTGTTCCTCCCTCTTGAGGGGAGGAAAGAGCAGAACAAAAGGCAGCCGAGCCTCGCGTCCCTGGGGCAAGGGACGGACAAAACACTCGGCTTGCAAATAATCCCCGACCTGGGCTGGACAGGAACTGCGCTCGCAGACAGGTGTCCGCTTTGCCGCTGAAACACCTCCAGGCTTCAGCCCGCTCGTGTTTGGAATCCTTCAGCCCATTTCGTCTGCCCGGAGTTTGAAAGCAGGAGCGATTGGCGCCTGTGGAAGGCAGGGTGACCTCGAGGTGCCACAGGCTCTGTGCACGGCAGATGCACCTTCCCTCTGAGCTCCAGCCCCGGCAGCTCTTTCCTCCCCAGTCCCTGATGTTCACCGAGTGCCTCCCCCGCTGCTCGAAGGGCAGAAGATGCCACGAGCCACAGCAGAAGCTGTGCAGCTCCTCTGGAAGTTTGATGGGTGTTTTGCAGTTCAGAGCAGGATTTGGATGCGGCTGTTGCAGAATTTGTGCAGATACCAATCAAGTTTCCGTGTGGAAATCCCAGTAACACTTCACAGGCTTTGTCAGGAGACAGAGGGCAGAGTTAAACACCTTTTCACTGGCATCACATTTCCTGGGGGAGAGTTTAAGATGTCCAAATTGGTGTTCTCCCCATCTTTATCACTGCAAGTTGGCACCTTCAGATGAAGGCAAGCTGTGTGCCAGGGCCAGTCAGGGCTCTGAGCACACAAAGTGCCACTTCAGCCCAAAACGTGGTCTAAAAGCACTGCAGAAAAGAGATTTGGCCGAGGAGGAGCTGGAATACAGTTAGAGCTGGCTCAGATCACTGCAGTCCTCCTGCACTGTGGTCAGGATAATCCCCTCAGTCCACCAAGCAGGACTCATCTCAGGCAAAGAAATGGAAAAATACGGGAGGTGCACGAGACCAAGGAGAGCAAGCAGCATCCTTCAGTGCTACAGGAACAAAAACCCCCTCAGCAGATGTTTTCACCTTAAATCCTCCTTGACTTCAAGGGCTTCCCTCAGCCCATACTACACCACATGAAAATAAACCAGAATAACCAGAAAATAATTTTATGCAGGTGCTGGGAAGGAAGAAAAAAAAAAAAAAAAAAAAAAGAGTAATTATGATTTCTCTGGCGATTCCCCTCCAAAGAATCACCCCTTCCTCTGTAATTCATCCCTGCCGTGCTCTAAAATCCCAATATCCACCCAAGCCCAGCCTGGACGGGGCTTGGAGCAACCTGCCCTAATGGAAGCTGTTCCTACCCACGCCAAAAGGTTGGATGATCTTTAAGGTCCCTTCCAACTCAAACCATTCCAGGATTCCACGATTCCATCCCCAGCCTTCTCACTTTACTCTCCTCACGTTCATCTCCCGGCTCCTGCTGCTCCCAGCTCTGACAAGGCGCTTGCCCTGCAGCTGTTTTGCTCTGGAATTGAGTTTTAGTGCCCAGGGCTCCGCGGGGAGCAGCAGTGACTGCAGCTGCTGCCACCAGAGGTGGCACTGAGCGTCCCACTGCTGCTCTGGTGGCACCTGGCAGCTGCACCTGGGGCAACAAAATCAGCAGAGTGGCGGCGAGCAGGAAGCTCGGCCTCAGCCACATCAGATAGATTCTCTCTGGAAAAGCTGAAGTGGGAGCAGCACTCACAGCCCCAGGGCTGCAGGAAAGCCAAAAACCTTCATCAAGCTCAATTTCCTGGGAGAAAAGCAGCTTTATTACTAAAAACATCCTCTCACACGCCAGGTGATGGGAATCATTCCAGCCCCGGCCCCTGCACTGCCTCTCGGCGTGTCTCAGGTGACAAAGCCAATTGTGGAGCTTTAACCAACATCTGCAGGCACAAGCCACTGACTCAGAGCAGTTTTCTGGAAGCAGCTGATTTTTATCCTCAATTTCCAAGGCAATCTCCTCTCCAAGCCTGGAGAACTGTTCTCATTTATAGCAGTGCCTATTCCCTCCATCAAATCCATGCCCAAGCTTCCAGAATTGTGGAATTGCACCTCCTCCTCTTCACAAGTGGTAGTTACCCCTCCAAAAAATCTCTCCTCAGAAAGCCAGGAACCTCAAGCTCCATTAAAAGAGGCTTTTTGAGCTGTGATTGGCAATCCACCACTATCAGCTTGTCAGGCTAAAAGCCATTTCGGATTTCTCAAGTGAGTTTTTAGGCACAGAAGGCAGCAAATTGTTTTGGAAGAGCCCAAGAACCAATTTTTTTTTGCATCCATTTTGCCGAGGAATTACAGGTCAAGTACAGAAGGTCAAAGGAATCAATGATAATTATGTATATTCAATGGCTTTTAAAGGTAAAGGAGCATCAGCTGGGACATGGGCATTACCCTAAAATCCAGCCTGGCTCTTTTAAGCATCCCAGTGCTCAGCTGTTACAAAGTATTTAGGAACTCAAGAGAGATTTAAATTTAAGCCTTTTATCTACCTAAAAACTGGTGATAATACTGGCATCAAGTTTAAAAAAAAAGTCATCCTCACCTAATTTTTCTCCTCGTGGATTTTCAACTTGCTCCAGCCAAGAGCAGACACTAATTTTCAAGAAAGGCATGAAGTTTTAATTAACCTGAGCTCTGAGCTCTCAGAGGGTTTTCCTCCCACCCTGCGGGCTCAGATTAATGGTGGTACTTGGAAAACACCCAAATCTTCAACTTGTGGGGCAAAAGGAAACTCAGTTATTCATGGAAAACAAAGATTCCTGGTGCCTCCATAGGTTAGGTCACCTTCCAGTCACTTAACTCTGGCAGGGAGAGAGCAACTGGAAGATTCAGGAGAGACCTGGAAGAACTTGGTACAAGTGTTATCAGCTCTCCAGAGCATTCCAGAAAAAAGAAAAAAAAAAGGTTTAAACAGCACCCTACACCAAAGAACCAAAGCAAGTTTGTGGGTACATCTCACAGGCTGATTCCAGCATAATCACCTCCTCACCAAAAGAATTTGCCTTTTTTTTTGCAGATAAAATGAGAGCAATTACACTGATATAACCACATTTTTTAGGCAAATACACTCCTAAATTTTACACATCCCTGCCGAAGTTAAACTGCCAAGTTTAGGGTTTGTTTTGCATGACAAAAAGTCATGAAAAACCCCTTCCTTCCTAACAAATTACTGCATTTCAGAGACAAGAACAACTGCGAGGCTGCAGCCAGCCAGCCAGCAGCACCCAAAGCTGTCTCCCACCCAACTAAAACTGTAAGCCACAGTGATTAAATAAAGCTGGATGCTTGCTAAGATTTTAAAATTTTCCTCTGGTTCACAGCTGAGAGAGTCCCTGGCAAAGCTCACAGGAAATTTAACACAGGGGACAACTGGGGGACCTGGGGGTGTCCCCAGAGCTCCTGGTGGGACTGCTGAGGGTTTGCTGCTGAAAATTAACTGGCCAAGAGGACCCAGAGCTTATCCTGAATACCTTGGTTTGAAGAACTCCTTTATTAAGATTCACAGAGAAGCTGTGGTTGTTTCATCCCTGGAAGCGTCCAAGGCCGGGCTGTGTGGGAATCCAGGGCAAAGGAAATATTCCTTTGCTTGGCCTGGGAGATTTTGTTTCTCAGGAGAGCACAGGTTTTGGTCTTTGGCCATGGAAAAAGCTTCCAGGACTTTGTGAGCAGTTGAGTTTTTGTTAATGTATATAGTAGATGATATTGTAGTTTATCACAGGGNTCACCTGAGGCTCTGAACTGAGATAAAGAAATAATAAACAACTACAGAGCAAAGGCAGCGAGTCCCGCTGGTCTCATTGCTGTTCAGACCCTGCACAGACTTTTCACAGGGGATTCCTGGTGAGGGAACCCTGGTGTGGGAGGGGAATCCCCCAAGGCTGGACAGAGCTTGGAGCACCCTGCTCAAGTGGAAGGTGCACCTGCCTGTGGCAGGGGTGGATGAAAAATCCTTCAAGGTCCCAGCTCAAATAAATCGCTCTGGGTTTAAGCCAAATAATTTGGGTCAGCACAGGGAAATCTTCAGATGATGTAAATGGGATTTAAAGAAGGGTCCCCCCAATGCCAGACCTTCCACAGGTCCTTAAGAGCCAGGGAAGTGTTGGGTGATGCCTCTTGGCTCTCAGCACTCCCTGGGAGCCCATCAGACACGGATTTTCCTGGAGCAATGACCACCCGCTAGCATGATGTCAATCCATTACCTAAGCTCAAAGCACAGATGAAACCACAACCTCCTCCTGGAAAGGGGAAAAAACCAAAAAAAATCCAAACCAGAGCAGGTGAGTCACCAAGAGCAGAGCTCTCCCAGATCCCTGCACCACTGGCTGACCACAACCTCAGCTGCATCTTCCCAACCCCACTCCAGCCTTTTGTCATGAAGAGCCAGATGGAAACGTCAAGCTTCCCCTGCCACTTCAGTGATAATTCATAACAGAACTCCAAGAGCTGATCTGCTGCTGCAAAAAAAAAACCAAAAAAAAACCCCAAAAAAACCTTCCAAAACAAAACAAAAAAACAAAACAAACAACATTCAGGCACTTTTGAATTAATTCCAGTATTGTATTTTGCAGCCAGATTTCTAGGAAATGCTGTGAATAATCCAAGTAATTCAGTGGAGTGTTGTTGGGGTTTTTTGTTTTGTTTTTACAGAACACAGCAGCACGTGGAGTTTCAGTTTTGCAGCAGAACCCTCAGAAATCAGGGGTGTTCCTGCTCCTTTTATTATTTTATTACAGGCCTCCTGATAATTCCAGAAATAAAAAGGTGCCAGAGACCTGTGAGCCATCCCCTCGTGCTGTCCCAAGGTAGCAGCAGTTCACCTCCTGCTGGCAAACTGGGCATCTCATGGGGAAAAACCCTTTGGGAAAGGATTTGTTTCACAAAAAAACATTTCAAATCATCTCCTACTTAAGCAAACAATTCCAAGATAGATAAAGTCAAATATTAAAAAAAAAAAAAAAAGAAAGAAAACCCCCCAGCGCACATACCAAGCTGATCTGCAAACTGAAAAACAAAAACAAGCAGATAAAATATATCCAAACATCCCAAGCCAGACTGGGGCCTTGGGGCCCTTCAACACAATTGTGATTTATTGTGCCAGCAAAACCAATTAATAAGTCAGAGGAGACCAAGCAGTGAGGGATTTGCTCTGGAAGACCAGAAAAAAAAAATAAATTTACGCTGCAGGATCTGTTGAGCCAGCTTTAAAACAATGCAACAATTCAGATATCCCCAGCACTGCACTGGGATTCCTTCCCTCGGATTTTGCAAGAGGAACCAAAAAACTTCTGGATTTGTGTCTTATCAGGGAAAGTTCTTGGCTCAGTTAAAACCTGATGGTAATTTCAGCAGAATTTAATCACCTGCAGGTAATTCCAGGGCCTTCAGAGCTCATCCAGCTCCAGGAGGAGGGTGCAGGATGCTCACAAGAGACAATGGGGGGCTTGATGAGTTAATTCTGAGCCCTGATTGCTGAGCTGCATTTCATCAGGACTCAATTATCCCCAGGTTTGGATTGGGGCTACACAATCATCTCATTACTCACTTAAATTCGCCAGGAAGCAAACTCATTTGTCAAAACAACCTTGCAGAGGATTCAAGTGACTTTAACACACAGGGAGGGGGACACCAATTACCAGCAGGCCCTGCCGGGTTTGTTTGTGCAAGAGGCTTGTTCCAGAACTCAAAAAAAATGAGTAAAAACATGGATTTTCATCAGCAAGGTGGCAGAGGAAAACTGTTAAAACTGACAATACACGTGGCTTGAAAAGAAAAACCGTGGCCATCAAATCTGCTGCCACCACTCTGAATCAGAAATGTCCAACTGGGAAGGCACAAATTTATTTCTTTTTTTCCCCTCCTCTTAATATTACCTGTACAGAACAAACTAATCACCAGATTTTTTTCCCAGCTACATTGTAAGTATTTACCTCATGCAAGGCACTAAAAGCCACAGAAGTGGCTTTCAAGTTCTTCCAGAAATAAGGGAAAACTCAAAGCTGAAGACGTGATCTCCTTGATAAACTTTCCAGATTTTTAGCTAGGTAGGTTGGGAGACGGTTGGGACCATAAAAACCTCTGAACTTCCCAAAGAGTAGCATATTAATTCACTAGAAAATCCTTCCAGGGCTTTCCCCAGCTCCTCAGTAATTAACAGAGCTACAAATTACTGACTATTTGAAGTTTTTATGGATGTAAACATCCAGGAGGTTCTTCCAAAGCTCTGCTTTGGTGCTGCAGCCAAGATCACCCTCGCCACAGTCCTTTCAACTGAAAATGAGGTTTCAAACTTTTAAATTTTAATGTTGCTGAGAACACAAGGAGGATAAAGAAAAGTTAGCTGGCAAAAGACAGACCCAGGCTCCAAACAGAGCCTCAGATATGCTCAGAAACAAAAACATCCTAATTACTAAGAATACAGAAAACCATATGTATATGCAAGATCCCGGGAGGAGATAAGGAAAAAAGCTCCACTCTACACAGAGCAAGAGTATCAAAAGATGTTGCTCTGCTGAGAAAAGGGAGGAATGTGTCCAAAAACCAGAATTAAAGAGGTTTCTTTCTTTTTTTTGCCCTCTCCCCACACAGCATTAGGGGACTGGGTTTTTTTATCGTTTCAGAGGTGGGGCAAGAGCATTTCTGGCCGGGCAGATCCCCACGAAGCAGCTCGGTGATTTCACAGCTCCGTTTCAAAACAAGCTGTTTTGAAACTCTGTGAGAAGGTAACAGCTTCATCTGTGGTTTCCTCCAGCCCCAGTGACGTTTTGAGGCGAAGGCTTTGAGAATGTGAGGGCACAGAACTCCTGCAGAGAGATCACCAAAGCGGCACGGCGGGGTGGGAGCGCTCACACCGGCGCCCTCCGAGCCGCGCTGTCCCTACGCACCAAGGCCTCGGTTCAACCAAGCAGCAGAAGGTGATTCATCGCCCCACAGCAGCTGAACTCTTCCACAAGGTCAGTTTGTGATGAGCAGGAAGAGTGACAGCAGCTTTTGGAGTGAAATAAGCAAGAAATGCACTGTATTTGCAGTCACAAGTAGCAGGGCGCTCAGCGCTGCGTGCAGGCCGAGGAGGAACTTGCGAGCAACGTCCCCTCCTTCCCCAAACCACACAGAAGCACAACAGGAAAGCACCACAAGCTTCTTGAAACCCTCAGAGGCAGCTCCAAGGTGCTGCCTCCTTGAGACAAAGGAGGAAGATGAGTAATAACACAAATATAGGGCAGAAATGCCCATTGCTATGGCACCAAGTCGACAAAAGAAGAAGCCTTTCTCAGAGATTTACACAGAGGATGCCACAACTAAAAAAAAAGAAGAAACCACTCAAGAGATCCGCTTCAGGGGTTTTTTTTGTTGTTTGTGGGGATAGTTTGAGGAAGCAAGACTGAGTCCTGGAAGGGGATCACGTAGAGCCAGCTAAGATGTAAAGACAGACAGCCGGGCTTGAGCTCCCTGTGGCAGGAGGGTTTGGGATGAAGAAGGGGCCTGTCCTGCCTCCAAACCAGCAGCGTTTCTCCCCAAACCCTTACACTGCTCTCAGGCAGATGCTGGGGTCTCAGTCACCTTCCCAGGTCCCAGCTTGGGTCACCATCTCCCATTCCCAGTCCTCAGGAAAGCACCAACCACATCCCAAGAGCAGGCGAGGTGGGAGGGAGGGAAAGAGCAGGGCTACCCACACCTCACACTCCACGTGCCCTCAGAAAACCTCCCCGAGGTCACACATTTTTTTTCCTGCCCTCCTGCAACTCAACCCAGCCTCCAGAGAACACCTCTGACTAGAGATGAGAGGACTGGCTTCCAGTTTCGTCCTTTGACTTCCCAAAATTTGTTCTTTGTATGAGAAAGGGAGAGCCAGTGCCAAAGGAAGTGCTGTCACCGGCGGTGCTGGATCAGCTGACATCTGGCAGACATTCAGCTTCCCCTTGCAGATGTCAGCCTAAGGCTTGTCCCCCTGGAACAAGATGAGCCCTGTGACACCCACAAGGGCCTAAAAAACCAGAGAATTTTCGCCTTTTCCCCTCATCATTTGGAAGTCCTGAGTATTTCCAGCAGTTCCAAGGGCAGGAACTCTCTAAAAGATCTCTCCCTAGTACCCTACATGCTGTTTTGGGGGAAAACACAGGGCAAGGGGTTGGAGCAAGGTTATCTTTAAGGTCTTCTCCAACCAAAATTATTCCATGATTCTATTTCTCCAAAATCAGCAGAGAAGATGGGACTTCACTGCACTTCAGCTGTCCCTTTATCAGTACAATATCTCCAAGATCTCAGTCATCTTTGAGGCAGATGATCCAAGTTGAGGCAGATGATCCAAGTTCTCAAACGCCACCATTTAATCTTGCTTCAAAGAAAAGAAAAAAAAAAATCCAAGAAATCTTTGCAGGAAAAGATGTGTCTGCCAGAGCCATCCAACTTTTGCCTGATGCTCTTTGGCAGGATGTCTCCAAAGAGCTCCAACACCCACGCACGATCCCCACTCCAGAAAAAGACAAGCAAATACACCTGCCAGGCTGCATGACAGCAAAACATCACAAAAGAACTTGAAAAACAAGGAGCCACCCAGAAGAGTCACTGATGACAATGTGGAGTTGATTATTTACTGCCTGACTATCTCAAACATCTACAGGATTTAAAAACACGGAGCCTGCTCCCAGTACAAGGTTACACAACCACCACACCAGACTGTTTTCACATCACACTTCAGCCAAATGGATTCTGCATCACCCGTGTCGGGTTTGCAGCCACCCCTGCAGTGCAGCTCTCCCTCCAAAAAGGTGTGTGCACAAAAAAGCCAAATAATACTTGCCACTCTCTTCAAAGAAGTATCCATTTCTTGACATCGCTGCTGGTGGAGACTCTGGAGAAGACAGAAAAAAAAGAAACATGAGAATCATCGAGATGCTGAATGTCTTCACTTTACAGCACAAAGCCAGTCCCAAAATACTGCGGGAATCAGATTTTCCTGAGTGTGGTAAATGCAACTTTTTGTTTATTGATGCTACAGCATTTACCAGAACTTTCCCTTAAAGCCACACTTAGTGCTTGAAAAAAACCTCTCAAACATCCTGGGCTGGGACCACAAAAAAGCAAGGCTAAAGATCAGGACGAGTCTGATCATCTCGGGGATTTATCAAACCTGAACAAGTATGTCAGCAAGAATCCAAACCAAACATCTGAAAGGTTTTCCTAGAAATACAAGCCCATAGTGAAGCCCAGGTTGTACCTTGTGCTCAGATAAAAAGAACTAGCTTAACTTTGAAAAAACAATAAAAAGAACTAGCTTAACTTTGAAAAAACAATAAAAAGAACTAGCTTAACTTTGAAAAAACAACTCGGTTTCGATGAAAATGGGAATTCACTTCCCATCCTGCTGCTCCTAATCATTAGCATATCCCCCAAACAGTGCTTGGCACTTGAAGATAAGCCCCAGAAGCCTCCAGCCCTCCTTGGCCCATTTCCTGAGCAGGGGTTCTGCAGCAGCAGGGTCTGCTGAGGAAGCCACAAATGGGAAATGGCGCCGAGCAAGAGCGAATCCACGAACACAGCAGCAGCAGGGATGCATCCCCATCATTTACCAGGGACCAGGGTTTTGGGACTGAGTCAGTTCTGCATTCACTGCCAGCAAAGCGAGGATTGAACATTTCTTGGCGTGATAACAGAGCACAGGAGCACCTGCTCTCAGGTGTGATCAAAGCCTGGTGGCCCAAACCCAGCCTGGCTGCTCTGCATGCTGACACAGAGTGACAGCTCAGCCTGCGTGGGCACAGCAGCAGCCTGGACAGGTGCACGGCCCATTTTACAGTGAGTAACAGAGTTCTTGATTTCAAGCCCTGAGCAAGAGTCACCCAAGCAGCCCCTTGGAAACCAGGGGCTCGATGCTGCCTCTTCACACACTTCTTCCCAGCCAAAATGCAATCAGAAAGAGGAATAGGTTTGCTCCGTCTTTCCCCACTTCATTAGGCTAATCAAACATTACCTACGCAAGCCTGGGATGAATTTGGGCCAACAAGGAAAGAGGTTTCGCCTGCCTTATTGTTCTGCAGATTAGGCTTCCTGCTTTTCCTTTGAGGTATGACACTGTTTCCCAAGCCCCTTTCTCTGCCCCATAATTTTTGGCTCCCAGGTTGCAGGCTCTTTATTCCCTCGTACAGTGTGCCACGTTTTCGGGCCTCACAATTCCTGCTGCTCCCCCGGGAGCCTTTGTGCACGTGATGGATGCAAAGTCAGGCAGCACCTCCCAGCCCCGTCACTTGTCACCACTCAGCTCTTCCAGTGCCAACAGGTTCCTGAAGGGACACCTTGATGGCCACAAAAAAAAAAACAAAAAAAAAAAAAACCAACAAAACTGAGCCAGCACATAAAGCAGAGGGCAATTCGAGTGTCTGCTCCAAAGGAGAAACACAATGTTCCAAAGTTCATCCCAGAACAATGGGCTGGAGGAACAAACGGCACCGAACTGTGGCCAAGGGGCACCCATAACACGAGTCAATTGTTTCCCTCCACCTGCAAGGGAAGGAGAAGATCCATCCAGACTGATTAGCATGTTAATGATCAAAGGAAAGTTTTAGAAGAGGCTCTTATTGTGCAATGATTGCATTTACGTATTTCAGGGAAACAAACAAAATACGCCTGGCCCGGGCGCGTTACCCAAGGAACCCACATTCCCACCAGCATGGTTTATCCATTTCTCACTCCTGTTATGGCTTTTGAGGGAGCCTGAAGCAACACGTTCATCCCTCAGTGGGCAAAGCGAGACACTCTGCTTTTCCTCCAGCTGAACACAGCTGTCTGTGCGGGTTGACGCTGCTCTAACGATGGGGAATCGGTTGGCTTCTTCCTCAGAAATTCCTTCCAACTGCAGCATCGCCCGGCTGGCATCACACCTTTCTGGGAGAGCGGTTTGGTCCCTGCTCGGAGCAGGCATGAAAAGGGCAAGGCTGGGGTGTTAGAGCCGGCAGTGCCATTTCATTAGGTGCCACCGGTTCCTCTGAGTCACTAATGAGCCACAGTGCCCCCGGCAACACGCTCGGGTAATTACGGTGGAGGTGCTGTTTTTTTCAGATGAGTCATAAAACAGAGGTCTTAACCTTGTAATTAAAGATGCAATGGCACGTTTGGGGGAAAAAAAAAAAAAAAA
>VXBU01006153.1:198358-218152 GCA_013400315.1 Bombycilla garrulus
GACTCCAGACTCCTTCAACAGCACGGGCCGGAAACCTGGACTTTCCTACATATTGCGGGGTCTCCTGGGGTTAAGGAGATCCCCGCAAAGCTGCACTCACATCTCCTTCATCTCCCTGTCCATGCAGATCACTTCAGGCTGGTTGGAGACCCCTCCTCTCCCAGCTCACGGGGGACATGAACTCCATCCCTTCATCTCCTTTTCTTCCCATCACGCTGAGGCTGCTGCCAGAAACGGGGGAGCAAACAAAAGCTGCATTTGGAAGGAGCAAATCAGGGAGGCTGCTGCCCTGGCACGGTTGTTTTCAGCCTGGAGACACAAAGCAGACACTCTCAAAGCTTTTTAATAGAGAGTTTGCCTGCCATTACAAGTATTTATTGATTGTGGACTGAAACACCACAGCAGTTCATTGCCTTCTGGCCCCAGGACTCCCCTCCGGCTTAGCCAGGCTGTTTTCATGTTTGCTACACCTGAACTCTCACAGTCAGGATGTTCCCTGCACTCTAAAACAATGCTACAAACAGCACTAAGAACCCACAGTTCATCGTGGTCATGTTGGGTGAGTGAGGCAAATCCCCAAAACGCTTTTCTCACCTCCCTGGAACAGAGGCATTCGACAGACTGGGATGGGATATTCCATCCTGGAATAGCCACACTGATAAATGAGGTGCTTGTGGTAGTTTTAGCAAGAAATCTTCACTGAGGGTTTTGAGTTTGTGACCCAGCTTTGTGTGATTTCACCACCAGCAGCTCTCACATCACATCCCTGGTTTCTTCTCCCCAGCAGGAGGAAGGGGAGGGAATTCTGTCCCGTCAGAGAAAGGCTGGTTCTGCCCCGATACCAAAACCAATTCAGGCACAGCCTGAGAGAGTTCCAGAAGTGTTTGGACAACGCTCTCAGGCACAGGGTGGGATTCTTGGGCCAGGAGTTGGACTTTGATGATCTTTGTGGGCCCGTTCCAACTCGGAATATTCTACAATTCAATGATTTAAATTATACCCCGAGAAAGGTGAGATCTGACAGCTCTAGAGAAATCCAAAGTCTTACCCCTTCTTGCCCAAGGAACATCCTGCAGCTCAGGAAAGTCTGGCCCAATTTGTGGTTGATTCCAGCCCATATCCAGCTCATCCCTGCCCGGATCTGGTGTGGCTTGGGACACCAGGCTGTGTGCAGCCTCACTCATTAAAAAGGTTGAAACCACTGAGCAGCAGTGTCCCCATCACACAAAACACCCTGAGGTGCTGGCAGCACCATCCTGGCTGGATTCAGGGTCGTTATCTGACTTTCTGAAAGGCTGAAAGGTTCATCTGGCTCATTTCCTCTGTCGTGATCACCGAGGAGAAACAGAAACTGTGAGGGAAGAGTTGAGCAAGGCCCGGGAAAACCATAAGGAGCAGGATGCAGACAGCTAAAGGCTCTTCCCCTCTCCTTGCAACATCCACCCAGGGTGAGTGATCCTGGCCACAATTCCCAAACAAACATCCCATTAAGGTTTTGGTTCTGCAGAGAAAGCAAAAGCCTGGAGCGCTGCTGCTGCCAGCCTTTGAACACAGCGGGAGTTGCTGGTGATGGGTATGGAGGGGAAAAAAGGGCATCTCAAGAGCCTAAAAACAGCTCCTCCCACTGATCCAGAACCCTGGATTGGATAAAAACTACCAACAAATATCTGTTAAGGAGTTTTTGAGCTTCCCAGCCCGTGGAGAGGCTTCCTAAGGTGTCCTCTGAGTCTGGATTACAAGGATCTCGAGTTAAAGGTTTGTACAGCACACGTGCCCCTCACAGGAGGGCTCACTCATCCTCTGAGGTGATTTCAGCAGCTCAAAAATCCTGCAGCAGGGAGACCTACAGCTCTGCACTGTGCCACAGGAACAGTCACCTTTTGTTAGATTTTTTAAGCAAAAAAATCTCCATAATCTTTCTTTTTTTTCCCCCACCTTTGCCCGTGCTCTTCAGTCTCCTCCCTTGTGACCTTGGGGATTTTTTTGTTGTTTCGTGACTTGTCTGGGTAAGGCAGAAACTTCTCCCTGCCCTGCCAGTAACCAAGAGGACCCTAAATCAAAGGGAGATCAGATCATGCAGAGCCCTTCAGATCTCCAGCAGCGCAAACAGGATCAGCTGTGGCCTGGAGCAACAAAACCTTCACAGGCTATTTCAGGGAGGTTAAGCAAATTTGGCTCAGTAACAGAAGTTTATGCCCCTCTCCTCCCTGTAAATCATGCCCCAGTCACGACACTGGAGCGCAGATTAAAGAAGACAGGGTTGATTAGCACCACAAAACTCAATAGAGGTTAAATAATTATCCAGTCATTATCCCAACAGAATACTTGTGGCTAACACACACACACACAAAAAAAAAAAAATCCCAAATTTGGTGCTTGATGAAGCAACAGCACCTCTGCTCCAAAGAGAGGTGATTTGCAGTGATTTCAACCATCTGGAAGAGTTTTTTCAGGAGGCACAAAGCAGAGCAGCCCAGAAGAACAGAACTGGGAGCTCTGGAGGAAGCAGCTGAGGTGCTTTGAAGCAGGTGAAGGCCTCGCTGTCAGAGGGAGAGATAAACGGGCTTAATTCCAACAAATCATCCCTGACAACAAGCTGATGTGGGCTGGGATCAGGGAAAGAAAAGCAAAAATGCCCTGCAGGCTGTACAATTCCTGCACTTTCCAGCCAGGAGTTCCACGTGCCCTGAGCAGACGGGGCCCTCACGGTGGAATTTCCCTTCCCGGTGTGGGATGGGAGTCCAGCACAGCTGGGGTGACCGGGGTGTCCCCAAGATCCACGAGACCCCAAGGCTGCCAGAACCCCTCCCTCTCTACAACATTCCTGTGGGGATCTCCTCAGCCCAGGAGACCCCACAATGCACAGAACAGTCCAGGTTTGCAGCCCGTGCTGCTGAAGGAGTCTGCAGTGGTTTGTTGGTGTTCTCAAGGCAGTTTATCAGTTCCTTATCAAAAGTAGATTTCTCTGCCCTGCCAGGGTTGGCACAGAACGCGTCCAGAGACACACTGTGCCCGCCCCGGGTCAGCTCTGATCTTTGATACTAATAACTACCTATTGAATGTTTATCATTAATTACCAACCCGTGCCCCTCACACCACACTGTCCAGATCTGTGTCAAACCAATCCCAAAGTGCCAGCAGCACCAAGAAGATGGAGGTGATGAAGAAGAACAAAAGATAACATGGCACGTGTAAAAATTCTCCATCTTGTGCCTCAGACCCCCCTGTACAGATCTCCAACCCCCCTGTACAGGGCTTTAAACCCCCCTGGACACACACTCAAATTCTCTTCTTTTTACTTATAACTACTACTATTTCTCTATCTAAGCTTTTGTGACCTGAAATTCCTCATACAAAGTTGCCAACCTGTTCCATGGATTAGAATCAGAGCCACAGGCATTTTCAGTATCATTCCAGGGTCCCTGACACCTCTGGCAAGGCTGAAAAGCCTCCTGAGCAGGGTTTGGGTCGGCCAAAGGCATCATAGGAACCCCCTGGGTTCTAACAATTACAATCCTGGAACGTGGCTTGTTGGCACAGGAAAAGGGGAAAGCAAACCTCTACCTGCATCCCTCAGAGCTGGACGCTCTCCATTCGTTCAAGAGCAGCAATTTTTGGGTGGGTTTCGAGCACTTTTCACAAACAGCTCCCAGCCAGTCCAACCTTCTGAGGGCTGGGGATGCCAGGCAGGGCCAGCTCGAGCTGCTGCTGGTGTGCCTGAACCAGGAGAGGCTGCAGGACCAGTGAGCTCTGGAGTTATCCAGAGTGTCCCAAAATCCCTCCAGCTCCTCCTTCAGCCCCCCTGGAGCTCTGCAGGGCAGAAACCTCCGCCCCAGCTGCACTCCCCACCCCTGCACCCAACCCACAGGGCACTCACAAAACTTTCTGTTTTGTCACTGGCTCTGACAAAATAGAAGATGAGGGGTGTCCCCACCACACAAATCCTGGTGGCTTTTTGAGGCCCCGAGAGCCAGCCCACACTGGGACAAGCCCTCTGTGTGCTCCACAGGCTCTCCCATCCCAAGGGGAAACAGGAAAGGACAAAGCTGAGCAGATTTCAGGGGGCAATCCTTGTCTGCAGCCTCACCACCCAAACCAGGGCTTGTTACCATCACCTCCTCCCCCGGGAGAGCCTGATCATGGGGCACTCCACCATCTTATCCTAATCCAAAAGTGGTTTTTTTTTCCTTCTCCACCACAGCAGCCCGAGGCTGGACTGATCCACAGGAGTTAAACAGGGCTGGGGGGCACAGATCCTCCAAAAATATCCAGGAAAGGGCCACCATCCCTGTGCAGGAAGGTCCCCAGCTGGGGGACTTCATCCCAGCCTGTGGCAGTTCCCCACATCCCAGGAGACCCCAGAGCCACGTGTGGGCAGCGGGAGCAAAGCTACAAGGGCACGTGGGAGCACCCCAAAACAGTTCATCCTTTCAGCACCTCCTGAGCTTCAAAAAAATAAAGGGTTGGAGGAGATTAAGACAAAGATAAAGCCAAGTTCAAGAGGGGAATAGAAAAACAGGAGCAAAATTTACTTCTCTGCGCCCCCAGCAATGCGTCTGGGTGATTCTTCCTCCTCTTCCCAATGGCCTGAGGATCTTTCCTTGCTTGGAGAATCCCAAAACTCCCAACCCCGTTGCTGTTTTGCCCACAGACAGGGGCTGTCCCTACCAGGAGCATCAGGGATGAAAGCTACAGCTGAGAGCAGCAAATTCCCATTCATCTTCCTGGCTTATGGGGATGGAGGGGAAAGAAGAAAAAAAAATAAAAACAAAAATAAAAATTAAAGAAACCCCCAAAAATAAAAATAAATAAAAAAACACAATAAAAAAGAACCAAAAATAATTTAAAAAATAAGAGCCACACACAAGAAATGCTGTCATTTATCACAAAGCAAGTTTGTCAATAAGGCAGATCCCAATTAAAGGGTGTCAGCTTGAAGTGGCACAATATTCCCAGCACAAACACATTCTGCTCACGTGTAATTCTTGGATAGAATCAAGAAGCAGGCGGCAGCTCCTCAGAGCCTGCTCTCCAGGCTTTGGGCTGAGTTGAGCCCCAGGCACAAAATAAATGCATCTGCTGCTTTTAAAGGTGGATATTACAGAATTGTGGAATTAATTGGGTTGGAAGGGACCTTAGAGACCATCCAGGAACACCTTCAACCATCCCAGGTTGCTCCAAACCCTGTCCAGCCTGGCCTTGGACACTTGCAGGGATCCAGGGGCAGCCACAGCTTCTCTGGGCACCCCGTGCCAGGGCCTCACCAACCTCACAGTCAATAATTCTTTTTCAAATTCCTGCTCTAAAGCTGCTCTCTTGCAGAAAGACTCTCCATAATAGACTTTAAAGTGCCTAAAAAAGCAATCTGGGCAATTTTTCCCCAAGCGTTTCCCAGATCCAAAGAAATCTAAGCAGGTGCAGACAGAACGAAGCACTCTGCAGAAAAATCTCTGCAGCTAATTCATCTTCAGTTAAAAAAAAAAAAATCTCTCCACATTTCCCCCAATTTCTGCAGCCTTTAGCCCCAGATCCCAGCACTGAGCTGGCCTTGGAGGAGGTGTTTGGGCTTGTGGTGGGGCTGACCCTGAGTGGGTGCCAAAGCAGATCTGTCACCGCCCTCCCCAGCAGGACGAGGCAGAGAAAACACAACAAAAGGCTCAAGGTCGGGACCAGGGCAGGCAGAGATCCCTCAGTGGTTAAATCCAGGCAGAACCAGGCTCAGTTCAGGGCACTTTGTTTCATTTCTTGCCAATCAAATCAGAGCAGGGCAAGGAGAAGTAAACCCAAATCTTAGAAACACCTTCCTCACAGCCCTGGGCTCAGCCGGGGCCACCTTGGAGCCAGCTGGCACTGGGGACATGGGGAAAATTCCAGCAGCTTCTCATGGAATCCCCGCTGTAGGATAATCCCAAAACCCAGGAGGATAATCCCAACCCCAGGTCTTTCCCTCTTCTCTTGAAGAGTGAGGGACACCAGGGCCACAGCACCGGCCCTGGGGACAGCCGTGCCTCTGGAAGGCTCCTCACCCACCTGCCCCGGCATTTCACTGCTAAAGATGCAGCCAAATGAGCCACCTGGGTATTTTCCTCTTGGTTTGGTCCTCCGAGGGAAACCAGAAGGCTCTTGGGCAACCCAGGAGTGGTTTTTTTTAGTGGTGGGAACCAACAGTCAGCCTGCTTTGCTCCCTCACTTTATTAGTGACAACGTCCAATATCCTGTGACCCTGGGCTGTGAGACCACTGGAACCCCCTGGGAGAGCCTCACTATCACCCCATTCCCTAATAATTGAAATTCAGGAACAGACCGAATTCCTGATTTTGGAAACATTACCTCAGGTATCAGTGACCAGATACCTTCACACTCCTAAACCTTTTACCTTCACGCTCCTAAACCCAACCTTATGAGAGGCCGCCAGGGAGTCCCAGAGCTTGTTTGAGGCAGACACAAGAGCTGGGAGACATCAATATTTTCATTTTAAAGGGAGCCATGGACCTGCACCTGAGTGCTCCAGGTTCTCCACAGTTTGTGCAGAGGTCAACAAGACACCAGAGGCATTAAACATGTTTTTCTTTTCCATCCACTCTCATCAGCTGTGAAGGCAGACTGGTAAATAATTCAGTTCATCATGCAGCACTGTTTATTTTCTGAGAGGTTTTCAGGTAAAACAGGGTAGGCATTAACTTTTTTTTAAATCCTCTGCTCTGCCTTGAGAGAGGATCGGGACATTGGACATGTGGGACACCCAGGATCCCCTGGGACCCTCGGGCAGAGCTGGCCTGCAAGGGGACAGGGACCCAGGAGTCCTGAGGAACCCCAAAATCCAGGGCCACTGGTGCCCATCGGCAGCAAACACAGGGCACAGAGGCAGAGGTGGCCTGAGGGGACAAGGGACAGGGGACAAGGGACAGGGACCCTGGGCACGTTTCACATCCCCCTGCCCGCACACAGACCCTTCCTCAGGGCTGACCAACACCAAGACAGCGACCACGGGCATTCAGGAGGTAGCTGCACTTCAGTGCACTTCGCAGCGAGGTCAAATCATCAAATCCAAACATCTTGAAATTGTCACGACCAGCTTTGCTACATCAAAGAGACCCCCAGGGGAGGGATAAGAGTTTCTCTTCAGGGAGGGGCACTCTGTGAAACCACTGAGAAAGCCACCACTTAGCAAGTGGGGTTTTATGCACTGAAGGCGCTGATCCTGCTCAGCCAGGCTGGGTTTGTGCTGCAAGTTTAACTCTAACACACAAAGAGAAAGCTCCAGCAGGGGTATGGCCTCCTCGGGGAGGTCACTGCACAGGCAAGGGAGCCCCAGCAGGACACGCAGCACAGCGGGACCCGCTTTGTCCCGCACCGTGGGGCTCCTGCTCCGCACATCTTGACTTCGTCCGGCCTGTAGGGTTCTGCTTTTCCTCCGGACAGATTTCTGATGTGTCCCAGCGGGAGCACCTCTGCGTGTCAGGGGCGTTTCTGGAGGCAGAGGGTTTGTACAGCCTCGACAGGAGGGGCCTTGACCGCCACACCAGCACCCGGCCAACAAATCCACCTCAGAGCAGGCACAGGGAATCATTTACTTTGGAAAAGACCTCCCAGGCCATCAAGCGCAACCTTTGACCGTATGGTTCGTGCGGTTTTGCTCCCCTTGGCCTTGCCCTGACATCTTTTGTTTCACAGCAAAGCCTCCTGTGAGGTGACGCACACACGATTTAAGCCCTCCCCAACATCACACATTATTGTCACAACCCCCTTGTCGTGCCACCCCTGCCTCTCGAGGCCACTTGGCCACCAAACCCCAGCCAGGGTCGCTGGGCTAGAAGCCCTCTGGAGCTCCTGCCTGGTTGGATTGTGGAGGGAAAAGTCTGAGATTGTTTTCACACACCCCCAGTTAAAAGTCTGGCAGATGTGAAACTGGACGTCAAGCCAGAAAGAGCTGCCTGAGCCCGAGTTTAAAAAACTCCGATCTGCTATAAATTACCAAAGATGTGTCACAAGGGAGAGAGTCCACACGGATTAAAACACACAGAAAGAGATGAATTTGATCTGCAGTTGCAACACAGGGTGTTATCCCAGGGGTTAATTTTAGATTTTGAATAGGCAGAAATTACTCACAGGGGAGCGTTCTTGGAGGGGGATTGCACACACAGACCTGTCTTGGCTTTTGCAGTGCTTTAAACTTCAGAAGTTTTAATTTCAAAGAGTTGTTTTGCAGTTCAGCTCCAAGTTCATTTGGTTGGAAAGAAGCACCAGGTCCAGAGAAATGGAAGGGAATGTTTGAGGCCAGAACATCCAGGGGCATTAATTAATTAATTAACTGAAGGCCCATCGAGATGTGGCAACCACAGACACCTTATCCCTGTTGAAAACACGAAGGGGATGCCCTGCTGTGGAAAATTCATACATCTTTTAAATCCTTCTGGGACTGGTGACCCCAACACTGTCCTGGACAACCCTTTCAGTGAGGAAATCTTTCTTAATATCCAACCTGAACCTCCCCTGGCACAACTTGAGGCCGTTTCCTCTCATCCTGCCCCTTTTTCCCTGTGAAGAGAGCCTGACCCCCACCTGGTTCCACTGTCCTGTCAGAAATTCGTGTGTGTTATCCAAGAAGAGAGCCCCAAATGTCACACGGGACCTTCCCCCAGCGTCACTGAAGTGGATCAGGCTGGTTTTGGTCAGCAGATTCTTGCTGCAAAGGCTGAGCTCCCCACAGGGAATTTCAGAGGCCTGAGAGGTTATTTTGAGGGCTGTGTAATGGAGACACAGCCTTACCCTGAGGGGGACCTTCAGTAAAATTAAATTTGAAGTGCTCAGATGATACCAGTGTGGCCACATCAAGGTAATGCCTGGTAACATAAGCAGATATTAAATTGTTGTGGTCCTTTAACACAAGCCCTAATAATTGAACCTCAGGAGCAGACTGAATTCCTGATTTTGGAAACATTACCTCAGGTATCAGTGACCAGAGCAATGATTTTACCTTCACGCTCCTAAACCCAACCTTATGAGAGGCCACCAGGGAGTCCCAGAGCTTGTTTGAGGCAGACACAAGAGCTGGGAGACATCAATATTTTCATTTTAAAGGGAGCCATGGACCTGCACCTGAGTGCTCCAGGTTCTCCACAGTTTGTGCAGAGGTCAACAATACACCAGAGGGATTAGACATGTTTTCCCTTCCCATCCACTCTCATCGGTGGTGAAAGCAGACTGGTAAATAAATCAGTTTATCATACAGCACTGTTTATTTTCTGAGAGGCTTTCAGGCAAAACCAGGGTGGGTGTTAACTTTTTTTAATCCCCTGCTCTGCTTTTGCTAACACTTGGATAGAGAAGACTGTTTATATTTACTCATAGTAAGACAGCACACACACACACACATACCAAAAAAAAAAAACCCACCACAGATTAATTTGGAAGCTGTCAGTGCCAGATTGGCTCTTGGTTGGACTCTAGGTGCAGCTAAAAATCACATGTATGTAATTTTTTTTTTCTGAAATCGTGTTGTAGATATATTTGAAGCTGCCCTGTCCAGCCTTGTGTCAGACCCTGTCACCTCAGGAGGAGTTGCTGGGTGACTTGTACCAGGCTGTTCCTTCTCACACTGTGCAGGTAAAATAAAAACCAATAATCTTGGGGTTTAGTCACTCAAGAAGCAGCTTGAGCTTCAAAATCCCTGCAAATCCCTCAGAAGTGAAAAGCAAGGCCAAACTCCCAGCACTGCTCTCCAGGAGAGCTTTTCCAAGATTCCCCTCAGCTCTTTCACACCAACCTTGTGAGCACAAGAAAAGTTGCAAGTAAAGAGGAGTTCAGCAGCCAGAGGCCCTGGGGGGGGTCACAGGGGTTCCTAAATTGAACATTTAAACTCAGAGCTCATTAAATGATCATCAGCCCCACCCCACATCTGCCCGCAGCCGTTGTGAGAGCCGCTCTCCAAACCCACGTTCCATGCTGCGAGTGGTGGCCGAGCACTCATCCAAGCAAATAAACTCCCTTTCTCCTCCAAGACACACAAGTCTGCCGCCTCCCCGGATGCAGATTTAAGTATCAGACCCGCCTGTCCTTTCAGACTCCTCCAAAAACTTGTCACTGCCACGTTCCCTCATCTGCAGAGCTGGAGAGAGCCGGCGACCCTGGCGCGCTCGTGACACCGGAACGCTCGCCAGCTCGTTTTTATCTGCCCGTGAACTCGCAGTCAAGGGCAGGGCTGCACTCACAGACCTTTTCTCCTCCAAGAAGCTCTGCTCTGCTCCAGGCAGGGCCTGCATCACACCTTCCCCCAGGCCTGGCAGGAGGCAGAGCTCCAGCATCAACACGGCAGGGTCCACCACACTGCTCACGGGGCACGGCACGACAGGAACAGGGAGAACTTTCTGCGGCCTTCCAGGACCTAGAGGGGCTCCAGGACAGCTGGAGAAGCACTTGGGACAAGGGTCTGGAATGATAGGACAAGGAGGAGTAGCCTGACACTCAAGGAAGAAAGGTTTAGATGGGATATTGGGAAGAAATTCTTCCCTGTGAGGGTGCTGAGCCCTGGCACAGGGTGCCCAGAGAAGCTGTGGCTGCCCCTGGATCCCTGGAAGTGCCCAAGGCCGGGCTGGACAGGGCTTAGAGCCACCTGGGATGGTGGGAGGTGTCCCTGCCCATGGCAGGGGACAGGACTGGATGATTTTCAATGTCTTTTCCAACCAAAACCATTCCATGATTGTGGGATTCACCTCCCACCCCAGGGGTTCCCTGACCAGGAATCTCCTGTGAAAAGTCTGTGCAGGGTCTGAACCAGCAATGAGACCAGCGGGACTCGCTGCCTTCGCTCTGCAGGTGTTTATTATTTCTTTATCTCAGTTCAGAGCCTCAGGTGACAACAGGCCCTGCACACTTCAGTGACAGGTGCCAGAAAAACACAAAATGGGTGATTTCAAGGGTTTTTATACAGATCCCTTATCCAATTAAGTTTTACAATGTACCTAACACGTAGTATGTTTTTATTTTTCTACCAATTCCTAATTATTCTTCAGTCACGTAACATCTGCATTGTGACTTTGTCTGACCAATCCCTGTGCCACCAACACTGCAGAAAATGGAGCAGATGAAGAAGAAAGAAGAAGACTGAGTTAACACCCCAAATCCTCCATCTTGTCTTCCATCCACCTTCCATACTAAAACCCAAAATCTACTTTTTCACCTTGTGCTAAACTACAATATCCTCTACTACATACATTAACAAAACCTCAACTTCTCACAAAGTCCTGGAAGCTTTTTCCACGGCCAAAGACTGAAAGCTGTGCTTTCCTGAGAAATAAAACCACTCAGGACAGGCACAGGAGATTTTCCTGTGTGCTGGATTCCCACACATGATTATGTGGTAAGATTGAGGCATTTGCTTTCTTTCTGCTCCATGCACAGACTGATGGATTTGCAGAGCCCTCACCTATTGCTTTTTTTCAGGTGAAAGCAAAGCTACTCCTATTTCTAAGCATTTAGATTTTCCTAGTAGCCTCAGCTTTCAACTTCTCTGTTTTCAGGGGCAGATATTCCTGACAAACACCATCCCAGCTCCTACAGCAGTCGGATTACATCAGGGACATCATAATTAAAAAGCCTCTCAGGTGAGGTGTTTGCAAAGCCAGAAGAAGACACCATAAAGAGATGCTTGTATATATATATATATATAAATCTAGATAAACAATCCACCCCTTACAAGGTGGAAACTAGAGAGGGCAAAAGGATCTCTTAGAGAGCAAAATATGGAAATTCATGGCCCACAGGGCACCCTGGAAGAGCTGAACAGAAGGGTTGGGGGGCATTTGGTGATGCAGGGTGCACCAGGTTAAGATTAAACCACGCCAAACTCAGGTTGAAAGTCGGCTCCACGCTTCAAAAGCAGATTTTTAACTGTGCAGGGAAGTGACAACTTCCTGATGGATCTGTCAGCATGAAAAGAGCTGAAATCCTACTTCCAGCTGATAGCAGCTGGAGGAAAAAGCAGAGGGACTCACAGCACTGAAGAACCTCCACAAAAATCAGGAATGAGGAGCACTTGAGATGGGTAAAGCATCCACACGAGGAATTAAGGATCAGTCTGGTTCTCAGCCGAAAAATCCAGTGTTTGCAAAGAGGGAAAGGGATTAACCAAGCTAAAAAGTCATCAGTATCAGCTGAGGAAAGGGGGAAAAGTCATGGCAGTGAAGACAAAACAAACACAACCTGTGCAATCACAGAATTAATACTCAGACTTTCCTTCCTTCGGGAGAAGGGAACTGTCACCCACAAATGCACAGTGCTGAGGATGGAATTTAAGGAAATCTCTTCTCCCCCTCTACCAAAGCAGGTTTGCTTAAAAAAAAAAACCAAAAAAACCACACAAACCTCACCCTTTTTGCTTATTTAAAACCAATTTGTGCAAGACTGATATCACCCTCACAAAACTTGTATCTGTATTTGTGTTTTGCTCATTCTGGCTACAAACTCTGATCTGCTGGGGAAGGATCCACACAAAACATCCCCCAAAACATCTCCCAGCCTCTGAGACATCGTGGACTATTTAATATACCCACAGAGAGGAGTGAGGCAAAAGCTCCAGCTGAAAATTACCCAAGGAACTGTGGTGTTAATAGAAACCTGCCTGGGGGAATCAGTGCTCATCATCCCAACCTTCCTGTGCCTGCCTGGATTGGTTTCCTTCCTGAATATCTGTGTCACACTTGGGCTGCACAACTCCCTGCCAGACCTCCATCTTGTACTATTTTAGGTAATAAATGACTCAAATACCAAAAAGCATAATTTCTCTTTTTTTTTGTCAGTAGCCAGAAGTCTTATTTCCTAATAGTTACAGCAGGATTTAATACACACTTAGTGCTTTTGAGATATAAAGTGTTATTTGAGTGTCATCATAAAGTACTGATGGGGAAAAAAAAAAAAGCCATTTAAAGAAAAAAATCAAAGATAATTCAGCAGGGAAAATAATTTAAGCTTTTCATAAAGGAAGGGTCTCACTTCCAAATGCTTTCACTTCTCTGGGCTGTTTTCATTCCCTGATTATCAAGGTGGGAGTTACACATTTATTTAAATAAGATATGGTGGGGAGCACAACTGTGGCTTGTCAGTGCTCTTCAGAGAGCTTAAATCATCTCCATTACCAGAAACAAACCAAAAAATACCTTAAATTGTC
The DNA here is from genome assembly GCA_013400315.1 of Bombycilla garrulus. NCBI lineage: Eukaryota > Metazoa > Chordata > Aves > Passeriformes > Bombycillidae > Bombycilla > Bombycilla garrulus. The sequence goes on from VXBU01006153.1 coordinate 211,524, forward strand.
AGAAACAAGTATTTATTGCTTCAGAGGTACCCTCATTCTCTTTCTCTGCTCTGCACGAACAAAAGGATTAAATAAAAATCAGCAACTGAACTCTGTTGGTGCTGACAGAAATTCAGTGCTCCAAATTTCTCTGAAATCTGCGATTTAAAGGTAATTCTTGCACTGTCTGAAGTCCAGGCCAGTTTTTAGGCCCTGAAGAGCATTTTCAATAGACAAGAACTGATCTCTTCCCCTTTATGTGGAGTCTGTGAGGGAAATACTCAGCTCTTCCAGCACAGAAGTTGAAGCCTTTCTAGGTTTTTAGTGGTAAAACAGAAAAAAAAATAAAATAAAAACAGCAAGATGGAAAACCAACCAGTTTCAAGAGTACAGGATGTCCTGTTAGCCTTTGAAAGTTAGAGTAGATTTTAAAAAAAATAAATTAAAAACAAATCTTACCATCTATCACCAGCCTCTAGCGGCAAATGGAAATAGTGGGGCTTTGAGGAAATACCATTTTCTTATCTTTTGTCCTGCTGGCTCCTCCATCCCACAGTAACAGCAGCCCCTTGAGAGAGGATCATGATGGAATCCAAGTCAAAGAATGGGTTTTTGTTGTTTTTTTTTAAGAAATTCCATTCCCAAAGGCATGAGGGATACCTGGAGCAGCCATGGCATGGGTGTGTTCATCTAAACTCACTCTACGGAGGAAATCCCATTCAGCAGGGATTTAGGGAAGACCAAAACTTGAATTTAGGGAAGAGCAAAGTGGTGGAAGTGGCTGCTCCAGCCTGAACGTGTGTCCCACCTGAGCCAGGCCCGTGCTCCTCCAGCTGCAGCGCTGTTTTACAGCAGTGACTGAGCAGAATTTTCTCATTAATGCCATTTCTGGTTTCCATGGAGCTCTGCTGGGAGTTCAGAGCTGCTCACCCACGCCAGGCACCAAGGAACATTATTGCAGCCAAGACCCGTCAAGGACTTTTCAGGAAGATAATTCAGCCCACCCAAAATGCCAATTTCAATTTTCCAGCAATTTTCCAGCAACCAGCATAACTTGAATTTGAAGTGACCGCTCTGGGGTGGAAAGAGGGGGTGGTCCAGCTGGGTTCACCTCAAACTTGGCACCCACGTTCATCCCAGGCTGAATATTAAACACTCAGCTGCTTTTTAAGGCTTAAGAGAATGAGGAATTTGGACAGTAGAGGAAAGCAAAATAATTAATGGTGCCCTGTGCAGGGCCGGGAGTGGGACTGGATGATCTTTGTGGGGCCCTTCCAACTCAGAATATTCTGTGATCAGCCAGCAGAATTCAGGAAAAGTTATCCAGAGGTGCTGTTCAGAAAGGATTATCCACAGGGCAGATTATCCTCCCCGTGAGGAAACAGCGGGGCAGAAACCCTGGCAGAGAAGGGAACCTGGGGAGGAGTTTCTCATATTCCAATATCAGGGATGTAGCATTAAAAAGGCAGCACAGGAGGAAAAGGAACTCATGGTTGAGCACCACGATTATTATTTCTTCTTTCTTTCCCATCCAGGATGAAGGATGGCAAGGATCCTCCAGTGCTTGTGGGGCTTTTGGAGGGCAGAAACTACAAAAATGACAAAAAATAATCACAGAATGGCTTGGGATGGAAGGGACCTTAAGACTGTCAAATTCCAACCCCCTGCCACGGGCAGGGATGCCTCTCAGCAGCCCAGATTATCCCATCCAGCCTGGCCTGGAACATTCCAGGGATGGGGAGTCCCCAACCCCTCAGGGCAACAGAGCCTCCTAGCAAAGAATTTCTCCTCATATCCAATCCAAAACCTACTTCCCTTCAGTCAAAGCCATTCCCCCTTGTCCAATCACTCCATTCCCTTGTAAAAATCTCTCCCCAGCTCTCCTGGAGGCTGCTAACACCTTGTGGAACCCTTCAAAAAACTGTCAAAACCCCAAAACTTCACAAAAACTGCGTGTTGGAACCCAGGGGTTCCTGTGATGCCTTTGGCCGACCCAAACCCTGCTCAGGAGGTTTTCAGCCTTGCCAGAGGTGTCAGGGACACACTGGAATGACTGAAAATGNCTTGGTGCTGCTGGCACTTTGGGATTGGTTTGACACAGATCTGGACAGTGTGGTGTGAGGGGCACGGGTTGGTAATTAATGATAAACATTCAATAGGTAGTTATTAGTATCAAAGATCAGAGCTGACCCGGGGCGGGCACAGTGTGTCTCTGGACGCGTTCTGTGCCAACCCTGGCAGGACAGAGAAATCTACTTTTGATAAGGAACTGATAAACTGCCCTGAGAACACCAACAAACCACTGCAGACTCCTTCATCTGCACGGGCTGCAAACCTGGACTGTTCTGTGCATTGTGAGCTCTCCCAGAGCTGAGGAGATCCCCACACTGCGAAGCCTTAAGCAGCAGACCAAAACCTGAGCAGCCAGGCAGAATAAAAAAAAAAAATCCCACAGCACTCTGCATCTCTTTTTCTACTCCAAACCCCCAAAACTTGGAGAGCACAGCCCTCTTCCAACAGGCTGATTGACACACGTGCTGCCTGTCCCGGAGCTCACACACCCCTGCCAGACTGAAATCACCACTAACCTCTCACAGGAAACATCTCCATGGCAAGGCTGGAGCGGGTCAGAGGGACACTCTGGGCCTGTTGGTGACAGAGGGGCCAAGGAGCAAATCTTGAGAGCCCAGCCACTGGTGCAGCATTGATAAAAACCTCATTGACAACACCAAGCTCCGGCCTCGCATTTAAAGACTCGCCAGATCAACACCAGGCTCGATCCTTACGGTACAGGCAGTAGGAGATGAAGTCTTTAAAAAGTTGTTGAATCACACCCATTCTTAAAAATAAATCAACTATTAGGAGGCTTTAGAGATACGTATTCCTCGTTGTCCCAATTACAGAGCTGGCTGAGGGCAGCCCTCGGAGGCTGAGCCGGGGCTGCTGCTGTGCTGGTTCAGCAGGGTGGCGTGGCAGAGGAAGTTCTCCAGCAGACAATGTTCTCTGGGGCTCTGATTGTGGCCCGTGACCCCTGAAAGGCACAGAATCGCTTCCATCCGTCCTTTGTGCTCTTGTGGTGGAGTCAAGAACGACTGGGAGGTTGAAACGGGATTGTTGTAGGGGCTGGGGAGGTCTGGAGCGTGGCAAGCCTGGATTCCATCCTTCGCAGCCTTCTGGGAGCTCAGCAGGACTTGAAATACTTTTTAATTTTTTTTTTAAATTTTTTTTTATATTTTTAAGAGATAACCTTCCTTCCAAAAGTGCATCTCCAGGCAGGGTTATCAAGGCTGCCTGACTCTCCCCTGCTCTGCTTTCAGTTGGTTATAAATTCATCAAGCCCTGGCTGCTCAGGGTAGGAGTTTGCATGCTAGGCACGGTCTGCCTGGGGCACAGTTCTCTCGGAACATGTGAATCCAACTGCTTCTCAGAAAGCAGCATGGGAATAAACACATTGTTTTGTTCAATTTCTGGTGGCTTTTTCCATTTTTTTTCCCCCAAAGCCTTGGACCCATGATTTAGAACAAGGGCTTTAATGAGCGAGGGACAAGCTTTTTGTGTCAAATTTCATTTTTGTCATCGCCAAAAATCCAGGCAAATTATAAGCCTTTTGAGAGGAGGAGAAAAAGCGACTAAATTGCATATGCTCAACAGCCCTTAGAGGTCAGGATTTAAAACTCGAGGGTTCTGGCTTTGCTGAGGAAAATTGGAAGCAGGTATGGGGCAGGCAGGAGGTAATGAACAGGAGGCAGCGAAAAAGTCGAGGAAATGTGCAGCAGCAGGGGATACACCAGGAAAATTGGTGGCTGGAGGAGATTCAAAACCCAGCTTTGAAGGCAACAGGGCCAGAGCAGCAAGTTGGGAAGATGAAGGGACAGCATCAAGGTGCCAAGAAGTCCTCTACCGGCTCCAACATAAAGCACAAAATCATGGAGTGGTTTGGGTTGGAAAGGACCTTAAAGATCATGTTTCCACCCCCCTGCCATCACCAGGGACGCTTCGCACCAAACCAGGTTTCTCAAGCCCCGTCCAGCATTGTGTAGGATGTGTGGATCCTCATTTCACCCTTTCCCCAGCAGTCACAAGAGCCATTCAGCAAAGTCTGTGCTGTGTGTCGCACTCCGCTCTGGAAAAGCCCTTTGCAGTCAGAGCTGGAGCTTTGCTGCTGGAGGGTGTTTGCAAGAGCAGGGTCTGCCCAGCAGCCCTGCAAACACAAACCTGCTGCTGCGCAGAGGCACAGAGAAGCACTTTCGCAGTAGCAGGCAGGAATTCGCAAGTTTTTCTGATTCGGGGAGTGAAAGAGCGCCAGTCAGCGTTTAATTATTGCCCCATAAAACATCCAGCTTTAGTTCCATTCCTCTGGGCTCCCCCAGTGCTGCTTTGGTGGCTTTCAATCATCTGGCACCAAGTTGGGTGTTAGGCCTTGTGCTTGAGGGAAAGGGATCCCAAACTGTGGCGTTTGTGAAGCCTCGGCCAACGTTTGTCCAACCTTGGATCTGAGGATTATCCCGTTTTTCCTCAGTGCTTTGGGACAGGGGTGGAAAAACACAGGGTAGAAACAACAGCAGAGGGTTCTGCCACCACAGGAATAAACTCCAGAGATTTCCTGATGGGCTGGGTGCAGAGGAGGCCACCAACCTGATCTGAGGGCTGGATCAGCTCTGCTGTGAGGAAAAGCTGAGGGAATTGGGATTGTCCAGCCTCGAGAAGAGAAGGCTTTGGGGTTGTGGGAGTCTTTGCCACCCCAGGGTTCCCTCACCAGGAATCTCCTGTGAAAAGTCTGTGCGGGGTCAGGAACAGCAATGAGACCAGCGGGACTCGCTGCCTTCACTCTGCGGGTGTTTATTATTTCTTTATCTCAGTTCAGATCCTCAGGTGACAACAGGCCCTGCACACTTCAGTGACAGGTGCCAGAAAGACACAAAATGGATGATTCCAAGGGTTTTTATACAGATCCCTTATCCAATTAAGTTTTACAATGTACCTAACATGTAGTATGTTTTTATTTTTCTACCAATTCTTAATTATTCTTCAGTCACGTAACATCTGCATTGTGACTTTGTCTGACCAATCACTGTGCCACCAACACTGCAGAAAATGGAGTAGATAAAGAAGAAAGAAGAAGACAAAGTTAACACCCCAAATCCTCCATCTCATCTTTCATCTCCTTCCATACTAAAATCCAAAATCTACTTTTTCACCCTGTGATAAACTACAATATCATCTACTACATCCATTAACAAAAACTCAACTTCTCACAAAGTCCTTGAAGCTTTTTCCATGGTCAAAGACCAAAAGCTGTGCTCTCCTGAGGAGCAAAACCTCTCAGGACAGGCACAGGAACATGTCCTGGATTCCCACATGGAGTGACTTAATTGTGGCCTTTCAGAACCTGAAGGGGCTCCAAGGAAGATGGAGAAAATCTATTTACAAGGGCCTGGAGTGACAGGAGAAGGGAGAAGGGATTCCCACTGCCACAGGGCAGGGTTAGATGGGACTTTGGGAAGAAATCCTTCCCTGTGAGGGTGGTGAGGCCCTGGCACAGGGTGCTCAGGGAAGCAACCTGGAAGCGATGCCATCCTTGGAAGTGTCTAAGGCCAGGCTGGGCAGGGTTTGGAACAGCCTGGTCTGTGGGAGTTGTCCCTGCCCATGGCAGCAGGTGGAATGGGATGATCTTTAAAGTCCATTCCAACCCAAACCGTTCCACGATTTCCAGCTCTAGCAAGGGGTTCTACGCAGGACTAACACTTAAATCCCTTGTGCACCAGCAGGAGGTGGTTATAAAAAAATTATAAATTTATAAAAAAGGTTATAAATACAAACCCCCAGTTAAAATCCTGTCCAGAACCTGCAGAGGGAGGTTGCACCTCCAGTTCTAAGATTACACCAACACCACGGGCACAAGTTCCAAGCACTTTATCACTTGCGGGGTAGAGGCTGTAGGAAAAGTCAAAACTCTGATCTTTTCCTTCACAGGAGCTTCAAACAGAATCTGGTAACACTCAGCTCATTTCACGCTTCAAATGAGCCTCTGTTAATATTGCTGCAGGGGCTGCACTGGAGTATTTGAGAACTTCACCATTTGCTGGTGGAAGCCAAGGGTTCCTGCTTCTAATCAGGGGCAGAGCAGAGCTCTAAAGCCCCAAATCTCCTCAGGACCAAGATTCCACACCATCTCTTTTCCTTCAGTTCATTCACTCTCACTTTTAAACTGGAAACAAATTACTTTTATCAAGTGTTTCGAGGTTTGTTAGAAGTGTAAGCAACTAGAAGTACACATTATGGAAAAGTTAACTTCAGATCTGAGCCCAGCAGCCTTTCCTTCCCCTTCTGTCAGCCCACACTCTTAAGAAGGTCAGTTTTATACGTTTTTGTCTTGTTTTTCTAGCCCCTGCCAGCTTCCCATACACACAAAGTTTTCCATACCTTGTTCAGGGTACAATAAAAGCATAAGAGAGCATCTCAAAACGAGGCAGGAATGTATCTATTACACTGCTTTATTCAATTTATGGCTTGCATGGAAAGGTAATGAAGCCTGAAGAGGAACAGACAGAACAGGAGTCTACCCCTAAAAGTTACCCCTCACAGTTCAGTTTCACATTTGCAATTCCACAGCACTTGGTGTCCATTTACTGAGACAAAAAAAAAAAAAA
>VXBU01006153.1:224503-253130 GCA_013400315.1 Bombycilla garrulus
CCTGGATCCTTCTCCTCTCCAGGTGAGCACCCCCAGCTCTCCCAGCCTGGCTCCAGCCCTCACAGCAGCTCTGTGGCCTCCTCTGGATTTTCTCCAGCAGCTCCAGGTCCCTCTGCTGTTTTTCCTCAGGTTAATTTGGGGATGGGTGAGCAGCACTCAGCAGTAAACACTGATAGCAAACAGGGCTGCCTGCCCACCCAGGTGCCCAAAGCAAAGGCAGAAATGCTGACTGCATCCCAGGGCCTTCCTGAAAAGGCTCAGCAAGGATTGGAGCAGCTCTCCCTGCCCTGATTCCATCCATTATCCAAAGCGTCTCAGCAGAACATGCGCTCTCCTGCTGCTGTCATGACCGTGGTTTTCCCACCAAGAACCCTCCATCTCACCCCAGGGCTTTTAGCAGGCGACAGAGATTTCAAACAGAGCGCCCAAAACCCCTGATGAAAACCAGACAGGTCTTTCAGAAAGACGGAGCAACACCCAAATCGGCGTTTCCCTTTGTGCTGTCTCTTGGTGACCTGCATTTCACAGAGCCCTGACAAGGTAACAGCAAACAGCAACCCTCCCCAAAACCAAAACCATCCAGCTGGGATTCCAGCAGCCTTCTCAGGCAGGAGCAGAGCTGCTCCCTGAGGACGGGCACGGCCACCCCGGGAGCGTCGTGGCTTCACATCAAAGCTCCCGAGCGGCAGCTGAATTGCCGAACAGAGACATGAAACACAAGAAGTGTTAACCAAGACTAGACTGTGGCTTGCTGTCTGTCCTGGAGCCGCTCTCAGCTGCTCTCTGGGCCACGAAGTTCAGAGTTCTGCAGCTGGGAAGCTGGGTGCCAGCAGGAACGGGGAGAGCCTCCCTTGTTGGAACCCAGGGGGTTCCTGTGATGCCTTTGGCCGACCCAAACCCTGCTCAGGAGGCTTTTCAGCCTTGCCAGAGGTGTCAGAGACCATGGAATGATACTGAAAATGCCTGTGGCTCTGATTCTAACTCATGGAACAGGTTGTCAACTTTGTATGAGGAATTTCAAGTCACAAAAGCTTAGATAGAAAAATAGTAGTAGTTATAAGTAAAAAGAAAAGAATTTGAGTGTATGTCCAGGGGGGTTTGAAGCCCTGTACAGGGGGTTGGAGATCTGTACTGGGGGGTCTGAGACACAAGATGGAGAATTTTTACACGTGGCATGTTATCTTTTGTTCTTCTTCATCACCTCCATCTTCTTGGTGCTGCTGGCACTTTGGGATTGGTTTGACACAGATCTGGACAGTGTGGTGTGAGGGGCACGGGTTGGTAATTAATGATAAACATTCAATAGGTAGTTATTAGTATAAAAGATCAGAGCTGACCCGGGGCGGGCACAGTGTGTCTCTGGACGCGTTCTGTGCCAACCCTGGCAGGGCAGAGAAATCTACTTTTGCTAAGGAACTGATAAACTGCCTTGAGAACACCAACAAACCACTGCAGACTCCTTCAGCAGCACGGGCTGCAAACCTGGACTGTTCTGTGCATTGTGGGGTCTCTGGGGCTGAGAAGATCCCCACACTCCCTGAACGATTTTATCACCTGCAGGCCTCAGTGAGGAGGATCCCCAGCCACTCCAACCATTAGGAGCACCTCGAGTCCCTCCTCCAGGTGGAAAAGGGACAAAGATCTTCCTCCAGTGCCACACAAGGCATTCCCAACACCATCAGCAGATTGTATCTGCCCCAGAGTTGCCAAAAATCAGCCAGTCCCCTCCAGGCTGCAGGCCTCACATCCCAGCTCCCTCAGACTGGAAGGGGTGCAAGGGGAGGTGTGAAAAGAGGAGTAAAATGAGGAGTGAAATGAGGAGTCTCTGCTGTCACTGTGAGCTCACCACACCCCAGTGGGTCAGATCCTGCTTTTTCAGCCTCACCGTGGCTGCACACAACCACCCAGCCGAGGGCACCTCCTGTCCCCAGCCCTCCTCATGGGCACTTCAGAGTGAGCCATCTCACTGATTTGGGAGGCAGGAGATCGAGCAGATATCCTGTGAAATGAGAGACCCCAGCCCGACCCAATCCAGGTGTGCACAAGCCAGAAAACAGCCGTGGACACACAGCAGCAGCATCCCCACAGCTCCATCCCCAAGAGCTTTGCTGCCTCTCCCTTCACAGCTTGCTCCCTTTTATAAAACACAACTGATCGGAGTCCGTCCTTTAAGTGTAAAAATAAGGGCACAAAAAAAAGGATTTTAAAGCAATAAACCTGTGCCTAGGGCTCCTTTTTAAACTCAGCTCCACTCAGTCTCTCCTACGTGGGGCAAAACACAAAGGTCACTCATTACCTGCGAGGTCTCATCAGAGCAATCATTGTAATGGCACAGCAGGGACTCTTCTGAAAGGGAAAAGTCATGTCCAAAGCAGTTGTCTACTGGAGGAGCAGTCAGGAAAAAAAAAATAAAAATAAAAATCAGATAATAAGGTTTTGCCCTAGCTGAACTTCTCAAGCAAAACTCCTTCAGCAGTTCCAGCTGGTAAAGGAGCACGGGAGGTTTGGTGGCAGTTTTCAAGTTTGAGTCGAGTAAGTAAAAGAGTCTGGGGGAAGAATAAACCTGATTTTTAAAGTTACTGAACTCATGACAGGAATCTGGGCTACAGGCAGATGTAAAGTTATTTTATGTGAAGATGCAAATCATCTTTTAAAATAACTGAATTGCAGAGCAGAGACAGCCCCTGGTTTCAGCAGTCCTGGAAACCAGAACTGAATTGTCCAAAACAGAGCAGCTGCACCAGGTACATGCAGGAAAAACTCCCAAAATTCCAAAACTCCCTTCCACCAGACACCTTTAGCACACAGAGTTCAGGTGTTCAGTGGCTGCACAGCTCAATGTGCCACGAAGGCTCCCAAAGCTCAGCAAACCCCTTGATAACAAAAACTTCTCATGTTACATTTCATTCTCCTAAAACAACTCAGATTTGAGTTGTTCCACATCAGAGATCCTGCTCTTTGCAATCAGGGCTAAGTCACTTCTCAGAAAGACAAAAAAGCAGGGAAACTTTTTTTTCTTTTTCTCTGCAAACTGGTGCTTCCTTCAGCCCCACATGGGTCTGTCTGATGAGCAGCTGATCTGCAGCTCAGTGGTTTTCCTCCTGGTGAAGACTAAGGAAGAACAACCCAGCTCCTGCACTATTCATGTCATGAAACTCCTTCCAGAGAACCAGGCAGTTTGAAAATCATCACAGTCTTGTTAAGATACGATTTAGACACACACACCACCATAAAAGAAAATCCAATCAGTGTTTTCCCTCACGTCACAGGCTGTTAGCTGCACTCTTCAGGTGCTGTTTCACCTGATGGAACAGAGCAGGAGTTTCAGTAACATCTCCCCCAGGGGCCATTCCCCTCACTAAATAAAAGAAATAAAAATGTGGCAACAAAAATATCTGTACAAATAAAGAGCGAGCAAATCCCAGTACCTGCCAGCGTAGGAAGAGCAAAGACAAGGTTGGAGCAGCATCACATCAATCACTTTTATCTTTTATCTGCACCCACCTTTGGCCTGGCACTGCCTTGGCAGCACCAAGCTTTGCCCACATCGGCTTTTCCAGCCACGAGCCTGTGCCCAGTTTCTGTGCCAGCTGAAATTTTGCAAAGTCATGCAAACCAGGGGACCTGCCTGCCTTTTGTTATATCACAGAAATGCCTGTCCCAGGGCGCGGGGTGAAGATTCCAGCCACGATCGCCGTGAGTCAACATTGGGCGGCAGAGCAAAGCCGAAGAGCGAATATTTCTCAGCCCTCTCAGATTCAACAACTGCTCTCAGTTTACACAGCAATTATTCAAATCTCATTTGTCACACTGACAAAGGGAAAAAAAAAAAAAAAAACCCAGCAAGAAAGCAACAAGCTGGGTGCTCGGTGCAGGCCAGCTTTCCCCATGAGCCTTCCCATCGGGATTTGAAGCTCAGCTGCCTCCAAAATCCAATTTCAGAGCAATTTCAATATGCTGTGTTACTGCATAATCAGTGCAGCATCATTAAGAGGAAGACACGAGTTTATTTTCTTTGGAAATCGGGATTTTTTTCGCCCTCCTAGATGAGTTTTGATATCATGCTTAGCGGGGAACCGGAGATAAGCCCCGTGCCGGGTGAGAGCTCTGATGTTTTTATAAAGCATCTTTCACAAGGCAGCGAGGCAGACGTTAAACAGGAAGCGTTTATTGACTTTAAACTCACTTCATAAAACATTTACACGGGCAGGAGGAGAAACAGGAGCTCCCAACAACCCAGTTAAAACAAAGATGAGTCCGTGCATTGTTCTAGACCTCAAACACTCCAGGCTTTAATGCTGCAACAGCATCCCTGGGAAAGATGAAACAAATGGAGCCATCCCAGTCAGGGCTTCTTAATCCTAGGTTGCAGTTATCTCCCATTGTCCTTTAGATAATGGGTGGGAGGGGAAAAAAAACACAAAAAAAATCGCTTTAATACGGTGGAAATGTTACAAAAAGAGCAGGTGGAGAGGAAAGAGGAGCTGCTGTTGACTGAGCCACCCACTTACTGCAGGGTTTCAGAGACTTTGGGAAGCTGAAGACTCCGTTTTCCAAGGGAATTGGAGCCAGTTTGGTGCTTGGTCAGCACCACATTAAATCAGCAGAAATTGGTTCTCATCCTGCGTTCCCCAGAGGGACATTAAAGCTCCAGAGCCTTCAGTCTCCTTATATCCCTGGCTCTGAATTCAGACAACACCTCTTAAAAAAAATCCCTTAAACATTCATGGTGTCCTTGAGCTACAGGCTTTGGGGATTTTTTCATTACCAACTACGAGTACAGAAGGTCTGTCTAGGTGATTTTTTTTTTTTTTACATTTTTAAACTTTTTTCCTTATTAAGTTGACAGAGGAGATGTTCTTTACTGGCACCCAGCTGTGCAACCCACTCCCAGTCCAGCAGGGAGGAGTGGCAATCCCCAGACCGAATTCAAGGCATTTCCCAGGAAACATGACACCCTAGGAAATAATTCACATGCTCCTGGCCACCACAAAAATTGCATCCCCACCTCCTTCTGAGGTTGCTGACAGAGGCCAAATCTCAGATCCCTCTTTGCTGCCTCTCTCGTGCTGATCCAATCAAGCTCGTTGCTGGATTGAATTGAAACACTGGAGATGTTTAATTAAATCAGAGCAGTGTGTCCTGAGCAGCATTCAGCTGAGGGGCTCAGACATTTCCCACTGTCATTTTTGGGGCCAGGAACAGCCAGCAAAGATGCTGAGGAAGGCTGTTGCGGGTTTTCCACCTGAAATATCCCATTTTTGTTGGTCTGCAGGCTCCCATGTGTTATTAATCCACCCCTCGCCTGGATGGGTGCAGCCCCAAGCCCTCACCCCCCCACAGCAGCAGGCATTACGTTTTTCAAAACGCATCCATTTCTTTCTAACCCAGCGCAGATTTCTGTGTTTTGTTCTATTCATTAGCTGCAAATGAAGGAAGAGCTCCTATAGTCACACAAAGATTTGAAAAAAAAAACACAAAAACAACAATGCCTGACATCTGGAGGCTTTGGCCTTAATTCCAGCAATGGGAACAGCTGATGTAATTTTCTTTTTTGTTCTGGGAACATCCATCCACGAGTTCCAACTGCGCAGAACTTTTTAGGAAGAGCCACACAGAGATGAGAAAACCCCAAGAAGGACTCAGCCCCTTGCCAGGGCTCAGGGGGAGATACCTGGAGGGATTTCCAAGCTGTTCTAGCAAAGAATTCCCAATTCCCACCTTGTCCACACACCAGGGGCGTGGTTGGAGACTCCTCACTGGAAACAAACCCACACAGCACTGGGGCTGCTGAGCCATCATTCCCAAATCCTCCATCCTGGTGCTGGTTGCGACCTTCTTTCCACAGAAAAACCACCTCCCTCCGTGGGAATTCCACACTTCAGTAAATAAAACAAGAACGAAAAGGATTTGTGAACTCCCTTCTGATAACAAACAGGAGGATGTGGCTTGTTTTTCCAAAGATCCAACAGTGTGAGGTCTCACGAGAACACCTCCCTCCACTTTTACCCAGACAGGCCACACATAGTCCAGATCAGAGGCTAAAAAGTGTTTCTCACTCTTATTCTATAAAATAAATCCACAGATAGGCCAGACCAGAGGCTAAAAAGAGTTTCTCACTCTTATCCTATTAAAAAAAACCCCACCTTGTCCAAATTTCCTCCAAACCAATCTCAAGCTACCTCACACCAGTCCAAGGGACAGCACCAGAGGTGTCAAGTGAACACCAGGAAATAAATAACAATAATAAATTAATTTGATATTATAAGTCATTTATTTATTATTATAAATTGTTGGATGAGTGGTTTTCAGGATAAACCACAACAGTAGACACGCACAGGAGGCTGCAGGGATAACTCAATACCTGCTGCTTGCTAAAACACACCTGAGCCCCTCCCAGAAAGCCTCTCTCACCTCCTGTTCCATAAAAAATCCACATCAGCAGCCTCAGGAGCTGGGAAGAATTTCCTAGACCTGCCAGGGAATTTTTTCCTCATCTAAATCTGTACCCCAGACTGAACACATGGGTTGAAAATGGAACCAGATATTCAACCCTCTTCTACTTTAAAGTTTCCAACTGGTGCTTTCCCCCATCCCTCATTCTTCCCCTTCAGAAGAATGAGTGTCCATCAAGATCTGTGCAGAAAAAACAGCACCTAGAGAGGAGAAATCACTCCTAAACCCACAGAAATCCCCATTTCTCACCACCAGCACTCATTCAAAGGGGCTCTTCAGCCAGAGGCTGTGGGAATCCAGCACACAGGAAAATCTCCTGTGCCTGCCCTGAGAGGTTTTGTTCCTCAGGAGAGCACAGCTTTTGGTCTTTGGCCATGGAAAAAGCTTCCAGGACTTTGTGAGCAGTTGAGTTTTTGTTAATGGATGTAGTAGATGATATTGTAGTTTATCACAGGGTGAAAAAGTAGATTCTGGGTTTTAGTATGGAAGGCAGATGAAAGACAAGATGGAGGATTTGGGGTGTTAACTCAGTCTTCTTTCTTCTTCATCTGCTCCATTTTCTGCAGTGTTGGTGGCACAGTGATTGGTCAGACAAAGTCACAATGCAGATGTTACGTGACTGAAGAATAATTAGGAATTGGTACAAAAATAAAAACATACTACGTGTTAGGTACATTGTAGAACTCAATTGGATAAGGGATCTGTGTAAAAACCCTTGAAATCGTCCATTTTGTGTCTTTATGGCACCTGTCACTGAAGGGTGCAGGGCCTGTTGTCACCTGAGGCTCTGAACTGAGATAAAGAAATAATAAACACCTTTGAAGACCGAACAGCAAGGCCCTTGTGTCTCATTGCTGTTCCTGACCCTGGCACAGACTTTTCACAGAGAATTCCTGGTGAGGGAACCCCACAGCAAAGACTCCAAGAGGCAACAGGCACAGGCCGCCGTGAGGGAAACAATCATCGCACAGGGTCCATCCCCATCCTTCCTTCACCTCCTGGAAGCTGCTCCAAGTCCCTCAGTGAGGTTTCTCACAGGTTGAGGTCTCACCCTCACAGCTCCCCTCACACTGGTTCAGTTCATCCCTTCCCAGCCCAGACTCTCGTCAGGAATTCCGTGCAATCCGTGCACTCGGCCTCTCCTGGGGAGGGAAATCTTGCTCCCTCAGCTCATCCATCCCACAAACTTCAGCTCCCACAGCGGCACGAGGAGCTTTCTCGTCCGTTCCTTGCAAGAACGGCATGGAAATTTCTTCCCAGGAGCTCCTGGCAGCAGCTTCCTTTTCCGCCACAGCTCCAGGGGAAGGAACACAACCTTTCCACTTGTGCTGGAGCCTCTCTGCCAGTGGCGTTTTATTAATTAAAAATACAACTCGGTTGCAGGATGCACAACAGGGTGGGGTGGTTTTTTTAAACAGCAGCTTGATAGTGGAAGACCTTTCAAGAAATGCACACCCCCTACCTCAACCTCTGTTCCAGGGGAATGAATTTATGTCTCACCTCTGTCCCTTTTATTGTTTCACACCATCCCACAGCTTTGCTCGTTCACCCTCCTCCCTTTACAGTGAGGGCTCCACAGTCAGCACCACTGGGTGTTGCTTTTACTCAGAAAAGGCAACCAGGACTCCTCAAGAACAGATTTCAAGAGCTTTAAATCCTTAAAATTGAAAATAAACTAATAAAACCCAAATAGAAGCCTTTAACCAAGCAGCTCAACAGTTTTCAGCTTCACTTGCATCACCTCCCTTGTCTCCCTTCACTTCAAACAGCCACAAAGACACAGAAGTAATCACCAAATAACAAAATTAATCAGCCAAAGACAAAAATCAGAACTTACCTTGCTGGACAGAGAGCCCATTTCCATGAGGCAGAACCTCCTTTGACTCACTTTTCATCCTCCCAGGGCTCAGAGGGTAGAGGATGCAGCCCTCTTTACCCTCTCCTCCTTTTCTGCTGGCTCCCAGAGGGGTCACCCCATTCATCACCACAAATCCTGGGAAAAAAAACGAAGTGGNCCTCTCCACCCCAGAGAAGAGGGCACAGAGC
The DNA here is from genome assembly GCA_013400315.1 of Bombycilla garrulus. NCBI lineage: Eukaryota > Metazoa > Chordata > Aves > Passeriformes > Bombycillidae > Bombycilla > Bombycilla garrulus. The sequence continues at coordinate 233,006 of VXBU01006153.1, forward strand.
AAAGAGGTCAGGGCCTCTAATGAGGGTGGGGAGGAAAACAAGCTCTCCACCCACCCTCCCCTTTACCCTCAGCCATTTCCCATAAACTCATTTACACTTTGGGGTGGGGGAAGCTCCTCAGCTGCCTAATTTGAGGCTGAGTGGTCCAAGAGCCCTGGAATGATCAGCCTGGGGAGCTAATATCCAATTATTTCATGTTTAGGTGGTGTTACGCCTGCAGGCAGGGAGAAGGATCCCTGAGGAGCAGCTGGAGATGTTCAGTTCTGGGGGTGATGTTCAGCTGCTCCTTCCTGAAATCCTCCTGGACTTTGAAACCCTTGGACACGAGGGGGGACAGGTTGCACTGGGGAAAATGGGCTCACTTGGGCAGAAAAAAAGGACTTTTGGCCACAAATTCTTCCCTTATAGATTAGAGATGCTGAGAAAAGCCACAGGGAGTGATGATTGAGGTGAACGGCCTCCAAAAGGACTGAGAGTTGTGGCTGTGAGGTGTTTTGGGGACTTCCTAATAGGGAGAGCTTAAAACATCTGATTAGGTTTGTTTTTAGTTCTTATTTCCCTGGTTTTTTTTCAGAGTTGTCCCCAAGGGATGCTCCTGTGGGTTGTAATGAGGATGTCTGATAAAGACCCACACTCCTGATCCTTCCCAAGAATAAATCCTTGCCCTGACGTTATTTATACTTTGTCTCCTGATAGATAAAATGGGAAATTTCAAGGAATCATATTAAAAATAACTGGTCATTATCATCACAGCCTCCATATCTCAGGCAGGGGCTTAAATCTCATATCTTGAGGAGCGAGGGGGAAAAAATACACACCTAAGCACGTATTTGGTGACATTAAATGACACAGGATCTCATGGTTCTGTGCAATGGGACCTAAGTGCAAATGTCCATCACCTGCTCCTTATCCTGGGTCTGAAAAAATACTCAAAAAACCTCCTTGCAGTTGCAATTCTTCACCACAACTGTGTTTTAACTTCACTCTGACCTGCTCTGTTACAGATATCAGAGCCTTCCACTAGAAGGAAAGTTATTTGGGTTGATTTTTTTTCATTTTATCCTCAGTGTAAGGTTTTTATCATTCCAATTTTGCTTCCTGCAGGTGATTCCACGTCCCTGCAGGAGCTGATCCCCGGGTTGGCACCTCCCTGGCTGAGCATCTGTGCCCAGGGATGGGGAGGGCACATCCTCCGACCCCTGGGCTTGGCAGGACAACTCCTAATTAACCAAGTGCAAGAATTCCACTGCGCAAATAGTTTCCACCCAGCATGGAAATGAGCTCAGCTCGCCCATCAAGGGGGATTTCCTCTGGCTGGTCTCATTTTCAGGCCCTCTTTGGGGTCTGTCCTGCGGTTTCCAAGACAAATCGCTTCATGGGAATGTTATCGGGGTGAAAAGTGGAACACCTTTCCTTCAACAGACTCTCTGATGATGCCACCACAAATCTCAGCAGCTCTGCTGGGACCAGAGCAGAATTCTGCCCTGTTCAACCCCTCTCACATAAAACCAGATTGAAATCAAATCGTTCTGTCAAACATTGCACACGGGTGTTGCTTTCCATGGGTTTGAGGTCGGGTGTTGCTGTCCCCATGGGTGTCCCACAGGATGTGTAGGAGATTTCTGAGGTCTCTCACCTTTACTCAGGTCTCTGTTCTTGTGAAACTTGAGAAAATCAGGAGTTTTGTGGCTCTGGACTTGGAGAAAGGGGTAGAAGGTTACACCAGGGAGGAGTGGGACTGGAATAATATCTACATCCACACCTCACACCCCGTTGTGTTAGAAAAGTGCTCTGATGTTTCCTGTTTTTCATTTTCTACACCAACATCGTTGCTTCCTGCTGGAGATGCCTGGAAACTGCAATTATTTGTCCCTGTAATAAAGGGAATAAACATCTTTGAATAAACATCCCACACCTCAAAAATGTGGCACTTTCAGCAGGACAGAGGGGAACCACAGCCCCTCTGCAGGCACATGAAACACATTCTGCTGAAGCTGATATTTGCAAGGATTTCATCCCAAAGTGTGGCAGACTTTTATATTTAATATCCTTCTTATTTGGGGGACTCCAATGGATCAGTTTGGCTCGTCTCAGTTCTGTGATCAGGGAAATAATTTACTGATTTTATTTTACCAGGGAATGAGGGAAACAGGTAGAGGATTTTTATTTCTTACAAAAACTGGATCCTGTAATAGCTCCCCGTGCATCCAGGGCCATCATCTCAAATGGCAGCAGCACAAGACAAGTTAATAACAGTCATTGTTCCAAGATTAAATTAGGTAGACAGGAATGATTTTTGCGAGATTCATAATGGTTTTAATGATACTATTTAGTTACCAAGAACAATATATCTTTTATGCTCATGAGTTCCTGGAAATCAAGGATGGTGGGGTTGTAAAATACATTTTTAGAGGCAGAGCTGAGAGGTGCAGCCTCTCTGAAAGTTGGCTGTATATTATCTTGAATTGTCTTTATGCAGTAAGGAGATGCAAGACGTGGATGGGAACAGTGAGTCTGTGCTTGGCATCTCGGGGAAATTTGGCTTTTGAGCCAGGAGCCAGAATCTGGAGGGATTTGAGGCCGGGTCAAATCCCTCTGAACACTTGCTGTTATTGAATTAGAGGAAGTGATGCCATAATGACACAGTTTGGTATTAATTAATGGCTGCAGCATGTCCTGGACACATCCAGCAGCTGCCCAACCCCGCCTGGGTCTCCAAGGTGGCCCTCAGGACACCCCCAGGGTGACATTTCACCTCACCAGACGTGGTGGCAAGAGGAGCGTGGTGCTCTCAAACTGGATTTGCTTTGGGCCGTGAAAACTGGGACGTGCTGAGCGCCCAGCACCAGGGGAAACACATTTCTTTCTTGTGAATTGTCAGCAGAGGCGTTTTCCTAGAAATTCTGCAGCGTTTTGTGCTGTGCATTCTCTCCGAACCCATAAACCAGAAGATCTCCAGCTGCAGTGACGCTGGCAGCGTCCTCGCTCTGCTGGGAATTCTTTCAAAAGGCATTTTGCCATGGAAATGCACGCTGGGGTGGCCTGCAGCAGCACCAGATGGAGATGGAATCGCACCAAACCAGGCCTGAGGGCTTTTTCCTCACGCTGGTCCCAGTCAGAGCCACCTGAATTCCTGGCTGGGAACCAGCAGACGCACAGTGGGTTGGTTTGCTCCACCAGAACGAGCCCAGCTGGGTGAGAGCTGAGGTAAAATATTTGGGAAGAAGCACAGAACGTCTGGAAAAGCAGCTCACTGCGTGCCCACGATACCAGGTCAGTCTGTGCCTTGATAGGACGGCCAGGTCAGTGCTGAGACCCGGCTTTACCAATATAAAGTGACCACGATGAGTTTTGTGCTGAAACGCTGGGATTGTGCGGGTGGATTTGCCAAGACAGGTGTTTTTTTAGGGAACTGAACATCCATCCTTGGCAAAAAAGCAGCAGGAGGGAGGGAAAAGCGACGAGGCCGAGACTGATGAGGAGCACGGGAGACACAAGCCCTGACTTTGGAGCAGGGAAACAATCTCCGTGTGGTTTGGAGACACAGGGAATGACAGAGAAACATTTGTGACTCTCAAAGTCTTCCTTTCATCACCTTTCAGCACATTTTGCCGAGATTTTGACAGCATTTGTCTCAGTTCGCGGCCTGGTGGAGGCTGGGAGTGAAGACACCCAGCTTTCAGCTCCTCGTGGGAAATCACACCTTCTCCCAAGAGCAAAACCAACTTGTTTGTGTTCTAGGAACCCAAATAAACATTTTCATGGAAGGCTGAACGTTGTCAGTGGGGACATCTCCTCACACCACCCTGCCCTGGCAGGAGCAGAGGATGTCCTGTAAGGCTGTGTGTAGATTTGTCAGCAGCTTTTAATGAGAACTCCTCTTCTAATTTCATGATTAGATTTAAGCATATCATTCCAAAGCTGCTTGCAATAGGGAAAAAAGAATTACAGAGAGGAAGTCACAATAAAAATGTTCCTGACAATGTGCACAGGAGGGTGTAACCCTCTCCTGGTGGGGGTTTTGAGGTTGTCCTGTGCAGGGTCAGGATTTGGACTTTATGATCCTTGTGGGTCCCTTCCAACTCAGAATATTCAATGAGTCTACAAAAATTTTTACTTTTTCTCCACAGCCAAGAAATCTGGGGCTTTTTCTGCAATGGAGAAGTCACTTCAGCCATCAGCTGCTGAGCCCTTTCAGCAGAGTCCAAACTGAGCAATTTCAGCTGCTTCTTTTTGACTGAATATTTTTTAAGATCTTCCCCTTTTCCCAATGGGGGCTAAACCCAAATTTCAGTAGATAATACAGAGTTTCATTTTAGAAAAGACAAAGAGGCAACAATCAGTGAGTGCTGGTGGGAGCAGCCCTGTGCTGCCTCTGTCCCCAAATTCCCTGGGGCTGTTGGAAATATCACTAATGCAGAAGGCACTGGAAAGGTGAAGGATCTTATCCCAGAGAGTGCTCACAGGGCAGATTTGCAGGCAAAAATGGGGGAAATTTTTCGAAAAGTCAAGTGCATCTTGTTTCACTACACCTGCCCCTTGCAGGAGTTCAGTTCTTCTTAATTTGAGACTCTTGTCCAGCCTTAACAATTAGCATTTTGTTGATTTAAGGGAAGTAGCAAAGGACATGTGAGCAGCTTGTGTGTTTCCTGAAACTGCCTCACAAATCAGGCATAAGGTTAATTTTCATTCAGGAGAAATGGCATCTTGAAACTGAAGTAAAATTATTTTAAAAAGGAAAAGAAAATCAGGGACAGGATAAAAGCGGAAAAAGCTTTGGGTTTTTAAAAAATTATTATTATTAATGCTCACGTTGGATTCTTGTTTCAGATCTTATTTGTAAAGATCTGGACAAGGTTTCATGGTGACCACAGAGCTCAGGGCCAAAGCTGTAGGCAGAAGGTTGTGGAAAACAAGATAATGCACCAAAGTTCTGTCAGGAGGCACCTGACCTTTCCCAATCGCAGAGGAATTGTCCACTAAGATGTTGGAGCTACAATTCCTCCCGAGGTAAACATCAGATGGGAGAAAGTGAAAGGATGACTAAAATTGCCCTCAGGCTCTGAGGGGAGAGTTTAAAAAGGAGTTTTTCTTCAGTTGTTTGATGATTTCCTCCATCACAGAGGAACAGAGTGACCTGCAAAGGTCAGCAGGGTAGGACTGATAGAAAAGAACAAAGTTTAGGGTCTGTGTGAGGGAGACACTGGCTGTTGGAACCCAGGGGGTTCCTGTGATGCCTTTGGCCGACCCAAAACCTGCTCAGGAGGCTTTTCAGCCTTGCCAGAGGTGTCAGGGACCCTGGAATGATACTGAAAATGCCTGTAGCTCTGATTCTAATCCATGGAACAGGTTGGCAACTTTGTATGAAGAATTTCAAGTCACAAAAACTTAGATAGTAAAATAGTAGTAGTTATAAGTAAAAAGAAAAGAATTTGAGTGTGTGTCCAGGGGGGTTTAAAGCCCTGTACAGGGGGGTTGGAGATCTGTACAGGGGAGGCTGAGGCACAAGATGGAGGATTTTTACACGTGGCATGTTATCTTTTGTTCTTCTTCATNAACTGATAAACTGCCTTGAGAACACCAACAAACCACTGCAGACTCCTTCAGCAGCACGGGCTGCAAACCTGGACTGTTCTGTGCATTGTGGGGTCTCCTGGGGAAAAGGAGATCACCACAACTGGTGAACTGTTGGTTTGGGAGAGACAGGGATGACTGAGAGGCGTTATAAATGATGGATTTATGGCACAATCACTGTCACTGGAGGTGTTAAATGCAACACCAGCCTCAGAAGCTGAGCTAATCCCAGTTAAGGAATTCCAGTTTTAATAATTCCTTAACTATTTCCACAAAGCTTGCTAACAACTTTACACCAATCATGGCTTTACTTCATTTTACATAGCTTTACCACAATGCATCTTTTCTTATCCAATCATGTAATTCTACATAAACTTATATTGATACATCTCAAACTTCTCACTAACTGCAGTGAGACTATAGTTGGTCTCACTATAATTTCTCTAAAACAAATTCTGTTGATAAATTTTAACCTCTTCTACTTTCTTACTTAACGTACCTTTTTGTTAACATCAGGCATATTTTTGTTTGCTTAAGATGTATTTCTACTTAAACTATAAATCCACATTTTACCTTTTTGTCTGTGTAACTATTGCAGCAGTCCAAGCCTTCTCCAAGGTCTGAAGTCAAATATTGTATCCATTTCCATCTCTGAGCCTGTACGCACAGAACTCTGAGAATTTTCTGAACTTCCAATTCCAACAGTGAACACGAGCTGTAGGTGCTAAAAGGAAACATAAAACTCTGCATCACTCAGTGAAGTGCAGTGTGGATTTCCTCTCACAACTCCCTGACAGGACCTGTGACAGAAAGAGGAAAGATCCTCCAGCTGTGCCAGGGTGGTTTCAGGTGGGACATCAGCAGGAATTTCCTCAGGGAGGGTTGTTATGCCTCGGCAGGAGCTGCCCAGAGAGGTTTGGAGTCGCCGTCCCTGGAGGTGCCCAAGGAAGGAGTGGATTGGCACTCAGTGCTCTGGGCTGGGGACAAGGTGATGGTGGATCAAAGGTTGGATTCAATGATCCTGGAGGTTTTTGCCATCCTAAATTATTCTGTGATTCTGCAGTCACAGAGGTTGCAGCCTGCACTCGGAGCAGCCCGGTTTGCCTTCCCCAGGCTCAGCTCCCTCACACGGCCGCGCTGGGCCTGGGTCTGCAAACAGCAAACTCAGGAGCCTCAATTCCCCTGGGAACTCGTGTCTGGAGGACGTGGGGCAGCGCTGTGGCCGTGTCCTGTGTCCTGGGGCCAGCAGCACTGCCAGGCAGAGCTCCACCAGTTCACCTGACTGTCCTTTGCACCTACACTTCCAAAACACCCAGAGTGCAATTCCTTTGAGCTTGGAGCTGTGGTCTCACAGCACGAGAAACCAAACTGGCTGTAAAGCGTTTCACCCTTCCACAAATCATCCCAGGGCTCTTCCAGCCCTTTCCAGCTGCCAGCACTTCCCACAAGCCGTGTCTGTGTGAGGATCTCCTCGGCCCCAGGAGACCCCACAATGCACAGAACAGTCCAGGTTTGCAGCCCGTGCTGCTGAAGGAGTCTGCAGTGGTTTGTTGGTGTTCTCAAGGCAGTTTATCAGTTCCTTATCAAAAGTAGATTTCTCTGCCCTGCCAGGGTTGGCACAGAACGCGTCCAGAGACACACTGTGCCCGCCCCGGGTCAGCTCTGATCTTTTATACTAAAAACTACCTATTGAATGTTTATCATTAATTACCAACCCGTGCCCCTCACACCACACTGTCCAGATCTGTGTCAAACCAATCCCAAAGTGCCAGCAGCACCAAGAAGATGGAGGTGATGAAGAAGAACAAAAGATAACATGGCACGTGTAAAAATTCTCCATCTTGTGCCTCAGACCCCCCTGTACAGATCTCCAACCCCCCTGTACAGGGATTCAAACCCCCCTGNGATGTCTCCCTGAACTCCAAACCACCCTGCAGCGCTGGTTTCAGGTCTGAGCCTGTCCCTTCCATCCCTGATGTTTCCGTACCACGTTCACATCCCTCCTTTGCTCCTCAAACAGTGGTGGGAGCCCAGATCCAGCTGGTTCCCACCACACCCCCAAACTCCCAAACCCGTGCCCAGGTTTTTTACCGTCTCCCCTCACGCTTGGCCGCGTTCAACTTCGTCCTCATCGCGTGCCAGCGAATGAATCAACATTTCTCCACACTGCACAATCCCTTCCTCCATCGTTTACGGCTTCCCTGCTCTCTGGGTCACCTGGAAGGTTTTATCAGCAGCCAGTGTGTGTTGTCTTCAGGCCATAAATTCAAAAGTTCAAGAGCGTGGAAATGCTTTTGGCCCTACCCCAGTGGGAACATGGTCACTGCTTTAATTACTGCCTTTACAATTACATTTTGGATCCCATTAATTAGCTGCTTTAATGCCTTCCGCATGCCTTGCTCACCATTGTTACTCAAATTAAACTCGAGACTAACTTAAAGCACCACTTTCTGTAACTTTTGGACAAGATCTTTAAGATCTTCTGAAAAACTTCATAATCTTGTTTTTATGAGGTACCAGATTCGCTTGACAGCGTTATTACTTTGTCTTATTTTTGTTACCCTCCTTTAATTTCCTTCCTCTATTAATTATTTTCCCTTAATTTATTGCGTCCTGTGTGAGATTATGTATTTTTTAGCCTGGGATTAATGCCAGACCAAGGGACATACACTTTCCTAGGATATCCCATTTACATTTTGGAAAACAGTTATGAGTTTAGCCCGGCTCTCATCATTCAGAACCACCCAAACCAAGTAAAAAAAAAAAAAAAAACAATAAAAAAACCTTTTTTTTTCATCAATTCTGTTCCAGAGACCTCCTCAGGATGCTCTTTAAAAACTCTTGGGTGCAGTTAGAGCTGTGTGAGTCAAGAATTAACGTTGCTGCCCCAGCCCCACCTCACCATCCAGGCTGGGATTCCATCATCTGGCTGTTCCCAATGCCAGAGCAGAAATATTTGGAGAATTTTTCTGTCTTCATCATTATCAACACTTCTTTATTTCTTTTTTTCCCATTTCAGTCTCGTAATGACTCAACAGCATTATGAGAAAAAATTCTCGTGCTTTCAATGTCATTTGGCACCTCCCCATTGTCCTCAGCCCTCCTGGATGTCGATCTCTCCTCAAATCCTTTCCTCTGGGGCCACAGGGCTTCCTCAGTTTAATCTGAATTTTTCAGCCACAAGAAGGGAGTGCAAGTGTCACCAGGTGTCACCTGGGGCTGTGCTGGGCTCTGTGACAGAGAATGTCACTCAAAAACGCTGAGCCTTCCACCTCTGCACCCTCATTTTGGTTCTCACACTCAGTTCCACCCTTAGGTGTGCTACAAGTAAACAAAAAAGATCAGAGGAAGGGTTTATGTGTGTCCAAATAACATTTGACCAAGCCAGAAATTTACCTCGAGGGTATGGAAAGTATTTAAAATAGAAATATTTTCTAGATGTGGATGCTGTCTTTAAAGAATAACTGCTAAAAATAGGTAACTGAATAAATAGCTGCATTGTTTTCATCCACCTATTTTATTTTTAATAATTAAATAGTTCAAGTAAAATGTGGAAAGTCCAATTCTTCATTTCTATCAGAACTCCTTAAAATTCTCACGGTACTATTGCAAGGTAAAAATAAAAAAATAAATAAAAAAGCACTGCAGGCTCTGGTTTCAAATCCTCTTTCATCTTTGTGGGTTTTTCTGAGCCCTTTAATGCTCAGGTGGAGCTGCCTCACCTCTTGCACAACCCTCAGCCTTTTTCTCCCCTCTCTGCCTTGAATTAAAGCCTCTTTTTTCAGCCAGAGCTTTCACTGATGGAAAGGAAAGAAATGCTGGATAAAAGGAGAACGAAACAATGGCTGCAGTCAGGCATCCCACCAACAGCTCTGGAGAGGTCACTTGCCTCTGCCAAAATATTCTCTACTTCCCTGGATGTAAAAATTCATCTGGGTGAGGAAACAGCCCTACAAACTTGGGGAAAAAAAAATAAGGATAGGCACATTTAAATTTCTTTAAATTCCTTTCTCGATTAACTCAGGTGTATATAATTAAATGTAAGTTTTTATAAGATTTTGTACCTTTTGTTGCACTCGTTGCTCTTGCTGTTTCTGATCTGCAGTAAAGGGTTCTCAGCCTCATTTTTTCTTTTTTCCATACAGCCTTACAACAATGACAGCTGTAAAATNATTAAAGCCTCTTTTTTCAGCCAGAGCTTTCACTGATGGAAAGGAAAGAAATGCTGGATAAAAGGAGAACGAAACAATGGCTGCAGTCAGGCATCCCACCAACAGCTCTGGAGAGGTCACTTGCCTCTGCCAAAATATTCTCTACTTCCCTGGATGTAAAAATTCATCCGAGTGAGGAAACAGCCCTACAAACTTGGGAAAAATAAAATAAGGATAGGCACGTTAAAATTTCTTCGATTCCTTTCCCGATTAACTCGGGTGTATATAATTGATTGTAAGTTTTTATATGATTTTGTACCTTTTGTTGCACTCGTTGCTCTTGCTGTTTCTGATCTGCAGTAAAGGGTTCTCAGCCTCATTTTTTCTTTTTTCCATACAGCCTTACAACAATGACAGCTGTAAAATCAGGATTAAAGCAGGAGTGGAGTTGTGATAAAGAGAAACGAGAAACAATTCTGAATATTAATAAACTTTTGCTTCAGCTAATTCTTTGTTTGGTTGAGAGTTTCCTTTAGGAGAAAAAAAAAAAAAAGAGGTTTTTGNTTTTGCTTCAGCTAATTCTTTGTTTGGTTGAGAGTTTCCTTTAGGAGACAAAAAAAAAAGAAGAGGTTTTTGGGAATACAGCATGGCTCTTTCACCTGAGAGAATGGAAAATTTTTGGTTCAGGTGAAAGGCAGATAATGGGATTGGAAATATTATCTGGTCCTGTTCCTAATCCTAAAGAGGAAAGGAAAGAGGAAAAAGAAAAAGAAAAAGAAAAAGAAAAAGAAAAAGAAAAAGAAAAAGAAAAAGAAAAAGAAAAAGAAAAAGAAAAAGAAAAAGAAAAAGAAAAAGAAAAAGAAAAAGAAAAAGAAAAAGAAAAAGAAAAAGAAAAAGAAAAAGAAAAAGAAAAAGAAAAAGAAAAAGAAAAAGAAAAAGAAAAAGAAAAAAAAAAGAAAAAGGAAAAAGGAAAGGAAAGGAAAGGAAGAAAGGAAGAAAAGAAAAGAAAAGGAGGTGCATGATACAAACCCTACATGGAACACCAAGCACAGCACCAATACAGCAGAAATACAAAATCATAGAAAATGCAAAAGGTTGATCTTTGACTAAATAAGCACCAGGGAAAACGTGGAAGGGGAGGGAAGGGCTCAGCTCACACCTGTCTGGGACTTTTCAAGGCGCTTTTAAAATACTTTAAAAGAAGAAGCACAGCCCTGCACAGCCACAGCAGCTCCTGCAGGGTCAGGGAATCATTGGGGATTCAAGGAGTGAGAGCCACCAGCACAGCTGCTGGGAGCTGAGGGGGATTCTCCATCTGCTTCCACTCCTGGCACAGCGTGAGGGTGTCCTGCAGGCTCAGGGCGAGAATGGGAAGGGGAAAAGATTCCCCCTGTGTTTATTTTCCTGCCTATCCTGCCAGGAGATGGGTGACAGAATCATTTAGGGTGGAAAAGAACACTGAGATCGTCGAGTCCGAGCTGTGACCCAACACCAGGGCACGGCTTTAGTGGACAAAACTGAACCAAGTCCTGAGGTTGTGAGGAAAAGGATGTCTCAGGCGGATGGGTGAAAATCCAGCACTCGAAGGGAATGAGTTCTGTCCACAGAGCTTTTGTCCTGTGAAAATAAATCCCACGTCGGTGAGAAACCCAGTGTGCTGAGCAAGCTCCTCCTCCTCTTCACCTTCCCACTGGAGATGCTCAAAGAGTGAAGTGAAATCCCAGCCCTGCAGGTGTTTGCTGCTTTTTTGGAGAGGAAGGAGAACGGTGAGGTTGGAAACACAGAAAGGAGGTGGAGGCTTGGAACAATATGCAGTATGCAAACCCAGAGACCTCACACAGCCCCAAGAGCTGGAAAACCCAGAGAAAATAGAGATGCAGATAAAATACAGCATCAGAAATTGGAGAGATGATGTGCGGGGAGGTGTTTTCCATGAATCCCTTACCCATTCCTGCAAAGGCACAGCTGGGCATGGAGGGAGTGGAAAGGAAATAAATGAAGTCTTTCACTGAAGTCTTTCACTGAAGTCTTTCACTGCCAACATCCCAACTTCATCACGGATTGGACTCTGAGAACGCCTGGCAAGACAAACAACTCAAACTGCACCAATAATGTGTCTACAACTCTTTCACAGGGGTTGCAGCTGGGACAGGGGGGTCGGGCTCTGCTCCCAGGGAACAGGGACAGGATGAGAGGAAATGGCCTCAGGTTGTGCCAGGGGATGTTTAGATTGGATCTGAGGGGAAATTTCTTCGTGGAAGAGGTTGTCCAGCCCTGGAAATGGCTGTGGAGGGAAGCCAGTGAGTCACAACCCCTGGAGGGACAGAGAAGATATGAGGGTGTGGCACTTGGGGACGTGGGTCAGGTGGCCTTGGCAGTGATGAGTGACCCCATGATCCTACAGGTCTTTTCTAACCCAAAAGATTCGATGATTCTGTGAAAAGAAACTCCAAAAACCTCCATTGTCTCATGCCGTGAGGATCACTGGCAGGGCTGGAGCTCATCCCAGCCTGGCTGAAGGGAGAGGGATGGACGGCAGGGAATTCCTTTGCCTCCACTGAGACTCTAAATCTTGGTTCAACAGCGCTGTCCTCTCCGGATTTGAAACCCCCTGCATCTGTGGATGTTCTGGGAAAGTGGCAAAAGACATCTATTCACAATAGGATTGCTGGAGACAGCTGAGGGACTGTTTCCTGGAATGATGGAAAAGGCTGCTTTGTGCAGATCTGGCTGGGCTGTTTCTGCTGGAGTGATGACTTGATTGCTCCCGGGGTTTGCTGAAATCCTGGTTGTATATTAAGCCACGCTGACCCCTGGATGAGCGTGTTTGGGGTATTACTTGAATAGAAAGAAGCTGATGAGCATTTGGGCTCAATAAAGGCAGCAATATGTGGCTGAAGGGAGTTTATTGGATTGGGAAAGGGGTCGGAGATATCCACTCATTCCTCTAAATGGCTGAGTTTTGAAGCGACAGCCTGGCGCGTTCCTGCGGTGCTGTGTGTTCGAGATGGTTTTTGTGGGGTGAGGTGGGAAATGCATCCCGGTTTTCCCACAGGACAAACCCCCAGGCAGGTGCTCTGCTTGTGCAGGCGCTGCTGTGCTTCAGGAATGGGGATTTCTCTCGCCCTGCAGGCTTTCCAGCAGGCTGCTCAAAGCAGTAAAAAGAAAGCCTTGCTGTGCCTGGAATTGGGGGATTTTCCTGTTTGCAGGGAAGAGGGGAGGCTCAGGTGTTCACCTGGAGATTTTCCTTCCATCGTCCTCCCTCCTTCCCTCACCCCCTCGTGCACGAGTGCACCACATCCTCCCTCCCTGCTGCAGGAGCCTCATGGAATCTCGGAATTATTTTGGGTGGAAAAGCCCACTGAGATCATCCAGCCCAGCCATTCCCTCAGCATGGCCAAGGCCACCACTGACCACGTCCCCAAGTGCCACATCCACACAGGGAAATCCCTTCAGGAATGGGGATCCAACACTGCCCTGGGCAGCTGTGCCAGGGCTGGACACCCTTTCCATGAAGGAATTTTCCCAATATCCAATCTAACCCTGTCCTGGCCCAGCCTGAGGCCGTTCCCTCTCCTCCTGTCCCTGTTCCCTGGAGCACAGCCCGACCCCCCCGGCTGTCCCCTCCTGGCAGGGACTTGTGCAGAGCCACAAGGTCCCCCTGAGCCTCCTTTGCTCCAGGCTGAGCCCCTTCCCAGCTCCCTCAGCTGCTCCAGACCCTTCCCCAGCTCCGTTCCCTTCCCTGGACCCTTCCCAGCCCCTCCAGTTCTTGTTGTGAGTGTCCCGTGGTTCTTGCACCATTCCCCCCTTCACCCTGATCCCAAACGAGCTGTTCTCCCCTCAGGCCAGGCCCAGCAAAGCCAACCCCAGCTCAGTGGGGTCAGTCCCCTCTGCCACCCGTGGTCACCACCCCAGCACCATCCTAGACCCAGTCCTATCCCCTGCTGAACCCTCCACCAAGGCTCTCTCCAAAGTTCATCATTCCACTTTTACTACTTTAAAAAAAAATTTTAAAAGAAAGAAAAACAGAATCTCCTTTCCTTTTCCTTGAGGAAGCAAACGCCTTTTTTTTCAACTCTTTCATCCCAAACCTCACCTGCTGGGAGGTTTTGGTTCTTTTCTCTCCAGCTGGTGTTTCCAGGAACATCCCTTTTGGCTCAACCCTACCAAATCCTCGTTTTTTGCCCTCCGTGCACATCCCAAGCTCACCTTCCTCGCCTGGGATGACAAAACCACTCCTGTCCGTGTCAGGTTGGCCAAGCCCCACACTGCCCATCCATTTGCTGATCTGTTTGGAAGATTTGGGCACCATCCCTTCACTCAGCCACCTCTGAGCTCCCCACATCTCCCCTCTCCTCCAGCCCCGAGCAGACAGACAAACAACCGGTTTATGAAAGGGAAGAGGGAAAGCCAACAGCAGCTGCTTTAAATCTGCTGTAACGCTGGCGGCAATTGCATAAGGCAGAGGTTTTGCTGATGTCCCCACCCCATTCCTGAGAAATATTTGATTTATTTTGGTGTCGCCGTGCCCGCTGCCCATGCCCTCAGCGCATTGGCAGCGCGGGATCCGAGAGCAGCATCAAAGAGCAGCTCTGGATTCGCTTCTGCCCCGACGCAATCCCACAAGAAAAAAGGACGAGATTCAAAACAGCCTCCTGAGTTCCTTGGCACGGCCCAGCCCTGCAGAGCTCAGGAAACAGATGGGTCTCACCATCCCCAGGAGATCGGTGCCTCTGGGCCCTGGCAGAGCGGCAAGTTTCAAATTAAATGAGCCTCGAGCGAGAGGGAGCAGCCCCAGCTCTCATCCGCTGGCCACAGGCCTCGCTCAGCCCCGTCCCACGGCTCTGCTTTGAGAATCCCGGAGTGCCAGAGAGGCCTGGGTGGGAAGGGACCTGAAAGATCATCTCATTCCACCCCCTGCCATGGCCTGGGACACCTTGTACCAGCCCTGCTTGTTCCAAGCCCTGCCCAGCCTGACTTTGGACACTTCAGGGATCCAGGAGCAGCCACAGCTTCCCTGTGCCACGGCCTCCTCACCCTCACAGCGAACAATTCCTTCCCAAAATCCCCTCAAACCTTTCTCTCCTTGTGGGAAGCCATTCCCTGTGTCCTGTCCCTCCATCCCTTGTCCCCAGTCCCTCTCCAGCTCTCCTGGAGCCCCTTTAGGCCCTGCAAGGTCTCTGAGTTCTCCCTGGAGCCTTCTCCTCTCCAGGTGAGCACCCCCAGCTCTCCCAGCCTGGCTCCAGCAGCTCCGTGGCCTCCTCTGGATTTTCTCCAGCAGCTCCACATCCCCCTGATATTGTGGATCCCAGATCCAGCACTCCAGGACACGGCATTCTTTCGGAAGAAATCTTCCCTTAATTCCAAATTCTGCCTCAACCATCAAGTCAGGTCTCACTCTCCAACCTCCAGCTGAGATCTGAAAATTAAACGTTGGTTTTCTCTCGGCAGGTGGGATAAGGGTTGGGACACCCTCACAAACCTGGCAGCTGGTCCTGGCCATGCCAAACCTCCACGGGAGCAGGAAAGATCCACGTCACAGTGGGAGAGCAGCTCAATTTCCCTCAGCTACCCAGCTTTGTGGCTCATCAAGGATGTTTTTCCGGCATGAAAAATCCATCAGCGCAAAAAAATTGTGGCGGTATTTAGAGCCCACCTGGAATTTCTGCAGGGCTGATGTCGAGTCCATCCCGCAGCTGAGCACATCTGAGGAGAGGTGGGATTCATTTCCCAGCTGCAGCAGTGCAGGGAAAATCCTGCAGTTGGAGAGGAAAGAACAATTTGTCATTTTTTTCAGCTGGGAGTTGTGATTGCTGTGTGGCTGCCCCTGGATCCCTGGAAGTGTCCAAGGCCGGGTTGGGCAGGGATTGGAGCAACCTGGGACAGTGGAAATTGTCCCTGCCTGTGGCAGGAGGTGGCACTGGATGATTTTTAAGGTCCTTTCCAACCCAAACCGTGATTGTTGCATGATTTTACCTGCAGGAATCACAGAAAAAAAAGTCAACAAAGACCAAATAAACTAAAAATAAATTAATCTAAAGCAAAGAGACCTCCAATATTTCTTATATCACAACCCCTAAAAAATCGCTGCCAGCATCTCAAATCTCTCTCCTTTTCCTTCCTTGCGTGTTGTGAGGAGACTGGAAGGTTTTTTCAGGTTTTTTGAGGTTTTTTTTTTTTTCAGGAAAGGGTTGAAGGAAGAGTGTTGAATGAGGAAATCTGCTAGACTCAAAATCTGCTGCTCCCATATGGATGTTTTCCCTGGCCCACATTCCCTTCTCTCTGGGAATTCAGTCCCACTGAAGGCAGTAAACACCTCAAAAATGGGTAATGAAGCGCTCAGGACTGGGATGTTTAAATCCCTGCTTAGATTTATTTCCCAGTGGCTTGTTCAGAGCTACTGAGGGGATTTGTAAGCCTGACAGGAAATAAATCCACGTTCCCTGAGCCCCAATAAGTTTTCTTAACCACAACGTAATTCATCCTATCTCCCGATAGGAATATTTGGTGTTTTTAGTCTGGGCTTCCTGAGCAGCAGGATATTTGTCCCTCCAAACATTTAAAATCTCTGTAAAAATAAAAATAATTTTAAGGTGGACGTTTGAAATCTGTCTCCTTTTTTATCTCATCAACTGCTGGAATTTAAAAAAAATATTTAAAAAAAATATTTTAAAAATTTTAATTATTTTAACTTCACAGCGTCTTGCTTCATCTTGTTTTGACTCAGTTTAGCCCAGAAGTCAAAATAAAATGGGATGATCAAGTCTGAATATCATTTCCCCTCTCTCTTCTCACTCTTTCAAAGGAAAAAAAAACTGGAAGAAAATGATTTGTCTTCATCCATGGAGAAAGGTGGATTTTTCTTCCCATGTTTCAGAAGGATTTTAGATCAGGGCACTGAGAAAGGCTTTTCCCTGCCTTGGGGGATGCACAGAGCAGAGAGGGAGAAGAGGTGACACGAAGAAGACACCGAATGATGAATGAGCAGGCTGGGAATCCCGTTCTCCACTGTTTTCATCATGTCTAGAAAAAAAAATAAAAATAAAAAAACCCAAACCCATCCAACTCAGTTCAAAGGCAAGCAGAGCACCTCATCAATTTAAACTGTGTGATTACAATGCCTAATTAAGCCGTGGAACTCATCACCAAGAGCGATTGTGCAAGCTCAGGGGTTAGAAAGATTGCAAAAAAATTTTTTTTTCATAAAAAAAAGAGAAAGAAAATGGCATTTATCTTTTTTCTGGAGCATCTACAGCTCTGCTAGATGGGTCTGCAAAGGGATATCAATTCTCATGCTGCAGAGCACAAACAAGCTACCAACAGCCCATTAGGATGAAACTTCTCCTGTGGGAAAATTGCATAATTTATCAAGTGGAGCGTTTCTTTGAAGCAGCTGGGAGTGATTAATGTCAAAAGCAGGGTCAGGAGTGAGGCTGGCCACTGGTTCTGGCCCTTCCCGTGTCACTGAGGAATTAAAGCTCGGAAAACTCCGGCGGGCCGGGACCGGAGTTAAATCATTCTGTAAATGAAGCCCTTCCCAGCCGAGCACAGAAATTTGACTTTTCCAAAGACTTATCCCCGGGAAAAGCGGGTTGGAGGTGGCTTTAGGAAGCGTTTCAGAGCCAGAAGAAGAAGCCACGTGTGTCCAGATCCCCGGAGTGAATGCTGAGGTTGCCTTGGCAACACGGGCCCGTGGATGTGGTGATTGCAGCTCCAGAGGGTTTTAACCCGCGGGATCGATCTGCCAGCAGGAGAGGGAGGCCGCTCTTGGCCAGAAATATGAGGCACTGCCATGATCTTTGTGTTTTCCAGCCCTTTTTGGATGAAAAACCTGTGGTGTCCACCAGCAAAGGTGTCTGGTTATCAGTGGAAGCAGTCAGGAACCTTCCTGGAAAACCATTTGGGAGTTTTTTTGTCTGGCACATCAATTGTAGGGCAATTTGGGACCAGGACTGTCCTTCCATCCCATAAATTAGCACAGATCTGCCTGGCTCCTCCATCGGTACTTTTGAGTTTCTACAATAACACAAAGAGCAAAACCAGACTGGAGACATTGACAAGTCTTTTTATGTTTTTCACCAATTCCTGGAAAAAAGTGTTTTGCTTCTCACTGAAAGGTTTTTAGCTGGACAAAAGCATCCCCGAGGTGCCACAGCCTCAAGAAAATCATCGTGCACCCCGAGGGGACCTGGCAGGGGATGGGAAAAACCATAACCCTTGCTCTTGAATGGTGCAGAAAGTTAAGAAAGGAACAACTTTTAGGGGTATTTCCAAAATTTAGGGTCACCCAGCCAAGATGGGCGAGTGCACGGCAAGGTGGGAAGGTGCTGGTTTGATTGAACTCCCAGCCACAAAAGGTGCAGCTCTGAGCAGACAGACACACATCAGCGCTGCCATTAATTATCCTTGGATATCAAGGACACAATTAAAGAATCCTGGAGTGCTTTGGGGTTGGAAGGGACCTTGGTCCATCTTGTTTCAACTCCTTGCCAGTTCCAGGCTGCTCCAAACCCCGTCCAGCCTGGCCTTGGACACTTCCAGGGATCCAAGGGAGCCACAGCTTCTCTGGAAAACCCGTGCCAAGGTCTCCTCACCCTCACAGAGAATCCTACCTGCAGGTTTTTGGGGGTGATGATGAAATTTCTGGAGGATAACTCTTCCACTGGCAATAAATTTGATGTTCCAGCTGTCATGTCTGGGCCTGGAGCTCCAACCTGCTGAATCTGACCTGAATCTAACCTGAATCTAACCTGAATCTAACCCAAATCTAACCCGAATCTAACCCGAATTTAACCCAAATATAACCCAAATCTAACCTGAATCTAAACCGATTCTAACCCAAATCTAACCCGAATCTAACCCAAATTTAATCCAAATCTAACCCAAATCTAACCAGAACCAAACCTGAATCTAACCCAAATCTAACCCAAATCTATCCCAAATCTAACCTGAATCTAACCCGAATCGAACCGAATCTAACTGGAATCTAACCCAAATCTAACCTGAATCTAACCCAAATCTAACCCGAATTTAACCCGAATCTAACTCGAATCTAACCTGCTGATTGCTGCAGGGGATGAACCACTGTGCTTATCATCTTTTTTCCTCTATTTATGTAATCATCCCCTCCTTTCCTCTTGGGGACAGGGCCACAGGACAAAAATGTTTTGACATCCTTCTGGATGGACTCTGGTGCCAGCTAAGGATTTCTGAGGTGCAGCAAATGCTTTTTTTCACGCCAAGTCAGGGTCTGCTTGCTTTTTGTCCTTGTTTGATTCCTTCCATTTCCTTTGTGAAACTTTGATGCGAATCCTGGTGTCATAAATCTGCTGAAACTTCTGCTGTCCTCTTCTGGTGCCTTTCAGCTTCTCAGAGATGTCAGCGCTCCTCGAGTGAGGAGGTGAAGCCGCGTGAAATCCTGTGGTTGCCTGCACGGAATTTTGGATTCTTCCACAAGGAGAGAATCCCTCCGAGGTGCCGAGGTGCTCAGGAATATCCACTGCAGCTGACTGCACTGATAACATCAGCACGGGCACTTACTCCAGCTAAATAGGACACTTAATTCCCCGTTAATGCTGCACTAATTAGAGCACGGTGAACAACCAGAGGGAAAACAACATCTCTGTGTCCGTGCAAAACTCCCCCACAAAATACAGGCCACCCTTCCCTTCCTTCAGCTCAAAGTCTCTGCTCCTGGATGAGAACAATCAGCAGTTCTCAAGGTTTCATCTTCCTTCTCTCATTCTGGGACACAAAATGAATATCTACAAAGAAAGATCTGTAGATATTCGTGAGGGCGGGCAGAGACAAGCACATTAAAAAAACCCTGCACTGCTAAGTGCAGTGTGTGCACTGAGAGTGACCTAAATATGATTAAATTACCCTGCCTAATTTCAAGCAAGGAAAAGCTACCCAGAATTACTTTAATTAGCAGAAAGGGATGCTGTCAGCCACTTTCTGGAAGCAGATTTAATGTTCTCCTTGTACCCATGGCATCCTGTGGTAAGAAAACAAAATGCTCATCTACTCCTCTTTGCTAAAATCACCATTATTTACTCCTACCTGGGTCTCCTTAAGAAATGCAGTTTGTGCTCCGTGGAGTTCTCCATCTTTTTGCCCCCCAAGGTGTTCCAAAGCCACTCGGCAGTTCCAAGAAACTGGAGGAGAGCTGCCCCTGACTGGACCCCACATTCTCTTCCAGAAAAGTTGGGATCCTTCTGGCTGCTCAGCACCGTGGTGGGTCAGACTCAGCATCCCGAGCTGAAGGGCAGGAATCTATTGGAACCCAGGGGGTTCCTATGATGCCTTTGGCCGACCCAAAACCTGCTCAGGAGGCTTTTCAGCCTTGCCAGAGGTGTCAGAGACCCTGGAATGATACTGAAAATGCCCGTGGCTCTGAT
>VXBU01006153.1:266783-301989 GCA_013400315.1 Bombycilla garrulus
GGCATTTTCAGTATCATTCCAGGGTCCCTGACACCTCTGGCAAGGCTGAAAAGCCTCCTGAGCAGGGTTTGGGTCGGCCAAAGGCATCACAGGAACCCCCTGGGTTCCAAAAGCCAGGGAGATGTTCAGCTGATGGGAGGCCACCAGCACCGTGCACCTCGAGGGGCGCTGCTGTCCACATCCCGCTCCTCCTGCAGGTTCTCCATCAGAGCTGCTGCGTTCCCAAACCTGGCACTTCCTGGGAAGTGGAGGGATGCAGACGCAGGCAAAGGAGCAAAGAGCAAATTTCAATTCAAGCCAAAGGCACAGATCAGCAAATCCCAGAGCTCTGAGCGGTGGGGAAAGCTCACAGAGGTTTATTTGGGACCACGTGCAGCCCTTTTACAGAATAGTTTGCTTTTAATCCTTTGCAGCGGGGCTTCAATTAAAGAAGAAAGAAAAGTAAACAATGAACCAGAAATGGCTGAAGATTATTATCTGAGAAGAGGGAGACCTGCACAAATGTTTCCCTTCACCATCAGATGAGATGTTTTCTTTTCTGTGGCTTAGAGGGCAAACCAGATTAAAGGGGAGCCACCTATTTCCCGTGAGAATGATGCCCAAACTCACCCCGTGCTGAAATCCCAAGGGTTTGGTTTTCTCAGTCCCCTTGGGGCTCCTTCAAAGCCCTGTTTAGCAACACAACGTGGATGTTGCATCAACAATGAAAATATCGACCCTGCATTTCCTTGGACTTTGTAATTCCCAGTTAATCCAGCAAAACTCACAGCTCCAGGGAAATCTGAGCTGGATCTGCAGAGAGTAAAAAAAAAAAAAACCAAACAGCTTTGAAGGCCATTTCTCTGATGAATCAGAAGGAACCTCTTTTTTTAAAAAAAATGATGATGTATCCAAAAATTTTATTTTCAGGCTCCATTTCTTGAAGTGAGTTACCCGAAGTCAGCAACCTGACCCCACCTTCCTACCTGAGCTGCCCCACGTCACCCACAAAGAGCCCTGAGAGATTTTTTTTGGTCACAGCATCAAAGTGGGAGCCAGGACTCAACAGGCCAGTCCCCAAATCCTTCCAGTCCCAGGCAGCATTCCCCAGCATGGCTTACCTGATGTTCTTCTGCATGATGCTGTGGAAATAAACACATTTAGGCCGTGAGCTTGTGTTTTGGGACCAGTCCTTTGCAAAACACCAAAATTGAAGAAATTTGCCCCATTCTCTTTGTAAAACCTTCTCAGGCTGCCACTGGAACTTCTCGTGAATAATTGGATCACTCTGCAGATGTTATGGAAGTCACAGGATCATGGAATGGTTTGGGTTGCAATGAGCTTAAAGAGGAATCCACAGCCTCTCTGAGCAGCTGAATGTGGCCAAAATCCAAAATGTCTCATGATTATTACATGGATTTTTTTCTGGTTGCTCCCTTCTAGACTACAAGCAAAGAAAGGAGAACAAGACAGAGTGGGAAAAATGGAAGAATTAAAGTTGGTTAAAAACCCACAGATGATTATTTGCTTATTTTCATACCTGAGCTCAGATGATTCTCTGCACATCCAGACAATGTGCTCACATTTCCTTCCCCTGCCACGTGTTTTCTCTTCACTCATCCCTCAGCAGATGCACCCCTGCTCAGGAGAGGGTTTTCAGTCCCCAAAACATTCAGCAGAAAGGGATTTTCCTCAAAGCCACATCTGTCCTGCAGCTCCTGCAGACAGCAGCCTTGCACTGCCAAACCCTGGGATTTTTTATAATTTGTTCAGAGGAAAAAAAAAAAAAAGTGAAAAAAGTGATTTTCCTGCAAATGTTCACCCTGAATAATTAAAATTTGGGCGTGTGCACAACATGGAGGCCACGGGAGCACCCTGCCCTGGATTTTTTTTATTTTAATTTAGTGAGATCCGTTGTTTGGGGGAATCTGGGAGTAGCAGCAGTGCTCAGCTTTGGAGGGTGGATGGACTCCAGGGCCTGGGCTCTGCATCAGAGATGTCACAGAACTCTCTGTCCTCCACCCCCAGAGTTCAGCAGGTGCCCAGGAGGGTGAGAACACCCTGCAGAGAGTGGCACAAATTCATCAGTGGCCTGTTAATGAACTGACAGCCAGCCAAATTCATTTCCTTATCTCTCAGCACACCAACGAGGCTGGCGAGACAATTCTGCCTCGGACTGGGCTTCATTAATGCCCAGATCCGGAAGGAAAGTATCCAAGGAAATAGAAAATATAAATTCATGGTCGTGTCTCCATCGTTTTCCACCTGGGGTGACAAAATAAAACCCAGCCTGTGCCTGAAAGATTTTGTAGTACAAAAAAAAAACAGAGATGGAGCAAAGTTCTTCTGTCCTGGGGACTGTCACCAACAGGTCCATGTGAAGAAAATGCCAATTAAAGTTAATTTGGTGCTCTGAAAAATCAGCAAGTCTTTCCTGCCTCTCATCTTACCCATAACAAGGGGTTTCTGACCCTATAAATGGTTCATTCTCCACTGAATATTTCACTTGCACCTGACACATGCTCATTTTATATTTTCTTCTCTTCCTTGGGCGCCTTGGGGGAAAATTCATCTTTCACGGGGAGGTCTCAGTGTAAATCTGGAGATGGTCTAGAAAGAGAGGAGCAACATTTGGCTTTGTAACACTACGGTGCAAAAAAAGAGGAGAGATTTAGATGGGATTTTGGGAAGGAATTGTTCCCTGGGAGGGTGGGGAGCCCTGGCAGAGCCCAGAGAAGCTGTGGCTGCCCCTGGATCCCTGGCAGTGCCCAAGGCTGGGCTGGATGGGGCTTGGAACAACTTGGGATGGTGGGAGCTGGTGAAGCTGGATGATCTTTAGGGTCCCTTCCAAACCATTCCATGATTCCATAATTCCATTTAAAATTCCTTCCCAATATCCCATCCATCCCTGCCCTGTGGCAGTGGGAGCCATTCCCTGTGTCCTGTCCCTCCATTTCTTGTCCCCAGTCCCTCTCCAGCTCTCCTGGAGCCCCTTTAGGCCCTGGAAGGGCTCTGAGCTCTCCCTGGAGTTTTCCCTTCTCCAGGTGAACATTCCCTGTGGGTTCATCCCCACCTCGCTCCCTGCACTGCCCATCTCCCACTTCGTGTCCTGACAACAAAAAGTTTGTGTTTTGAGCTTTTTCCCCATTATTAAACCATTTTAAAACGTTCCCATGCTCAGCCTGGAGCAGTTCTTCCAGCAGCTGCAGGGAATGGACAAACTGTGGCATCACATCAATGAAATCAGCAGTGGACAGACCTGGACCTGCTCCTCCTCCTGAGCACCAGGGATTCAAAGTGGATCTTGCACCTGGGAGATCAAAATCCAGGTGGGATGAAGCCCAGTTGTCACTGGGAAAATCACTGCAGCTCCAGATTGCAATATTTGATTGCCAGCTCACAATTACAATTGCTCCTGACAGTTTCTCCTCTTCCTCCATCCCTGATTTGCTGCCACAAACCTAGAAAAGTGAATTATTATTAGAAAGTTTCCCTAAAAAAGTGAATTATGAGCGGTCTCCTGCCTGAGAGCCTCGCTGATCTATTTGCTGGCATCACGCCTGGCACCTTATTTATCCAGCAATGTCCCAGCTAAAGAGGATTTGTTTGGAATCTGTTTGGAGCACCAGGGGGTGGAGAGCACCAGGTTTTGGTGGGAATGGAAGTAATGGATGGGAATTAAATTCCTGATGGAGTTGAAATGTGAGACTTTGGGCACTTTTCTTAAAAATATATTATTTTTTCACTAATAGCTAGGGCTGAAGGAAGAGCAGGAAGCTGATGATTGCTGTGGGTAGAGAGATAAAGACTCTGCAGAGGAAAGAATTGGAAATTATCATAAAAGACAAAATGCCTGGGAGCTAAAAAGGATGGGATTTAATAAGATAGGAGAGCGTGAGCTGAGGGGATCAAACGAAAACTTGGATTAAAAGGGGAAAAATTACAGTTTGGGAATGGTGGAAAGGGAGCAAATATGGAGATGGGGGATATTTATCTTTGAGAAACTGAGGCCAAAATTGTCATCCTGGCTTGTGGGATGCTCCAGGGCTGGTCAGGAAACTTTGATGCTGCTGTGAGACCACAACTGGAGCATCCTGGGAGTCCTGATAAGATTTATTTTGATAAGAGGCTGAACCCAAACTGTCACACGTGGAGGAAGGAGATGCTGGAGTGGTGCAAGGATGAGTGGGAACGGAAAAAAAAACAATTTTCAGCCAAACTGGGGGACTTGGAGGAGCTGAAACAAGTCCTGCCTGTCTTGCAGGGTGTTTGACATGCAGGTGTGTGCTGCTGGGAGAGAAGTTCACTGCCTGGGAAAGGCAGGCTCCCAGCATCCTAAACCTCCAAAGCTTAGAAAAACCTTTTTTTTTCCCCCAAAAAAACCATCCAGAGAAGCAGTTCTGTGCCAGCTGGGGTGAGGGCTCATTCGTCAGGGAGCAGGAGGGGGCACAGACACAGCAGGATGGGAATCTACTCAAGGGGAAAATCAAGATTTAATTGGCAGGGATTTAATTAGGAGCTCGTGTGGAGAGGAGTGAGGATCCTCAGCTGCCCTCCAAAGCTCAGGGACCGTGGTGTGACCTGAGGTGCTTTTAGAGCTGGGGAAGGGTTTGGAGCGCCAGGAGAGGCTGAGGGAAAGGGGCTCAGCCTGGAGAAAAGGGGAATCAGGGGGGAACCTTCTGGCTCAGAAGGGTCAGCAATAATCAGAGCATCAAGAAGTGAGCTATGGCAGGAGAGGAGCATCCCAACTCAGACAGAAACTGGAGATCCCTCAGTTTCTTCTCCTGCTGCCAGGAAAGAGATGTGCAAAAGGGGGAACTCTGTGGGGGGAAAAAAAAATAAAATAAAAAATACACCAAACCTGAGAAGGGCTGCCCCAAGCCTGAATAATCCATTTGGGAAGCAGTTCCCACAGGCAGAGAACCAGAGCAGAGGACTCCACAGGAAAGGCCACGAGATAGCTCCCTAGGAGTGGCAGGGAAGAGAGATTACAGAGATTTCCTCTGTTTGTTACTCAAACAATATGAGGAGACTCGGTTTCACTCGGAGCAGCAGCGCGAGTGCCCTCTCTTTATGTGCAGGGTGTCCTCGTGTCCCGGGGGACAGCGGGGATGAGGAGGGACATGGACACAGGGCCGCAGGACGATTCCTGAGCACTGCTGACTCAGCACAGGGACACAGGGTGACAACGATCCCACAGCAAACGCCGATCCCGGCTCTCTGGGATGGGGACAGCACCCGGGGAGCGGCTGGAGCTGGGGCAGGGAGGTTTATTTTGGATATCAGGGAAGGTTCTTCCCTCAGAGGCACGGCCCCGAGGCTGCCAGAGCTGCGGGAGGGTTGGGACAGTGCCCTCAGGGCCAGGGTGGGGTTGTTGGGGTGTCTGTGCAGGAACAGGAGATGATTTGATGATCCCATCCAGCTCAGGACATTCTGAGATCCCACAAAACCTGTGTGTGTCAGACCTGGGGAGCTCTATTTTGGAACTCAGGGGTTCCTGTGATGCCTTTGGCCGACCTAAACCCTGCTCAGGAGGCATTTCAGCCTTGCCAGAGGTGTCAGGGACCCTGGAATGATACTAAAAATGCCTGTGGCTCTGATTCTAACCCATAGAACAAATTGTCAACTTTATATGAAGAATTTCAAGTCACAAAAACTTAGAAAAATAATAATAGTTATAAGTAAAAAGAAGAAAATTTGAATATATGTCCAGGGGGGTTTAAAGCCCTGTACAGGGAGGTTAAAAATCTATACAAAAGAGTCTAAAACACAAAATAGAAAATTTTTACACGTAGCATATTATCTTATGTTCTTCTTCATAACCTCCATCTTCTTAATAATGCTGACACTTTTAGATTAATTTAACACAAATCTAAACTTAGTGATGTGAGGGCACAGATTAGTACTTAATTATAAATATTTAATACGTAGTTTTTAATATAAAAAAGTACAACTCACCCAAAGCAAGCACAATATATCTCTAAACACATTCTGTGTCAACCCTAACAAAGCAAACAAAATCTACTTTTAATAAAAAACTAATAAACTACCTTAAAAACAAAAACAAACTACTCCTTCAACAACACAAGCCAAAAACCTAAACTTTTCTATATATTATAAAGTCTCCTAAAACAAAAGAAATCCCCACACTCTAAAGCACCACCTGAGGGAGGAAAACTCTTCACCTCCCACAGGGAGAGCTCTCCAGCTGCCTTCCCAGCTTCTCCCACAGCTTCCAGCCGGGTCAAACACGTCTGTGCAGCTTCCTCCTACTTTTATTTTCACCCCATCTGTGGTGCCAGCCCCTCTCTGACCCTTGCTGCCCACACACCCTGCACAGGCAGCTCCAAATGATCACAGGCTGGAGAAAAGCAGCAATTCCTCTAAAATTTCTCTGTCAGAAAGACTCGAGGATAAAAGAAAACAGCAGAAATGCGGCCAGGCTGTGGGAGAGCTGCTGACCCCTACCAAAACCCCAAACTCACTCTCCCAACCCAGGGCTGGAGCTCTCACTGCACACCAAGGGTCAAAAGCAGAGCAGAAGTTCAGGTCCAGCTTAGCAAAACATCCCTGGAGGGGTTTAAAAGCCACGTGGATGTGGCACTTGGGGACGTGGGTCAGTGGTGGCCTTGGCAGGGCTGAGAGAACGTTTGGAGTGATCTCAGAGGGTTTTTCCAGCCTGAACAAATCTGTAATTCCATATTTCCCAGGTGTTTTCCACATTATAAGGTTGAGGTCCTGGTTCTCACCTCAGGTGCTGCCTGCAAGGCTTGGACACGCAGGCAAATTCAGGAATACTTTGGAACCTCCACTCATTTTTTTTTTTCCATACATTTACTGAATTCTGGAGTGGCTTGGGTTGGAAGGGACATTAAAGATCATCTCATTCCCCCCCTCCCAAGGGCAGGGACACCTCCCAATGTCCCAGGTTGCTCCAAGTCCTGTCCAACCTGGCCTTGGACACTTCCAGGAGCAGCCACAGCTTCTCTGGGCAACCAGGGCCTCACCACCCTCACAATCAAGAATTTATTCCTTTTTTTTCCATTTTACTACATTAATTATTCCTGTTTTCATCCCTGATTATGATTATATGAACTTAAGCTGAGATTTTTTTAAAGTAAAGGGTATCCTCTGAATATTTACAAAGCTCCTGCTCCACAGGAGGAGCTGCAATTCCAGTGATTAAACATGGATTAATCACAAAATCATGGAATGGTTTGGCTTAGAAGGGACCTTAAAGACCAGCCTGTAACTCCAAATCCCTGAAGGAGGGACTCAGTCACTCCTGGGCTGTTTCTCTGGCTGTAAAATGGGCAGAAAATCTGATCTCCTATGCATGAACCTCACAGCAGAGGTTCCGTGGGCGCTGCAGGTTCACCACGACTGCAGCTCCTCAGAAAAACGAGGTTTTGGCAAGACCGAAAATTTCTCTTGGAAATCAACTGATTTCCCAGGAAAAATCAAAATAGAATAAAAAGAGAAAAAGAAATTGCACCTAACAGTCTGCCTGGGACAGCAGCTGGATGCCAACTTCACCAAGGATTTCTCCTGCCTGCCTCCCACTCCAGCTCCTCGTTTCTCTGCTTTTCTTTTCACCTGCTATCAATTTTCCACAATATTGCAAGCAGCTCCTGCTCTAATGAAACATCTTATCTGCTTGTTTGAGGTGTGTCTCGCTGCTGGGAGTTGTTTGACATTTGGAATTAGATGGTTAAAGAAGCTGTTTCACTCGATGTTAATTAGAGCAGCAGCTGGTTGTGGTTGTTTTTTTTAATACAACGCTGAGAGTAAATTAAAAGAGAAATAGTCTGGTCTCAGAGCAGCTCAAGGTGCACGTTTTTGAAGTAGCTGAGAAAAGGAGTTCTGGTGTTTTATTTCAGTATTCCTGTTTTTCTTAAGGTTTGGTAATTCTGAATCAGTGTTTTCCAGAGAATTGAACTTTCCAGTAAAAAAGGAATGTCTGGGTTTTGCCTGGTGGTAATTGTGATGCACAGGCACTGCTATTCATTTTCTCATCCTCCAGGGATCCTACAGATTACAATGGGGTTTAATGGGTCTGTGGGGGCCCGTGAAGAATAAGAGTTATGATTGCAGAGCTGCTGGTCACACCAGCAAGGATAATCAATCCAATGAAATCCTCCTGGCCTGAGAACATCGGATCCACAGCTGGGATCAGACCTTTCCTCTGAATCATCCAGCACTCACTCAGGGAGGCAAAACCCTTGGAAAACATCATCCAGGGCGCCCACAAACCCTGTGTCAATACTGGATATTAGGAGGAAACCCTTCTTTGGACAGGGACAGGACACAGGGAATGGCTTCCCGCTGCCAGAGGGCGGGGATGGATGGGATATTGGGAAGGAATTGTTCCCTGGGAGGGTGGGGAGGCCCTGGAATGGAATTCCCAGAGAAGAGAAGCTGCTCCTGGATCACTGGAAGTGTCCAAGGCCAGGCTGGACAGGGTTGGAGCAACCTGGAACGGTGAAAGGTGTCCCTGCTCATGGCAGCTTTAAAATCCCTTCCAAGCCAAACCCTTCCATGATGATTCCCTGATTACAGTGCCTGCTGTGCTGATGGCCAAGCTCCTGTGAAGGGAATCTTTCTTTCCTTGCAGAAAGCCTGGCTACTTCTCTCCCAGCTTTCTCCTGCCTGTCTTTCTCCTCTCCTGGCTGCTCCAGGGATGCAAACCACCCGTTTTCCCTGTGAAGTCACCTCTGAGACCAATCATGCTTTAAAACCCAGGCCTGCTGGTTTTCAAGCCCAATCTTGCCTGAAAATCCTGTTTACTTCTTCCCTCCCCTCCCAGTCTGCAAGGACACATCATTTGTTCTTCCCACACGCTCCATCCTTGCGAAGCAGGGACGTGTAAAAATAAACAGCAGCACATTTCTGTGCTAACAGCCTGTCCTGGCTGCTCTGAGGCAGGGAGGATGGGAAGGAGGCAGGAATCAGTGTAAAACCAGCAGAAATCCCACGGTGACATGGCCAGGGCAAGCCGGGAGGTACCTTTGTCATCACGCTCCTGGTGGCCTCTCCTGCTGGTGGTGGTCACATCTTTGTTCCATGTCTGGGATCCACATGGATCCCGTGGGCTCTCTGCAAACTCAAGAAACTGAAAGTTAGGTCAACAATTTTTCCCCACCTTCCCTCCAAAAATGGCATTTTGGAAATTTTCTCAGCGCTGAGAGCCTCGCTGGATATCCAGCACGTCTCATTTCTTCTGGGGTGCAGCATATCAAGACATTCATGGCTTTGAATTAAATTAGATATTAGGTGTTTGGATTAGAAATTGGGAAGGAATTCCTCCCTGTGAGGGTGGGGAGGTCCTGGCAGAGCTTTCCCAGAGAAGCTGCCACATTCCTGGAAATGTCCAAAGCCAGCTTGGAACAACCTGGGACACTGGAAGGGTCCCTGCCCACAAGAGTCCCTTTTCCACAGGGTGGAAAATCACGGAAAAGCCCCAGGAATCCCATTTTCTTTAATTCTTGGCTGTTCTTACGTGCTCTAAACAAAAAGGTCACTTCCATTGTTCCTTCACTTTGTTCTGACAGCTCCGGCGCGGTGACACCGGGCCAGCTCAGTGATGTCAATTAAATACTTGTCCAGGCTTCAAAGGCTCCGGTGTCACCCTGGAGCCAGGAGCAGGGGACAGCTCTTTGCAGTGTCATTAGGAGCTCGTCAAACACATCCTCGTCATCCTCTGCTGCCAACACTGAGTTCAGAAAGCAGAATGTGCCCGGTCTCTGCGGGACATTTCGTGCTTTTGATCCCAAAAAAAAATAAATTAAAAAAAAAAAAGAGAAAAAAGAAGTTGATTCATTTCTGGTTCAAGAATTCACCTGAAAGAAACGACAAAGCAAAGCAAAGACAAACAAAGGAAACGATGACTGAAGGGAAGCGTCAGCAGCGCTGTCCCCCTCCTTGGCCCACGAAAAATAATTGTTCATTAAGAGAAAGCTCTTGAGAAAGGTCATCAAGGACTTGGATGCATAAGATGAGGCAACCTGGTGACAGAGGTGCCTGATGTGTTATTTCCTCTGTTTTCTTTCAGTTCCTTGGCACCACAGCAGCTCCTGGTGAGCTGGACCCACCATGGCCTACGTTTGTTTGGGAGAGGCCAAACTTCTGTGAATTGTTTCTGGGGCTTTCTAGTGCCCAAAAGATCTCCAGGAGAGCTGGAGAGGGACTTGGGACAAGGGATGGAGGAACAGGACGCAGGGAATGGCTTCAAATTGAAAAAAGAGAGACTGGGTGGGATATTGGGAAGGAATTCCTGGCTGTGAGGGGAGTGAGGCCTTGTCACAGGGTGCCCAGAGAAGCTGAGGCTGGAAAAGTCCAGGAATGTCCATGGAAGGGGCTGGAATTAGATGCCTTTAAGACAATAGGTGTCAAAGAAAGCTCTCCTTTACTTTTTAGTTAATTTAGTTAATTTTAGCTAACTGAGACAGCTAACTGAGACTAGGAATTCCTACCTGCGGCCTACCAGGGCCTAGCTGAGCCACAGCATTTTCCAACGTTAAAAGAACTGAACAACCCACAAGAACTGTTTTAAATTTGTCATCTCCTCAGAACAATAAGAGGTTTTAGTATTTAATATTGTTCATTTTTATGCTGAGAGTGCTTTAACTGCTAAATAAACATTTTTTTCTACTTCTCTCTAAAAAAACCTTTTCCCCAAACCAAATAAAAGAGAAACTGCTTAAATTTGCTTTTCTAAAAGAACCCCTTTAGAAGTTGTCTCCCACATTTACCCAAACCAAAACAGGTGCCTTCCAACCCAAACCATTCCGTGAGTCTATGATCCAATATGAGCTTATAACCTCAGGTGGGAAAGCAGAAATCCCAGTTTTCAATTATTTTTTTTTATGAACACCATAAAAAAACCTTTCAAAATACAGTGTTGCACAGGCCTCCAAATTAACACATTGTGAAGCATCACTTACTTATCTCTTTTTTCGATTTTTGCTTTTTTTTTTTTTTCACATTTCCTGCTATCAAATACAGCCCCAGGACACAAATCCTTCCCCAGCTGGGATTGCTGGAAATGCAGCATCCCTCAGACTCTGACCCCAGCCTGGCAGGTGTGGTACAAACAGCACCACGAGGTGACCCTGACTCACAAAATTGCCATTTTCACAGAACATTTTCACTAAATCAGTATTCAAGCATAACCCAGTGCTGGTTTTGCAGCTCTGGATTTCCCTGTTTGGATCTGCCAGGTGAGGAAAGCTGCTGGCTTGAAAAGCCATCCCACAGCTACTTTAAGTGTGATGGTGGGTTCTGGATGGTTTTAAAATTTTAAAACACTGGGTTTTTATTTATTTCCATGTATTCCTCCCCTCTTTCCAGGGAAATACACTGGAAGAGTGGCTTGCTGCCAATATCTGAAGGGTGAGCAATTCTCTCTTGTCTCTTAAATTCTGGATTCCTGCTGAGCTCTTTATATAAAAGAACACCAAAAAACAGCTCCCAGCTTTTGAGCCAAGAGATTCCCTGAGTCTGGAAGGTCGCAAAATAAAAGAAAATATAACTGTGAAAATTACTGTGCACGTGGAAGCTGCAGGACCACGATGCATAGCCTGGGTTGGGTCCCTCTCAGAGAGCCCTGCAATCCCAAGTTTCTCATGGCTCTGCAGGGTTTGTGTGTCTGAAATTCCTCCTTATCCCACAGGATGAGCAAAACCCTGGGGTGGGGATGTCCAACCCAACAGGGCATTTTTATCTTGTTCCACGTCCTGGAACCAAGGTGGGCTCAGCACAGCTCTGTTTATCCCGGCCTGATCTTCAAACACCCACCTACAGCTCGGCCTGGACGCAGAAATTCCCTTCCCTGTGGATAACAAAATCAAATCCTCAGCAGCCTCAGCTGGTGGGAGGAAGGTTTTCTCCATCCCTGGAGCCTTCATCCTCACCCCTGGAATTTCAAGGCCCTCATCAGGGCTCTTGTTCTGCCACAGCCTCTCCTCTGGGCTCCTCTGATGCAAATTTCCCTTCATTGCACCTGCAGAACCCCTCTCTGCAAGGGGATTTTTAGCTCCTCGAAGCGCTCAGGTCAAGGTTTCTGTGTCCTGACCCTCTGAACTGTTTTTCCCCTGTGAAAGGAGGGAAGAAGGGACTGGTCTCTGTTCTCTGAAGCCTCTGTGCCCCCTCCTGTCTCACCTCAGGTCCCACCTCCATCTCAGGCTCCTGATTCATCCTCTACGAGCTGCTGGATCTCCAAGCCAGGAATTTTGTTTTCCCTGTCTGGCTGCATGCTGTGCTGAAGGAAACCCCCAAATACAACCACAGCAACACCTTCTCCCTCTGTTTTTTAAACCCTCCTGGAAAATTCACCTTTTCCTGCAACACCTGCAAACCCCTTTTTCCTCTCCTGGAGCGTCAGTAGAGCTGTGGCAGCTCATGGTGGTTCAGCACTTTCTGGTGAAGGCCTTGGTCGGTCTGCTGTGGGTTTTTCCTTCCATTTCGATTGCAAAAGCTTTAATTCACCCTTCAGACACCATGGGATGGTTTGGGTTGGGAAGAATTTTAATGAAAATCCCAATTCCACCCCCTGCCACGGGCAGGGACAGCTTCCACCATCCCAGGCTGCTCCAAGACCCATCCAACCCGGCCTGAGACAATTCCAGGGATCCAGGGGCAGCCACAGCTGCTCTGGGCACCCTGTGCCAGGGCCTCCCAACCCCCTCAGGAAGGAATTTCTTCATAATTTTTAATCTAAATCTCTCCTTTTTACTCATCTGCTAAAAGAGCTGCTCAGCAAGGACAGAGACAATCCCCGTGTATCAAAGTTCATCCTCACTTGGTTCTTTGGTGAGCATGGAGAAACCAAATCATGGAATCACAGTGTTGTTTAAGCTGGAAAAAACCCTCTGAAATCATCGAGTCCAACATTTCCCCAGCACGGCCAAGGCCACTGAAACATCTCCAGGTGCCACATCCACATGGCTTTTAAATCCTTCAAGGGATGGGGACTCCAGCACTGCCCTGGGCAGCTGTGCCAGCTCAGGACAACCTTTTCCATGGAGAAATTTTCCTAAACACCCAACCTAACCCTGCCCTGGTGCAATTTGAAGCTGTTTCCTCTTTGCTTTTCCCCTTTTCCTTTGCTCCAGAACCCCGTGAGCCACGGGGGTGATGCCTGGCAGAACCTCCGGCAGTGTTTCCACAGGCTCATTTCAAACCAAACCCATCACTGGCCACACGAAACTGGAAACATCGTGGAGCTGTGGAATCTCATTCCCTCTCCCCAAAGGCCCAGGCTCTCCCTCTGCCAGCCTCCCGCTGCCAAAACCCGCTCGCTGTGAAAATTTCATTCTGCCACTCGCTGTGAAAATTTCATTTTGGAAACGTTTTCTGCAAATTCGAAAGGTCTCGGTGTGGGGACCCGAATGACACAGAGGCTGCTGAACCCAGAACCTGGAGGATCAGGAGCCTGTGCATTCCAAACCCCAGGCAAAGGGAGCGAGCCAGGGGAGTTGTTTAAATGAATTGTTTCTCTTTTTTTTTTTTTTTTTTTCCCAAAGCAATAGTTTCTCCTTTTTTCACCCAGAAACTGGGGAAAAAAAAATCCTTCCAAAAACACATTTCCCTTCAGTTGGCAAACGGTTTTCCTCCCTTATTATTTCCTGTCTGCTTGATAAAGAAAATTCTCAATATTTGGAGACAGAGTTGAGATGAGGGAACAGAAACAAGGGATATGATGCCACTTAGTGGAACATGGATAATAATAAAGAACAATATTCCAACATCCATGGTGCAAATTTTTGGTCACCTTTGTGAGATCGTGCTCTCGATCCTGATGAGCAGTGGGGTCTTCCCAGAGCACAGGGTTTTCAAAGCTGAGCTGTCAAACACAAGAAAAAAAAGAGTTTTCCTTCCAACCCTGCAGATGCAGCTTGATGGCACTGGGAATTTTGCAGAAGAGTGGGAAATTCAGGGATGCAATAATTTCAGGGATTGCAACGATGATGCTCCATGAGCATCTCACAAATCACAGAGATCTTTCCAAGCAGTGGCTGATGAGAGGGAGAAAAGACAATCACAGCAGCTCATGGCTTTCCCCAAATCCCTACCAGGGCAAAGGCAGGATGATGAAACTCAAATCACTGCAGGAACACGGTGAGAGATGCCCAGAAATTAAACCAAGGCAGGAGGAATAGCCAAACTGGCTGCCCTGCCGAAACCTGGCCACTGATAAGGGGAAATCTCTTATCTCCCCCAAAACCCCCTGCAAACACAACCCTGTGCTCAGCAGAAGTGCCAGGGCTGCGGAGGCTGTGCTTGGCAGCAGCTCTGTTGGCACATTCCTCGATGCTTTACAGCATTTTCAGCCCTCCTGACATAAAGCACACACACAAAACAAAAAGGAAGACAGGCTTGGTTTGGCACCTGTATAAAAGGGGCAGGGGCTGGCAGGAGTTCCCAGCCTTCCAGGGAGCCAGGAGCAGGGTGAGGGGGAACATTCCCCTTTTCCAAAGGCTTTGCTGCCTCTACCTTAATCCTCTCTCTGCCCCTCTGCATCTCTCCGGGGTCTCCTGCCGCCTCTCAGACCCACCAGGATCATCTCCCGGGTGTTTTTCACCCCTCTGCAGTTGTTCCCTGGGCTCCATCCACCTCATCCCCCGTGCCACAGCAGGACAAAGGTCACATCCCCATGGGGAGTGGGATCCAGCCTGGCTCTGCTTTGGTGCTCTCTCTACCACAGAATCACACACTGATTTGTGTTTGAAGGGACCTTAAAGATCATCTCATCTCCTGACCTCATCCACCCTCCTTGCCCCAAATCCTCTGCACCCAAAAGGGTTTTTTTTTGCCAGTTCATCCCTTCCCAAGCCTTTCCCCTTTCACTCTCCATCTCTTTCCAGGCTGGTTGCCACGGGATGCTCTTCCTCTCATTTTGTGAGGGTTTTCCACTTGATCCGTTTCACCTCCGAGCTGCTGCCATTACACAAAGGCAAAGCAGTTCCTGTGCTCCTGCCACTGCACGGGGCTGCCAGAATTCACGCTGCCCAGGGTGCTCTAAAATGGCATTTATCCGCTCTGAGCAGACTGGAATGCCTGCCTGGGATTGTGAGAAAAGTGTCTCTGGGATGGCACCCGTCCTCTCCAGCCACAGGTGAAATTTGTGGGGAAATTGAGGAAGCAGCAATGCCCTGTTACCCTCTGCTCTGACTGCTGGCAAGCAGTGATTTAGGGATTTCTCAGTCCCAGGTTGTGTGTGAAGATCATGTGGGGAAAGTCTTTAGGCTGATACCAAAGTGGTGCTTTTGCCCAAATTCCTTTTGGAGCCACAGATGCAGAAGCAACATGGAACTGAATTAAAATATTAGTTCAAACCCGAGGAAAACTGCTCAGATTAAAGAATAAAACTGGGGGGGAAAAAAAGTGAGGATTTTCACATTTTCAGTCAGCAGAGATAACAGGTTTTCCAGTATTTCTGAGATGGGCTAAGGGCTGTGGATGCATCTTCCACCCTGGTCCCAAACTGTTCATCCCAAATGCCATGAGGGAAGGCAGGACAGAATCTTGTGCCCATAAAGTGCAGCTGTGAAAAAAACTGGGCCTGAAACGCCCCAATTCCTAAAGCAAAGAGTAACACTTTGTGATTGCACTGCAAAGAAAACCATCCCACGCACCCAGGGTGGATCCTGGGGACATCCAGCCACGGGGGGAACCTTCTAGGGGGTATAATCACGGAATCACAAAGAGAAAACACCTCCAAGAGCATCAAGTCCGACCTTTGACTGGATACCACCGTGTCAGGAGTGAATTTGAGCATCCAGCCTGGATGAACCCTCCCAACATTCAAATGTTTGAGCATTAACAACAAAAAAAACCAAAAACTGGGCAAGCCTGGGGCGGTCCACAACCTCTTATCCCTCCTGGATAAGTTGTCCCAACTCTGGAAGCCTCAATCCCAAGCGAGGAAGGGACAAGCAGGGTGGTGGAGAGAGGGATGAGTGACACGGCGCTTTCCTGGAAGAGCTGCCCCAGCGCAGCTGTTGAAAACCCAGCATGGGAGAGGCTGGATGAATGTGGAGAGTGACATTTCTGGGCTCTGCTAAGTGGCTCACAGCAGGCTCTGCTATTTGCATTGCACAAATAGTCATTTCGTGATTAAAAACAACAACAGCAAATAGAGGCGAAACCGAGATAAAACTGGCGAGCGCCGTGCAGAGGTTGGGGGCGGTGCAAGGGCTGGCTCTACCCACAGCTTTAACCCCTGAACCTCACTGATCCTGGATTGAACCTTCCCTTCCACTTTTTCACATGTTTTCTCCAGCAAGCTGCACGCCCACATTTCAAGGGTAAAGAAATAATGCCAAAAATTATGGGGTTTTTTCCTGCCCGAGTGGCAGAAGTGGATGAGAGCAAAACAGAAACATACTGAGTGGAGGTGGTGGGTTTACTCCTGAGGGAAAGATTTTCATTTTTCACGTTTTTTTTCCCTGAATCCCAGAATCCCTGAGGTTGGAAAAGGCCTCCAAAATCACTGAGTCCAACCTGTGAGCAATCCTCAGGGTGGAGACCCCAAACTCCCTGGGCAGAATTTGTCCATCACTGTGGGAAGCTGCTCTCCAGCCCCCCATGATGAAGAGGGGCTTGGCAGCTTGGAAAAAGAGAAGCAGGTTAAAAATTCCCAGAGGAAGACCAGGAGGGGTTTCTTCTCTGACTGGAAGTTTTTAAATGGTGTAGACGCCCCTGTCCTACACGTGGGCCTGGTGTCACTCAGCAGGAACAGAGATGGTGCCATCAGCAGATACAATCATTGAATCATCAAAGGTGCAAAAATCCCCAAAGATCATCCACTCCAGCCATTCCCAAGGCCACCACTGACCATGTCCCCAAGTGCCACATCCATGTGACTTTTAAATCCTTCCAGGGATGGGAACTCCAACACGTGACCACCTTTTCCATGAAGAATTTTTTCCCTGATATCCAGTCTAAACCTCCTCTGGCACAATTTGAGGTTCCCTCTCCTCCTGTCCCTGTTCCCTGGAGCACAGCCCGACCCCCCAGCTGTCCCCTCCTGTCAGGGACTTGTGCAGAGCCAGAAATTCCCCCTGAGCCTCCTTTGCTCCCCACAGTTCAGATGCAGAGTGGATTTCATCACAGGACAGGAATTTTTCAGGGTCCCAGACAGGATTGCTGGGGTTGGAGGGATCCTGGAAAACTTTCTAGAAAAGATGCAAGGAGAGAAAAGGAAGAGACACCAAGCACAGGGGTGCCCCGAGGCAGCACAGGCTGTGTTTTTCCAGTGTCCTTCCTCCATAAAAACCCCATGGATCCAGCAACAAGCACACTGGCTGCATCCACCAACCCCTTCACATCTTTTGCGACCCAAAATCTTTTGCTTTTCCTCGAGTAGGAAGCGTTGGTTGTTTCCTTTCCTGTCCTTATATGATTCTCCCGCTTTCTGGATGTCCTTGAGGCCGGAGGGAGGGAGCTGAATCCTGCAATTCCTCCCCGTTCCCTGAGCCAGACGCTGTCCATCTCTGCCCCAGGGTCAGCGCGATCTCCTGAGCAGCAAATGCTGAACTCTGGCAGCTTTGGCAGCTCCCGAGTCAGCTCGTTAGCGGCCGCCCAGAGGCACAAGGGATAATTGTGCTCTCCCTTATTGTTAAACCTGTAATTTGTACCTCGCCCGAGGCCAAGAATCCCTCGGGAAGAAGGACGCTTGAGGATTTCAGAGCCCACCTAGTCTATTAAAAAGAGAAGAGAGAAGAGGAGGGATTTGGAAGATAGGAACAAGGGGGTAATAAACAACCAAAACCACCTCCGAGGCAGTGGGGAGCCATGGGAACAAGCTGTTTCCCTGTTTATTCGAAGCTCCAGCTGCGCTAAAACCTGGTGCCCTTCGTCTCTTCCTGCGAGCCAGGAATTCTTGGAGCCAAGAGCAGCAGTGGAGGAGTTCACTGAGCACCCACAGCGGGGTATTGCACCTCTGCTGCTGGCACGGGATTGTCCCCTGTCCCCTGTGCCAGTCCCCAGGGTGAGGCAGAGCCTCAGGCAGTGCAGGTGAAAAGCTGAAGCTGTTTTCTTGGCCATTTGGGAGTGGTTTCCAGACTGCTTACCCCCATCCATCCTGTGTGGAAAGCTCGCAGCAGGATCATTTCCTGGGTGGTTTTGGAGGAACAGCCTCCATCCTTCAACTCCAAACGCTGAACCAGCAGCTACTGCTGCACAGAATGCTCTGACCTGTTTCTTCAGGATCTTCCAGCCTCAAATTAGAGTGGGAGATGTCCCTGCCCACGGCAAAGGGGTGGATCTGGGAGAATTTTAAGGCCCTTTCCAACCTAAACCCTTCTATGATTCCATGACAGTCAGGGCTGGGATTACTTGGGAACATTGCAGCTCTTACCTAGGACCTACTCCTCCCCATCAGCGGTAAAACAAATAATTATTTTCGTGGT
This sequence comes from Bombycilla garrulus, assembly GCA_013400315.1. Taxonomy (NCBI): domain Eukaryota; kingdom Metazoa; phylum Chordata; class Aves; order Passeriformes; family Bombycillidae; genus Bombycilla; species Bombycilla garrulus. The sequence continues at coordinate 285,176 of VXBU01006153.1, forward strand.
AAAACAAAGAAAACTGAAACAAAAAATATCTCAGACTTGAGATGCTCAGACAGGCAAGGAGATAGACATTGGATGGCTGAGTAATATTTTTTTTCCCTTGGGAATAACTACTATTATTTGTTTTCCTCGCAGCTGCAGACTCACAAGAGCCTCATGACAGAAACGTGGATGAGCAGCAGGAGCAGCATCATTTAGACATAGGTGCTCTCCTGGCTGCATTAATTCCTTTCAAAACCCACGCCCCAAGGAAAATCTTCAGCCATTACAACACCAACATTTCCCAGAAGCGAAAAAGAAAGGAATTTCCATCTGTGCGAAGCTATCTTACAGATGGTTGAGACAGGAAAGTCTTTGAGGAATGAAATAGCAGGGGCAGGACGTTGGAGGAATGAGCTGGACTAAATTTAACCCAGGGAAAGAAAAGCCTGCTGCTAAAAATTCTCGTGCTATCACAAAGGAGGGAAGAGCCCAGAAATGGGAATGTTTGAATGGGAGGAAGGGGCAGGAAAGCTTTCTTTGGGGTCAGGTGGGGGATTTTAAAAGTGAAATTTTAGTGGTAGGGCAAAAAAATAAAAATCCCTTTCCACTCAGTTTGGTGCATGGTTTGAGTGGGAAAAAAAACCCAACAAATAACTGAGCCACCAGCCTGGTTCTGCTCTGCATAAATACAGGGAGATGGTAATTGGGGAAGGGCTGGAAACCTTCTGGCACTGCTTGAGTGTTGCAAAGTAGCTGCACTGGAGAGATCCATCTCCAGGACAAGATGTTCTGAGCCAGAGGACACGCTGAAGGGACAGAGAGGGCACCAGAGCAATGACACTGCCCACGATCCAGAGGAATGGGAAATGCCACCTTCATTTCCTCCAGCCTGCAATTCCAGCCCTCAGGCTTTTATAAAACCAGGCCTAGAAAAATGGGGGAAACACCCCATTCTGCCACAAATTGTATTTTTGCATTTTAAATTCGAAGTGTAGGGGGGAAAAAGCAGGTTTGGGGGTTTTGTGGTGTGCGTTTTTCAGCAAATCCAACACATGGAACAGTCACCCAGCCAACCAGTTCCCTTTGACTCACCCATCCTCCCCACTTCAGGTGAAGTCTGGGAGCTCCAGGTTGTCCATCCAGGCCACCATCATCATCCCACTGATCCCAAATCCTGGAGAGAACTGCAGATGGAGTGGGCAGTACGGTTCTGAGTCTGGCTCCATGGTTTTGTAGACAGCCAAGGTCCCTTTTATCACCTCCTGGATTCAGGCTCTCCGTGTCCTGCATGGAATCATTAAGGTTGGAACAGATTTTTAGGATCAAATCCAAACAGGGAGAACAGAGCAGACTCCACAGTATTCCTGCTGCAGATGCGAACTGAAATATCTCCCTGTTGAACTCAGGAAAATGCCTGGAGCAGGGATTGATTCCCACCACAGAAAACAACTCCAGCCCTCAGGTGAGCCCAGACCCCCGGAGACCCCAGTAAAGCCCCCCTGCTGCCCCCTCAGCGCCCTGGGGGTCGTTTCCCTGATAATGGGAACGCAGCAGGGCTGGCAGCAGTCATTTGGGGACACGGGAATGCCAGCACAATGCGTGGCTTTGTGTCCCTCACCCTATGACATCCATGTGTGGCAGACAATGCGAGTGTCCTGTGCTCCCCTGAATGGGGCAGGGCTTTTTGTTTACATGGGAGCTCAGCAGCCCCGGGGCCTTGGCAGCTCTCTGCTCCCCGAGTTTTGATGGATAGAAGAGCTCTCACGGCTTCCAGGGTGGGTAGGCACAGAAATAGGGTTGGGCAGATGGAATGGGATCAGTTTGGGAATAACAGGCCTTAATTTCGGCCTGAAATTGCATGGTGCTTTCCCTTTCCTGGAACATGGTGTGGATGGAATCTCAGGTCTCTCTCTCTCTCCCAGAAGATCCACACACCAGAGCAAACCTCTGTGTTAACCTGAAAACTTCCGCATTCTGGTTATTCTGGTTATTTTTGCCAGGAGATGTGCAGGTAAAACTCACCTTGGGCTTTCTCCTCCAGGCCCTTGAGGATCTGAGGAGGGGACACACATCTGACCTGGGATTTGCCACACAGCCAGAATCATTTCAGCTGGCAGAAATCAGGGTTGGATGGGATTTTGGGAAGGAATTGTTCCCCATGAGGGTGCTGAGCCCTGGCACAGGGTGCCCAGAGAAGCTGTGGCTGCCCCTGGATCCCTGGGAGTGCCCAAGGCCTCTCTCCTCCTCCTCTTGGATGCAGGAGCACATCTGGCTTCGATTGCCCAGAACCAGGGATTGAGGGATGAGGCTTGGGAGTCTCTGTGGGGACAGAAGGGAGCTGGATCAAAGCTGAACTTGTCCAACAGCACGAGCGGGGTGGTGGCCGTGAGAAGGAGCTGTACTCACCATGAAGGCCGGGTCGCTCTCCAAGAAAACAAGAACTGAGCAGGGTTTGCTCTGCATTCTCCTCCCCTGCTGACTCTGGTGGAGCTGTGTGGAGAGGGCAGGGTTTGGCTGGAGCTCAGGCTCTCCTGGAGGCGCGTGGTGCCAGCAGCAGGACAGCAGCCACGTCTGGAACAGCACAGAAGGACAACGGTGCCTCCTGGCCGGGGGCAGGTCGGTCACGCCCGGGTGAGACCCCTGCAGAATCCCCAGCACACATGGACAAAGCTCATCCTGGCTTTGGACACATCCCAGAATGACCATCCCAACCCTTCCAACACCCTCCCGAAAGCCTGGACTCACCTGTGTGGGAATCCAGGACACAGGAATATCTCCTGTGCCTGTCCTGAGAGGTTTTGTTCCTCAGGGGAGCACAGCTTGTAGTCTTTGGCTGCAGAAAAAGCTTCCAGGACTTTGTGAGAAGTTGAGGTTTTGTTAATGTAAGTAGTAGATGATATTGTAGTTTAGCACAGGGTGAAAAAGTAGGTTTTGGNTTTGTGTTTTTCTGGCACCTGTCACTGAAGTGTGCAGGGCCTGTTGTCACCTGAGGCTCTGAACTGAGATAAAGAAATAATAAACACCCGCAGAGCGAAGGCAGCGAGTCCCGCTGGTCTCATTGCTGTTCCTGACCCTGGCACAGACTTTTCACACAGGATCCCCGTGGTGGGCAGCAAAGATTCCCACATCTGGGCCCCTCTGTGAGTGTCAGAGACGAGCAGATTCTGACAACCTGGAGCCCCTGTTTTCAGGGACACCTCCAAGAATTCCTTGCAGAAGTTCCACGGAGTTATCCTGCTCATCCTCAGGAGACTCAGGCATCTCACAGAAAACGTGGATCATCTCCATGGAAACATCACCATTCCTAGGGCAGGAGCTTTCCAGATGATGACCTTCCCCTCGCAGCTTGTTTTTAATCTGTGGTGGGTGTCACTTACAAAGTGACAAATCCTCATTTTCACAGCAACTCTGCTCTGATGTGGCTCCGTATGTAATTGCCTGGGATTCCTCAGCCCGTGTTCAGCAAGTAATGACTCTCATGGAAGTTATTTGTAGAACTTAATAATTTCCATTAACTGCATTATGGGACTGCAATTTTTTTTTTTCTGTAATAATACATAATGAAATAATGGTGGAATTTCTAATAGGTAATTATCTTGCTGAGAACAGTTTAAAACACCAGTGAGTGTGGGTTGTTTTTAGCTGAGCATGGGGAAAAGAGAAGGAGAACGAAGCATCACCTGGAGCAAGAGGCAGAGAGAACAGCTTTTCGTGGATCCAGCAGCATCCTCAAAACTTCAGGTCAACAGGAATGAATCCCAGAATCACTGGGGTTGGAAAAGGCCTCCAAGATCATCGAGTCCAGCCCATGAAAAGTCCCCACCTCATCACCAGCCCAGAGCACTGAGTGCCACATCCAGCCATTCCTTGGACAAACCCAGGGATGGCCCAAACCTCCCTGGGCAGCTCCTGCCAACGTCTGGCCACATTTTCCATGAGGAAATTCTCCCTGATATCCAACCTGAACCTCCCCTGGCACAGCCTGAGGCCATTTCCTCTCACCCTATCCCTGTCCCCAGACCCCTCTGGCTGCCCCCTCCCGTCCTGAGCTGTGCTGAGCCAGGAGGTTTGAAAAGTCAGGCACAAATTGAAACCAAAAGCCCTTTGATTATTTCAATCACGCATAAATTGTTGGAAGAGCTTCAAACAGGGATCAGATGGAATATTGGAATATGTCCTCAATAACGGGCCTGGTTGGGGGAATCGCTCCATAAAATTATCTGCTCTGCAGGTCATCCCAACAGAGCTGGGAATTGCAGTCAATGAGCATCTTTGTAGGAAAAACAGAGAGAGAATTAAGGGCAGGAGACAATGAAATGCCAAATGTGAGCTCAGTCACCCTCACTGGAGCTGATGGTGTGGAGGAAGCTCCCTTCCCATCCATGACCACTCGGGATGCTGAGGGTTTTCCTGCTCCTTCCGTGGTGTTTTCTCCTCTCACCTTGCAGGAATGATGATTTTTTTTCTTCCTTTCTGACCCTGAGCACTTCACTGAGACCCAGTGTCGCTGAGAGCCCTCGCTGGCAGCTCCTCCAGCCCCTCGTGTCACAGGAAGATTTGGAGCAGAGAGTTTTTAAAACATCAGAATCCTTCAGATTTCAGCTCTCCCTCCTTTCTCCAAACTCTCCCCTCCTCAAAGCAGATAAAAGAAACACCAGGCCTAAATTCTACTGATACAAAATCTCGTTTGGAAAACATTTCTCCTTCCAAAATTCTGCCCAATTTTTACGCACATGTTTAACATCGAGCAGAGCGGAGGAACATATTTAAGCAATTTCTGAAATCGGGGCCATTGTGTGATACTCTGATTAGTAAACTGGGAATTAGGGTTCATAAATTATAGCTAATTGAACCAAATCACTTAAGCCCTTTTGTGCCTGACTTTTCCCATCTCGATTCACCAACAGTAGCAAAATAGCTCCGACATACCTGGGACACAATCCTCATTGTGTTCCCTGGCTGGGAAGGGAGACTCCCAGAAAAAAAAAACGTGGCCTGAAACATTCATGCTCCAGTTTTTTCAAATGAAAGGAGGGAGGGTGGAGTTGGTTTTCTGTGACTGCAGCTTTATAATGATTTTTCAGATGGAATCAGCACAATATTCATTTTACCCGGGCACCCTTTGTACATCCATTCCCCTGGATTCTCCCAGGAGCATATGGATTTTTTATTTTTTTTTCCTGCAATTTATTTCAGCGAGAGAGCAAAGTGGGAGATAAAGCAATCTCGGGTTGAGGGGAGTCATCTGCCTTATGGAAAATAAATGGACAGCAGACAAAGCACCCTGGAAAGCTTCTGACTGAGGGAGGTTATTACTTACCCAGAAATCAAACTGCTACAGTGCTTCCAGGATGCCAAAATGGGCTGTGGCAGAGCTTTTGAGCAGAGAGTGGCCTGTGAAAATCAAATTAAATTGGGAATAGCTGAGGAGTCAATTCTGGTTTTTTTGTGTGAAGCTCTCGTGGTTCTTCTCCACCTCAGAGCTTCCCGGGGAGGGGACTTCACCTCTCAGCCAAGGTCACCTCTGTGGCAAAAGCAGGAGACCTGGAGAAACTCCTTCCAGCCCCAGGTCTCCAGGGAGGATCCCAGGCAGAAGAAACGACCAACACAACGTCTGTGACCTCAGAGGGAGAAGAGGAGATCAGGAGTGCAGCCAGAGTGATAAATTGCAACACACAGACTCTCACCCTCCGCCATTAGTGGTGGCCCGAAAGCCCGAAGGGAAGAAGGAGGGAAGAGAAGTATTTTGTTGTTCTGTCCCCTCCCTGCCATGGTTTTTGATAGCCAGAGGACACAGAGATGGAGCCCAGAGGCAGCTCAGGGCTTTGGGTCCTTGCTGGCTGCAAGAGATGCCAGGGGAGCAAACCTGCCTGGCACATCCCAGCCTCATCACTCCTTGGAACGCCTTGGCTGGAGGAGTTCTTGTCTCTCAAATACAAAATTCACTGGGTGGCAGGCACAGTTTCCTTTTTTCCCCTCCAAAACTGAGGTGAAAGGAGATTAGAAGCAGGAAAAAGGATAAATCCCACTTTTTTCTGTTTTTCTTTGTGAATTTCTCACCTTGTAGAGGGAAAGAACCGTGATTCCTGGACCTGACCCGACCTGCAAGCAGCCTCAACAGCCAGCCTCATATCAAAAATGCACTTTAAAGAACAAACTGCAAACTCAGAGTGGGAAAAAAACCAACCAGATGTCTACACCAAACCAGTTGTTGATCCAAAATTATGGTTATATTGATCTAAGCTGATGGAAACAAGGTATCACCTCACTGGGTACGCTTGAAAAATCTCCGTCTAAAAACGCTTGAGATCTTTGCTGCAAAATCAGCCAACTTTTCATCTTTGACTACTGTGGATCAATTCCTGCTCTGTTAAATTTGAGCAGCTCCCATTTGCTTCAAGTGCTTCCAAACTACCAGCCAAGATTCCTCACGCAAATCACCCTCTGACGGGATCTGGAGCTGGGACACCTTGAAAAGGGACTCGATTTTCAGGAAATACCTGGCACCCACCTGCTGGACACTCAAATTTTTTAATTTTTAACATGGCCTGGGCCATTAGGGTTGGGAACTGCAGCACTGAGGGCATAAAGTCATGAGATTGGGACTTTAAAAGATATTTATTTTGTATAGAAAGGCTGTCATTGGTGGCGTGCTGTACATACAATAGCTTGGAAGGGAAAAGGGAAGAGTTTAAACAAGGCTCTGAGAAATTAGAAACACGTCTCTACTTTAATGGTGGCTTTTTTTTTCCCCCCCACCAAACAATTAATACAACATACACTGACCTCCCACAGCCCTGAGCGTGCTGACACGGGAACACACGCCCAGCTTCACCTGGAAACCAGGAATATCCAAGGGACGGCTCGAATTACCTCAATAAACCAAACAAATGTTTGTTTTAAACGTAGCAATTCATTATCTCCTTGGGTCTCCTTCCTCAGTCCTGGCTTCCCTATCACCTCATCGCTGGCTGTGCTGCATGCAATGTTCTGTTCCTTTCTTTCTTCCTAAAGATCCTAATGGGATGCAGCCGGCCAGGCCAGCAGCTTCGGAAACAAGCACAGAGCGAATTTAATAACAAGCAAACCTGCACTTAATAAAGTCTGTCATCAGTAATGTCTCCACTGAACACTTGCCAGGAGAGAATTGTTTGCACTTACTGTGTGAGCCAAGTCACAGCTTTAACAGGCAAGGCACAAATAAAACCCAGCTTTTCCCATTCTTTTCGCATCTCTGTTTCAACCTACCAACAAAAACTCCGGGGCAAACAATGAAAAAATCCAGATTCGGGCAGGAAAAAAAAAAAAATCTAGGAAAAAAAAATAAAAAAAGAAGCCAGCGTCCCCCCATTATTCATTACATTATGAAACACATTTCATAATCTAATAATTAACAAGGGGACAATTTTGTTCGGCATGAATCTGGAGTCTTTTGTCATTTGGTGTTAGCACCCAGAACAAATGGACATTGTGCAGAGCGCGGGTGCCGAGACCGGCCGAGGGCTCCCGCTGTTCCGGGGCTCCCTCCTGCCCTGTCTCCAGCAAAATCGTGGTGAGGATGGGAGGATGCAGAGCGGCCACACGCTGGAATTGAGACAATCCATCCCTGGGCACTCGGGGAGCCCGGGGAAGGCGGGACCGGCTTCATCTCACAGCCCTCGAGGGCGCTGGGTTGAGGCACGCGGCTCGTCCGTGTGCCACTGCCAGGCTCTGCAAAGCTGAAAGGGCTGCAAGTCCTGCTCTCTGTGGATGTTTTCCCTGGTTTTGGTTGTACCTGGAGCAAAAAAAGGTGGGAAATGTCGTTTAGCAAGGGTTTTCTAGCCAGGCTGCCCGTGGCTTCATGTGGGGTATGGAGCTCCCGAGGTGCTGAGGTCACACGGATTCAGCTTCTTCAGGGCTCGTGAAACTTTTCCCTGTGTCCACTGCAAAATCAGCCAGATTTCCCTCCTGCCCAGGAGCAGAGGGACGTCCCTTGAGAGAGCTCTCTGCACCAAAAACCGGCCCCTTGTGCTGCAGAGTGGGTTTGTGAGGTGCAGGACACGGCACATGGAGGTTTGGGGTGAAATCAAGGCCACCACGGCGCTTTTCCTCCAGAGAGAATTAATTTCTGCTGGGAAACGGGGTCCAGGTTGGCTTTAAAGCCTGGAGGAGCAGACTGAGCTGCTGCTGGTGATTTTTGGGTGGTGGGTGGTGATCCTGAGCAGGGTTATGTCCACCCAAGAAGCAAAAATCTTTGGGACCTCCTGCTCTCCCCTCCTCCCTGGGCAGCACACACGCTGAGACAGAAGCTTGTGGGTTTCTGTGATTTGGGGAGGCCAAAATGTAGGGAAAAAAATTTTTTTTAATAACACTACTAATGATAATAACGGGGAAATTAAATTAATTCCTAAAACATGGCAGCGATTTGGGAACAGGGTTCACCTCCAGCTCTCCAAACTCCAGGACACCACAAATGGAGAGGATATTCATGGGATTGAGATGGTGCCCAAAAACAAGTGACCATCGAGGTGACTCCTCCAACCAAGAGCCTGTTTGACCACGCTGACTTCTAGGATAACATCTGCGTTTGCTTCTACCAGATCCAACACCTGGGGCCACACAACAGAGAAAAAACTGTCAAAAAAAATTAAAAAATTACAAAAACCCTTTTAATTTCTGAGTGTGAGAGGCGTGGAACTTTGCTCCTGACTCTCCAGACATCCCAACCTTTTTCTGGCCATGTCTGAAGTGGTTAATAAAGATTTGGATGATTTGGATGCTGCTGTGAGCAAGAATTACTCTGCCCTCTCCAGGGGTACTCACAGTTTGTGCAGGATTTAGGAGGCTCCACATCCAGGAACGTGGTGAATTTCTTCATTTGTTGTTTGGGACTCATCAACCAGAACAGACTCTTCCTTTGTGAGCTGAGCCAGGACTGCAGGAGTGGGATCAGCTCCAGGAGCCGTGGCCTGTCCAACCCTGGTCACTCTGTCCCCACTGTCACCTCCCACATGTCCCCAGCGGCGTGGTGGCCGCCAGCTCCAGCAAGGACAGCACCATCAGGGCCTGGTCACCACCTGAGGAGTAAAGTCAGTGTGAGAGTTGTGCAGCCAAATTCATCTAAATTCATCTAAATTCATCTAAATTCATCTAAGTTCATCTAAATTCATCCAGTGTGAGCATTTGGGCACCTAAAAATTGGGAGAAGCAGCAGGTAACAGATTCCCACAAACTCCCTGTTTGCCTTGCCGGGTGAGAGCCCTTCCCCAGGGAATGCAGCCGTGGAGGAGAGGGGGTGTTGCTGGAGCAAAATCGGGAAGGGGATGTGTTCAGCAGGGCTGTGGACACAAACTGGTCAAACTGGGAGCCAGCACTGCTCCTCCTGGAGGAGCTGGAGGTGAGGGATGGCTCACCTGCTGCGGGGATCTCCTTAACCCCAGGAGACCCCGCAATATGTAGGAAAGTCCAGGTTTGCAGCCCGTGCTGCTGAAGGAGTCTGCAGTGGTTTGTTGGTGTTCTCAAGGCAGTTTATCAGTTCCTTAGCAAAAGTAGATTTCTCTGCCCTGCCAGGGTTGGCACAGAACGCGTCCAGAGACACACTGTGCCCGCCCCGGGTCAGCTCTGATCTTTGATACTAATAACTACCTATTGAATGTTTATCATTAATTACCAACCCGTGCCCCTCACACCACACTGTCCAGATCTGTGTCAAACCAATCCCAAAGTGCCAGCAGCACCAAGAAGATGGAGGTGATGAAGAAGAACATAAGATAACATGGCACGTGTAAAAATCCTCCATCTTGTGCCTCAGACCCCCCTGTACAGATCTCCAATCCCCCTGTACAGGGCTTTAAACCCCCCTGGACATACATTCAAATTATCTTCTTTTTACTTATAACTACTACTATTTTACTATCTAAGTTTTTGTGACCTGAAATTCCTCATACAAAGTTGACAACCTGTTCCATGGATTAGAATCAGAGCCACGGGCATTTTCAGTATCATTCCAGGGTCCCTGACACCTCTGGCAAGGCTGAAAAGCCTCCTGAGCAGGGTTTGGGTCGGCCAAAGGCATCACAGGAACCCCCTGGGTTCCAACAACCTGCCTCCCCGAGGCGTTCAGGGCGAGCCTGGATGTGCCAGGAAGGATTAAAAATCCCAGGGAAGGAAGCAAATGCTCTCAAAACTGGAGGATGTTGAGGAGACGGGGACAAAACTCCCAGAATTTTGTGGGGGAGAGCCAGGGTGTTACCCACAGAGCTTTTCTTCCCACAGGATATCCAGATACTCACTGGGGCCTCCGATCCCTGTCGGAGATGCCGCCGCCGTTTCAGTCGGCACCAACACAGGGAAGGCTCCTCACGTTGTGCTTCTGTCAGAGCAAACCATTGTTCAGCTTCTCTACAGGAAGGATGTCTCACTGCTTATTACCAGCTTGAATAATTGTTTGGAATGTTTTATTGGACATTTATTCAAGGAACTTGGAAACCAGCGAGGTTTCTTTCTCTCCGGAGGATAACAACAACAGCAACGAAAAAAAATGGATTTCTTAAAAAAAAAAACCACCCAAGGAAGGCCAAGCTGGAGCCAGCAGCTTCAGATGGCAGCAAGATTTTTAGAATGTAAATAAACAGTGAAGCAAGTAAAAACTCCTTGCTTGGGCAGAGAGAAGGGGAAAGAAAGTAGAGATGCGGTATTTTATCGTCTTTGAAATACCTTCCAGGCTTTCGTTTTCAAGGATTATGTGTAAATCTTGAGGATTGATATTAAAAGGATTGAAACAAAGAGAGGGAACAGACAAGGAAGCAAAACATCTCATCACTGGGCAGAAAGCACAGGCAGCTCTGCCCCTAAACTCTGACAACGCCCAGATTCCTGAAATACAAACCCGTGTTGTACTTAGGTGGGTTAAAAGATGCAAAAAGGAAATGCTGCTCCATACTTGCCCCTGATTGATGCTTTGAAGGGATTCTGGTTGGAAAAATGAAGGAAAAATGAAGGGAAAATGAAGGGAAAATGAAGGGAAAAATGAAGGGAAAAATGAAGGGAAAAATGAAGGGAAAATTGAAGGAAAAAATGAAGGAAAAATGAAGGAAAAAAAATGAAGGAAAAAATGAAGGGGAAAAATGAAGGGGAAAAACGAAGGGGAAACATGAAGGAAAAACAAAGGAAAAACAAAGGAAAAACAAAGGAAAAACAAAGGGAAAAACAAAGGGGAAAAACAAAGAGGAAAAACAAAGAGGAAAAACAAAGAGGAAAAACAAAGAGGAAAAACAAAGAGGCAAAACAAAGAGGAAAAACAAAGAGGCAAAACAAAGGAAAAACAAAGGAAAAACGAAGGAAAAACAAAGGAAAAACAAAGGAAAAATGAAGGAAAAAACACTGGGCTATTTTTTGGATGCTGCACCAAAGATAATGGTTTGCTTTCTTCAGGTCTGGCAATTTAAATTTGAGATGTAGCAAAAGTTCAGGTAGGTTTGAACCTTTTCTGGGCCAGGAAATAATTACTGCAGGTGAAACACCAGGATCCACGTTGGATGTGAAACCTGCTGGTGTGCTGGAAGATTTCCCTGAAGGACAAAGTACAAGGATCACTTTGGGGAAGAGTTTGTGCCAGTCAAGATCAGCTGATCTCCTGCCTGTGGAGCTGGAGAAATAAAAAGATCCCAGATCTTTCTCTTCACAATATTCCATATCAGGCCATCCACGTGGGATAGGGGAAACAGAAGCACAGTGGGATTTCAGACCCCTTGTGTGTTTTTCAGAATCATTTATTCCATCATTCCACTCAGATCATTGAGTCCAGCCCTTCCCCAGCACTGCCACCACTGACTTGTGTCCCCAAGTGCCACATCCACGTGGCTTTTCAATCCCTCCAGGGCTGGGAATAACCCTGGACAAAATAAACTCTGCTCCCTGCAAGGCTGAGCAGCCAATCCAGAGCCCGGCCCTAAAAGTCAGAGCCTGGAAAAGTGCTGGAAGAGCCTGGAAAAGTGCTTCTCAGCTGTTCACTGTCCAGGGGAGGCTCTGGAAGGGAAATTGTACCTGCAGACACCCAAAAACTGGAATTCCTCTTGTGTTTTGTGGAAGAATTTTGTGTGGGAGAAGAAAAATGGCTGGCACAGGGTGACCAGAGAAGCTGCCCCTGGATGCCTGGAAGTGCCCACAGCCAGGTTGGACAGGACTGGAACAATCTGGGATGCTGGAAGGTTTCTCTGCCTGGCAGAGGGTGGAACTGAGTGGGCTTTGAGGTCTCTTCCAACTCAATTCCATGATTCTCAGTTCCCACTCCCATCTCCCTCCTTTTCCCTCAAAATTCTTCTTTTCCCATTAACTTTTTTTTCTTTTTGTTTGGTTGCTGCACAAGCCTCTCGAGCCTCTCCCCGTATCTGTGTTTACACACACGATTTTAGCTAAAACTCTCCCATCTTTGCCCAAATTTCAGCAGGCAGGTCACGACCACACGCCCCCAGGGAACAATTCTGCTTCCAGCTCGGTGATTAATTCCTCTTTATCCGTCATAATGAGGTCCAGATTAGAGTTACCTTGAATTGTGGTCCAAACAACTTATGTCAGAATAGAATTACCTGGAGGTGCTGAGAACTTTAATGACACTCCCACGGGGGATTTTTTACTTGAAGGATCTGAAGTCAGTCTACTCATATTTCCCCTCTGCACACTTGGGGAGAGCATGTAACCTATTTTAAATGTCATCCTTATTTAGATTTACACACCTCAAAGCCCCGGAGCTCGAGGAGCCTCCGCGATAAACACGAGCACCAAACTCTCCAAAAATAACAGCTCGTGAAACAACGACGAGAACAAACCCACACATCTGTGCTCCTCCTGCCCCCTCTGCCCAGCAGGATTAAATCAGGGAGAAGGAGATTACAGCACATACCTGCAGCTATAAAACACACCTTGTTCTGAGCAAACTCAGTTCAAAAAGTCAGGAGGAGGCCTCCAGGCAGGCACGGCCAAAAAAACCGAGCAGGAATCACTCACCAGTTACTGCCATGGGTAAAACAGACTCAGCTGGAGGAATTAATTTAATTTATTCCAGAAGCCAGTCCTGTAGCCCCTGGCTACCAAAACCTGGCCACACAAATTCTGTACCCCACTCTGTGGTGCATCTTGCACGAGAGACTCCCCTGTGCTGCTCCCACAGCTTGGGGGTGATGGAATCACAGAGTCCTTGAGGTTAGAAAAGACCTCCGAGGTCATCCAGACCAATAATCAAGTGTAGGACACAACAATATCTGCACTGGGGCAGGAGCCACAGCTTTAAAAGATAAGAATAAATAAAAGCCTGCGTCTCATCCAGAAAGTTCCAGAATTAGTATGAGAACAGCACAAAAACTTAGGTCGATCAGGTCAGAGAACGCGCCAGGAAAAACAGGCCTAACATTGCCCAAAGGACTTCGAAATACAGAAAGACGAAAAAAATAAAACTAAAAAAAAAAATCATCTACTTCAAGCTAAATTTCAAACAGGCTTCAAACTTCCCCTTGTTGGCCTGACAACTGGGATTTCGTGTGAAAATGCAAAGAAAAAAAAATGGGTATAGACAAGAAAAATACATGTAAGGAGTTTATTTCTGAAAGCAGAGCTAAGCTCCTTTGTGCAGTCACCAGAGACCGAGTAAGTGAGAAAATGATCTTGTTCAGCAAGTTCCCAGGGGATCTGACTTGGGAAGACGAGTGGGAGGGAAGAAGGGTTAAAACTGTTTTTTAGAGAAAGCTTGGCTGCTCCAGAGGGCCTGGAGATAAAGAGAAATCTGGAGGTGCCATCCTCCTCACCAGACTGGAGACACAATATTGGTGACACAGGAAAGAGGAGTCTGGAAATTCCCTGAGGAGGAGAATGAGAACACTGCACAAATCTCAGCTCTGGCTGTGGAAATCCCACAGGAAAAGGGAGGAAATTCTGAGCAGCAATTTCTGCACGGGGCAGGAGAGACCTTCCAGAGCCAAAGGATGAGGGGAAAGCCACAAAGGGACATTTCTATGACAGAACCCAGGTATTGTCCTGGGTAGGCTGGAGATCGGGCAAAAATACCTCCTAAATCCATCACGAATAAAGATTTAAACCACAATCCCCTTTTTACAAAGCCATCCGACCATGGACACCTCGTTAGCACTTTCAGTCAGAGGTTGTTTCATCTCCAGGAGCTACAAAAACAAATCTCCACGGGATGTAATTTGGACAAGAACAACGGGGAGAAGGAACAACTCCTCATTGTATCAGAGAGTGGAATTCCTCAGGAAGGACTTGCCAAGAGCACTGGAGTGATGAGAACCCTGCGGCACCACACTGACAACGCTTTTCTTGCTTCACCAAAATCCTCCTCGCCTCCTCGCTGGGCTGTTTTCACCTCCGTGGGTACAAGGAGTGCTTGGTGTGAGGAAAGGGCTTCTCCTCTCAGCCTTTGAGCTCACCACAAATGAAACATGGTAACCAAGGTTACTGGGGTTCTGCTCCTGTGAGCTTTGTTCCCAGAGAAAGCAAAATTTCCCCCTCCTTTTTTTTGGTGGTGCAATGACGGAGTGGAAGAGGGCCCTGCTGTAGCAACCCCTGAGGAGGAAAACAGATCCCACACCGCAAACGGAGCAGTCAATAAATCACAGAATCGTGGAATGGGTTGGAGGTTTTAAAAGGGGTTTAAAAAGGGGTTTAAAAACCATCTTCCAACTCTACCTTCACCATCCCAGGTGGATGCAGCCTGGCCTTGGACACTCCCAGGGATCCAGGGGCAGCCACAGCGAATCTGGGCACCACCCTCAGGCCCTTTCCAGGCCCTCCCCACCCTCACAGGCAGGAATTTCTCCCCAAAATCCCACCTAAGCCTGCTCTCCCTCAGCTTAAACCCATTCTCCCTTGTTCTGCAATTCCATCCTCTCCCCAAAGTCCCTCTCCACTCTTCCTGCAAGCCCCCTCAGGTACTGGAAGGTGTCCCCAGATCCTTCTCCCCACAGCCACAGTTTCACCTCTCCTTAACTTTCCAGTTTCCAGCATCCCCACCCTGGCACACACCAAATTTACCTTCCCATTTTCTTTCCTGCCTCCTGAGGGAGAAGTTCTTCTCCAATTCTTTTGCAACACAGCAAGAATTCCCGGGGTGAACTGCTCCCAAAAGAGCCCTGAGGGACGCTGGTATCTCAATCCAGCCCTGCTGGGAAATACGGAGATATTTGATGGAGGTTTTTGATCTCAGGGCAGTTCCTGCTGCAAGGAATGGGTAAGAAGTGACCCAGCCCTCACGTGCAGTGGTGGATTGATGGAATTCCTGATTATCCAGCTGCAGGAGAGGATGGAAACTCCTTTTTCTGGGAATGACCACGAGCCGAGCGAGGATCGAGCAGCCCTGAACCTCCTGGCTCAGGAGGTTCCTGAAGGTTCAGGAGGTTTTCTCCTGCTGCAGATCTCGAGCAGCAAAAAGGGAACCAGCGATCAACAAACTTCCTCATTTTACACTTTCTAATTTTACACTTTCTAGCCTCAAACTCTAAGGAAGTTCCCTGTTTCCCCTCTCCTAGAGGACTTGAGGGAACATCCAGCTGCTGCACCCAGAATTTTGTTCACCTGTGCATTATAAACACAGCAGAATGGATTTTTTTTAATTTATTTATTTTAGTTTTAGGGTGTGTTTTTTAGCCCTTTTTTTTTAGTTTTAGGGTTTTTTTTCTCCAGAAATTCTCTTTTCCTCAGAGAATTTGGTCACCTGTGGCTGAGGTGGCATCACAAGATGGGCCGGCCAGGCTGGGGGTCCGTTTCCAAGTCATGTTATTAACATCTAAATTCATGTTTTACTTCAGTAACTTCACTAGAAATGTGCTGAATCTGTTCTTTTTTATTTTTTCCCTAAGCCTTCCCCTGAGACATTTTGAACTGAACATTTCAGGTATCTCAAAAAGGGAACAAAACACAGCTCAGATCCCAAAATAACCATCAGCAGAGGCAACGCAGGAGCAGGGAAACAGCTCTGCTCTTGGTTTTCTTTCTCCTACCCTCTTTTTATCTTCACTTGGGAGGAAAAACACAGGAATTTCTGCTCCTTGCTCTGCTGATTTGGGGCAAGGGCTCCAAGGAACTTCCCACTGGGGTCTTTTAAGCACTTTGACCTGGATTTAACCACCTGAATCAAAGCTTCCTTCACATCATCTGCAGGGTCAACTAAAAAGCAGGAGCAGAGGGGAGGATTTTGGTGTTCAGAGGTTTTTTTTTTTTAGCTGAGCTTTTCCTCCCAAGCCTGAGAGGGGGATTCACTCTGCATTTTTTTTCCCATTATTTTGCTTTTTTTCCCCACTTTTCTCCGACAAGAAGCAGCTCCACAACAGCACTGAGGCTGAGAATGGATTTTTAACACCACAGAAAAGTCCAAAATCCTCTCTGTGGATCAAGAGACCCGCTGAAGGAAAGGAGGGTGAGACTCCATGGAAGGAAAAGTCCAGAGGGTTCACTGTGCAGACCAGGTGTGACACAGCAGCAAAAAGCTGCTGGATTTTTGCAAAAAAAAGGCCCAAAAAATAAAATTAAAATCAAAAGCACAAACTCAGCACCAGGGCTGGGCTTTGAAGCAGAAACCACAATTTTCCCCAAAAACCTCAGCAGCTTTTGTGTCTGGACAGGGTTCAACAGCTCCCTTTTCTTCCACAGGAAATGGAAGGAAACCTGGATTCATATGCTGCATAAACAGCTGAAAGCCTCTGACTTGGAGAGGAAAGAATGGGGAAAAGAGGGGAAAAATGGGGGAAATAAAAAAGGGGGGGAAAAAGGGAAAAAAAGGGAAAAAAAGGGAAAAAAAAAAGGGAAAAAAAGGGAAAAAAGAAGGAAAAAAGGGAAAAAAAGGGAAAAAA
>VXBU01006153.1:302127-347225 GCA_013400315.1 Bombycilla garrulus
AAAAAAGAGGGAAAAAAAAAAGAGGGGAAAAAAAAAGGCAATTCAATTAAGTCACAAGGATTTATCTGGTGTGATGCCCTGGCTGGGACGGGTTTTCCCTAAACCTCAGCCTTGTGCAGGTGTCAGTGAGCTCACCAAGGGCTGCCTGCCAGCCTCAACCATGTCCCCAAGCCTTTAAGAATGTTTTCCTCGGGAAAAACTAAGAATATCTGTCACCTTTTGGTTTAGAATCATGAAATCTCAGAATGGTTGGGCTGGGAGGGACCTTAAGGATCATCTCATCCCACCCCATCCATGGCAGGGACACCTCCCACCATCCCAAATTGCTCCAAGCTTCATCCAATCCAGCCTTGGACACTTCCAGGATCCAGGGGCAGCCACAGCAAATCTGGGAATCTGTGCCCTCACTTGGGGGGCAACAGGAAGGAAAAACAGGGATTTAAATTATCACAAAACCTCTCCAACCTCCAGATCACAAGGAAAAAGTTGGTTTGCTCCTCGCTGTCCTGTTAGATGGAAATGGGGATGGGAGAAAACCATGAATCCCAAACCAGCGTCTTCAGGGCTCAGCCTTTGGAAGTTCTGTGCAGCAGAGCAGGAATTGTGCTGGAAATGTTGGCTGGGCAGGACTCCCAAAGCACAAAAGGGATGAGAACCCCTCCCTGGAGGGCAGGAGCCACTCAGCCACGGCAGACAGGCAGAAAAGTTCACTTCCAACAAAAGGTTGAGCCAGGACAGGGGGAAAATCCTCCCTGGCTCTTTCCAGCAGGCGTCTTCCCCCGCCAGGGGCTGTGCCAGAGGAATCCTCGGGGCTCTTTGTGCACACATTAGGCTTGGATTGAAAATGATTGCTGTTCCTCCCCTCCCCTGCTGCCAAGACAGCAGATGGGTGAGCTCAGCTCTGTGTGGGAGCCAGAGGCAGCAGGAGCTTCCCAGGAACTGAATTCTGCATCCCAGAGAGGGAGCAGCGAGTGCAGGATGGAGTTCAGCAGATCCTGGGTGATGCTAAGCTGTCCCTCCTCAGGTCCAGGCTTCTAGAACTGGTGTAAGGAAGAAACTCTTTGCCATAAAGGTGGGGAGGCCCTGGAATGGATTTCCCAGAGAAGCTGTGGCTTCCCCTGGATCCCTGGAAGTGTCCCAGGCCAGGCTGGATGGAGTTTGGAGCAGCCTGGTCTGACCTGACCACGGGATTTCTCTCTCCCTGCTTCAACCAGGCTCAAATTGCAAGTTTCCTTCCTTGAATTACAATGATGGAATCATGGAATTGTGGGGTTGGAAGGGATCTTAAAAATCATCCAGTTCCACCACAGCCACGGGCAGGGACACCTCCCACTGTCCCAGGCTGCTCCAAACCCTGTCCAACCTGGCTGGGGACACTTCCAGGAATCCAGAAACATCCACAACCACCCTGCACCCCTTCTTTCCTCACTCCACGCTGATTTAATCCCTTTAATCGCTTACCTTGGCACGAGGGGCTGAAAGGACACAAGGCCAAAGGCAGTGACCCTCTCTCCCTGTGAGGGGATGAGGAAGAAGGATCCCATCCCAACTCTGTGCCCATTCCATCCTCCCACACCCTCCAGGATCCCATTCCAACTCTTTCTGTGCCCATTCCATCCTCACACACACCCAGGATCCCATCCCAACTCTTTCTGTGCCCATTCCATCCTCACACACCCCTCAGGATCCCATCCCACGCCTGCTGCAGCTTTGTCCTTTTTCCCTGACCTCGTTCCCAGGAAGGTTTATTGTTAGAACTCGCACCCACCTCACCTAAGCAAACAAACAGCAGCCAGCGGAAGGGACACCCTTCCCAAAGCCAGCCAAGCCCAAAACATTTGTGTTTCGTTTGCTTTGCAGCAGTGATTTCAATCTGCAGCACACCCCAAGCGAGCCCAGGCCTTGCTTTTGAGAAATCTTTTATCAGCCCTGCTAGAACATCCCACTGCCAGGGGAAGGCCAAGGACAGCAGGGCCTTTGAGATTTTAGGGGGAAAAAAATTGTATAAATTGTATTATTCAAGATTTGGGTTTTTTTTACTGCATCTTAAGCAGAAAAAAAGCTGTAAGGAACGTAAGGAATCATGGAATGGGTTGGGTTGGAAGGGTTGTTAAAGCTCACCCAGTTCCACCCCTGGAGCAGGGACGCTTTCCACCATCCCAGTGCTCCAGCCCGGCCTTGGACACCTCCAGAGATCCAGAGACAGCCCCAGCAAATCTGGGAACTCCATTCCAGGGCCTCCCACCCTCACAGGGAGGAATTCCTTCCCAATATCCCATCCAACCCTGTCCTCTGGCAGTTTAAAGCTGTTCCCTTGTCCTGTAACCCATTCAGGATGGAGTGCAGTGAATGGGGCACCTCAATTTGCATTTGGGAGGCACCACAATTTGCAAATTGTGTCTTTGTGCTCTTCTTTGTGCCAGCAAAGGGAGAAGGGAGGTGTCTGCTGCTCCAGGAGGAACTGCAGCACTTACCTCAAGAGGTTCTTCAGGGAAATACAACAAAATTCCCAACTTTTGCACAGGAAACGCATCTTTCAGCAGCCAGCGTGCTTCTGGAACCTTCCCCGAGTGCTGCTGACATCCCTCCTGACCTGGAGCGGAGAATTTCCTCATTTCCCCGAGGAGGGAAGTGATCCCAATCCAGCACCACAACCAGGAGGGTGTGGGAAGCCTCTGGATCCTGGAGAAGGCTCTGGGACACCTTCAAACACCTTCCAGGGCCTAAAGGGGCTCCAGCAGAGCTGGAATTTGGGGTAAGGAATGGAGGGAAAGGACACAGGGAATGGTTCCCACAGGGAAAGGGGAGATGGGGCTGGGATCTTGGGAAGGAATTCCTGGCTGGGCTGGAATTCCCAGATTTGCTGTAGGATTGTCCAAAGCCAGGCTGGATCCAGCTGGGATGATGGATTCTGTCCCTGCAGAGAACAGGGGGTGGAACTGGCTCTAAACTCCCAACTCCTGGTTTGCTGCACTCGAGCACCTCTGATATTCCGAATTTCTGTCCCAAAAATCCTGTGACCCATCCCCACAGCCCCTGGAGCCTCTCCTCCTTTTCCAGCTCCTGTGTTTTCCTTCCTCCAGAGCTTCCCAAAGCGAGCAGAGGCCCAAGGAAAGGCCAGACCCAGCTCCAAAGGCTGACAAGATAAAGAGTTAAAGCAGGCCAAGCCAAACCTTTGGAAGAAAAAGGGCTGGGCAATAAATCAGATATTAGAAGGCAGGAAGGTGCTGTATAGAGGAATCAAAGTCCGGAACAGGATGTATATAAAGCAAATATTGAACTAACTTTGATAACACAGAAAAATGGAAGATTTTTGGTGGGGTTGAGCGAAGGCTCAATTTGAACCATTAGAAATTTCCTGTTTCAGCCGTGTGGGGCGGTTTTGCAGTGATCTATACAATGCATTGTGTGCTTGCTGATTTCCTAGCCGTGAATGGGTCACCCACATTTTACTTTCCATGCTTTTTTTTTTATTTTTGTGTTGGTTTTTTTGTCTGTCCTGAAGCAATAAAGCTATTGAAATCCTCCAGGCCTTGCCCGTTGGGTGTTTTCTTTCCTAGCAAGACATCAAACTGCCCTGAAGGTTTATTTTAAGCCAATTCAATAGGAGGGATCACAGGAGCACCTTGTGGAACGTGTACAATGGGAGCCGAACCCAGGGCCATTCAATTAACAAGTGCTCTCATTTCCATGCAATTCCTGTGGGGAATTCATTCCTTTAATTAGGCTGCTAATTTATGAAGCTAAAGAGGCACCGTAGACACGTAGGCAAAAAAATTCCAGATGAGTTCACACAGAAGGAAGAGGAGATCATGAAAAGCGAAGGAGAGCTGGAAACTTCTCCAGACACAACCAGACTGATCAAAATGAGATCATTAAGAGCAAGAAAAAGGACTAAAAACCCTGATTTGAGGTATGTTCTGGAAAATCTACCTCGTCTCTCTTAGGAAATGGAACTCAAGACACAGGAATTCGGGATTTTTCCTCCAAACCCAGCTGCACAGCAAAGGAAAACTGGATTTCAGTCCCAAATCGATGCCCCAGAAGCTGCTGTTTAATGTGCACACCTGGAATATGCAAAGCAGGTTGGATTTAACAGGTTGGTTTTACATAAAGCGTTCATAAAAACCAAATCAAGCACAAAACCTCCCCCCAGTGAATGCAAAAAGTGATGTAAAAGAGACAGAAAATCAGCTGCAGGCTCAATTTAACCAGCAAAAAATCTGATCCCCTCAGGGAAAGAAGGGTAAAGTGGGATTGCCCTCTCCATGGCAGGCAGATTTGAAATCCATGGATCTTGGAGCTGCATCCTCATTTCTGTGAGCACAAGGAGGAAGGTTTTTTTATCCCCCTGAATTTGTAAATCTCTAAATATCAACTCATGCTCACACACAGCTGCTGAAAAACAGAGAGCAGCACAAAGCAGATGAATCTTCTTCTAGTTTGAATTTTACCCAATTAAAAGCTCAAGCAAGAAGGTCTAAACTTAAAATAGCAGCTAAAAAATCTCACAAAACCTTAATTTTTTTATATATTAATTTGAATATAAACAACTCACCTTTCTGCCAGTTTAAAAAGTTTAAATGAAAACCACTCAAAGTTTAAAAATTCCAATTCAGGAACCTGTGAGGGCATTAAAGGAGTCAAAGGCAGGCAGTGGATGGATACAGTTTATTGGTTCTTTCCATCACATCTGAGTTACAGGTGTAAAAGTCACACAAACTGCAGGTATAAACATGTAAAACAATACAAAAATAAATGGAAAGGTAATTTTATATTTACTGAATCAAGTCGTGTAATAAATACGAGAGGCAAAAAGCTTCAATCACACCATTCAGCTGAACTGAAGTTACAGTAGTGTTTGTAAATAACACGTTGTTTTTTTAACTTAGAGTTGCAAATATTAAAGCATTGAGAACTAGTATAAAAGTGAATTTTGGCACATTGTAAAGTGAGAAGTGTTACGTCAGGATCCGGCTGTTGTGTAAAAACGAAGCGATTTCTCACGAGCTTTCTGAGGTACATTTTTAACAACCTAGGATTAAATCAACCTTGTGATTCTACCAACTCACAGTTCACAATTCACTATACTAGTCACAATTTTTTTTTTTCCCTTTTCAAGAATACCAAAGTATTCCAGAGCTTAAATCTGTGCAAATTCAGACAAGTTTCAATTAAAAAATAGCAATAATTAAAAAAAAACCCACAACTCAGCTTATTAGGGAATGCAACTTAACTGCTCCCTGCAATCCGGTGTGTTAATTGCAAAGTGTAAAACTGGATTAATCCCAAATTGCACAGCTTAAAATTCAAATACTCCCAGATTGCAGAGCAGCTCAAGTTGGTTCCCCTGGTAAGTCTGTCACATTTGAATCCCTATAACTTCAGTAACTTCTGATCACACTCATTCTCGGTGAGGAGAAAGTAAAAAAAAAAAACACCACCACAAGCTGCTAACGAAGGTCAGCAAAGCGTGGAAACCCCTTGAGGACTCTTCAGCACTTCCCAAGCTCAGGAATGCCTGGACACAAATTTTTCCAAGTATAGAACAAGAGAAAAGGAACGGTGTAATGGCACTTTTGCTGTATCCAAACATCAAAGTGGGTTAGAAATGGTGCTTTTTGTTGGGTTTTTTTGTTAATTATACAGTAGCAAAAAAACGTTCAAACCTCGATTCTTCATCCTCACCTCGACTTCCAAGGAGTGAGGACAGCAAATCCCCCAGGGTGGGGATTCCATACAGTACAAAACAGCTCTGACCAGAGTACAAAAGTTACACTCTTCTTTAAAAAAAAAAAAAATATTCAAAAAGCACTGCTGATCGTTAGAATCGACTCCCAAAAAATCAGCAACTGCTCTTCAACAGCAGCAGCATCAGGCATTTACATATTTCAGTCCTCAAAGAGTTTTCTTTTAAACAGTTTAACCATTTGTGCTAATATTTGTCACTAGGTTAAATTTTTTTTTTAAGTCCTTTCACCAAAACCGTTATTTTCCTTTAAAAGAAACAAAAAGTGGGGGTGCAACCCCTGACATCCATTTATTTGGGGAATAAATGGTGTCATCTGCAAGGCACTACTACATTTAAAGGATACCATTGTCACAGTTTCATTATTTCGGTATTTGTATTTTTTTTTTTTTTTTTCTGTTCTGGTTGAAAGTCACAGTTCAAAAATAAACGCTAAAAATTGAGGTAATCCATTTCTTTCAATACCAAAATACATGAATTGAGCCAGTACCAGTCTGGTGAAAGGTCTTTGTAATACACAGCTATGACCATAGAGCACATGCAGCACAGGACAGGAGGGTTCTAGGCCTTTCTTCTGAGCTCTTCTGCTCCAATTTTTAAGGAACAGCTCAATTTGCACAGTCACACCCCAATTATTTCCTTTTTTTTTTATTTTCTTTTTTTTTCACAGGGCTTGGAATTCCAGCTGGATCAGCCCCATCCGTATTGATTTGAGCGCTGCACAAATTGGAGTTCTTAAAAAGAGTTCAGCAGAGCAAAAAAAAAAAAAAAATCAGCTACAGCATCTTCCTCTATTTTCAATCAATTGCACTTAAATCTACTCTGTATCCACTCAGGAGCTGGGACACAGCCTCCACCACGTGCCTGCTGTCCCAACCCCTGGAATTCCCTCCCACTACTCTAAAAATATGGCTTTGCAGATGAGAGAAGTGGGACTGGAACAGCTGGGTTTACACCGAGTTCATTGGCGAAGCAATTCGTTCAATTTCCTAATGCTCCCCCTTTTTTATTGCAGCGCCGCCGCCAGAATTTTGGGATTCCTCAAAAATCCTGGGCTGGGAAAGAATTTCATGCAACCAACTGGATTTGGCTGTAAACCCCTGGCAGCCCCCCAAAAAACCCACTGCTAGCTACCTTTGCTCTACAGGCACTACAGGATATATTAAAGACTAAAAATTTAGCCATGCATAGATAAAACTCACGAGCTTTATCAGGATGCTCCACACTTGTGATCCAGGGAATACCCCAGGAAAGCCTAAAAACACAAACTAATTGCTGGCTTTTACTGGCCTCTAACAGGATACAAGTAGTTTTTATATAAAGTCTCGTGGTGTGCAAAAAAAAAAAAGTGGAATAAAATATTAAAAGTCTTCAATTCAGACAGCTTTTTGAAATCTAGGAGGAAAGCGAGGAATGAAAGGTTATCAGGATTTCTATCCCAGCCTGCAGCACCTGGAATTCCACCTCTGCACTGTGGAACACTCAAAGGACAGGCACCCAGCAGTGGAAACCAAAAAAATGTGCTTCAGGTCAGTGAAATTTCACTTATTTCATATTCCAAAGGTAAAAAATACATCTCTTAATAAAGCATAAACTTTAATTTAGCCTCAGGTTTGATGGCAGGGGTTAAATCTCGTTTTCCTGACACAAGTGAGGCTGTGCAGATGCATTTGAAATATTTTAAGTGTCCTGCAAGAGATTTTTCATTCCATTTCTTGCTGTATCACAAACATCTGGTCAGAAAAAAAAAAAATAAGCTGCAGTTGCAGTAAAAGACTGAGCTGTCCCTAAGGCAAAGGAATATGAAAATAAAAAATTCCTGCTGGGTTGTTCTCACCTAAATTCTGAACACATGCGTGCTACAATAATCTGCTTATTCAAATAAACTCCAATAATTACCTGTAAGTAGCTGCTAAGGTGCTTTATAATCCTTCAGTCAGGGATTTATAAAGCCTCCCTTAAAATTATACTGAATTAAGTCAGGACAGGCTGCCAGCATTCCTGTTCTATCATTTAGGAACTATAAAAATTCTGTTGCAAGTACTTAAAAGCTGATTTCTCACCAGCACAGTGAAATGTTGTGGTGTGCAAACTCTTCTGGAAGCTCCACAAATAAGTTCCTGCCTCTTTTCAAGTAAAATCTTCTGTTATTTTTTTTTTTTTACCTTTGGAAATCATTCATCTTCATGAAAAGGAATTCTTCAGCTGAAGAATCTCCCCCCTTGCCTTGCCTAGTTTTTAGGACTGAAATAGGAATCCTCCAGGGATAATCTAAGCAACAGCAAGGTGCACATTGCAGCCAGCCAGGAAATATTTTCCAGAATCCCAACTGGGAAGAAATTAAGATTTCTCCACTGATTTCACCCTGAAATGTATAAATAGCTTTTCTTGAAAGTCAGAATTTCGAGTGCAGACTCAAACTGTGCTGAGGTTTTGAGATGGGCACAGGTGGGGGTGGGAGTGGCTCCCTCCCTGACAGCTCTGGGATTAGAGACTCTGAAAAACTGTTCCCCCATTTCTTGCTTTGGACAGCTCAGGGATTAGGGACTCTTCTAAATTGTTCCCAGTTTCCACATTTCTCACTTTGGGAATGCCCCAGCAGCTGTGGGATTAAGGACTCTGAGAAAGCGTTCCCTCATTTCTCACTTTGGGAACACACACCAAGAGATGTGGGATTAGGGACACAATTCTGAGCTTTTCCCATTGTTCCCCCATTTCTCGCTTTGGGAACACACACCAAGAGCTGTGGAATTAGGGACACAATTCTGAGTTTTCCCCACTGTTCCCCCATCTCTCGCTTTGGGAACATCCTGACAGCTCTGGGATTAGGGACTCTTCTAAATTGTTCCCAGTTTCCACATTTCTCACTTTGGGAACATCCCAGCAGCTGTGGGATCAGGGACTCAGTTCTGAGCATTTCCCTCTGTTCCCCCATTTCTCACTTTGGGAACATCCCAGCAGCTGTGGGATCAGGGACTCAGTTCTGAGCATTTCCCTCTGTTCCCCCATTTCTTGCTTTGGACAGCTCATGGATTAGGGACTCCTCTCAGTTGTTCCCACTGTTTCCCCATTTTTCACTGTGGGAATGCCCCAGCAGCTGTGGGATCAGGGACTCAGTTCTGAGCATTTCCCTCTGTTCCCCCATTTCTCGCTTTGGGAACATCCCAACAGCTGTTGATTAGGGACTATTTTGAGTTTTTCCCACTGTTCCCCCATTTCTTGCTTTGGGAATGATCTGACAGCTCTGGGATTAGGGACTCAATTCTGAGTTTTCCCCACTGTTCCCCCATTTCTCGCTTTGGGAACATCCCAGCAGCTGTGGGATGAGATGCTCATCTGAATTTTTCCCTCTGTTTCCCCATTTCTCACTTTGGCAATACTCAACAACTGTGGGATTAAGGACTCTGAGAAAGCGTTCCCTCATTTCTCGCTTTGGGAACACACACCAAGAGCTGTGGAATTAGGGACCCAAATTCTGAGTTCTTCCCATTGTTCCCCCATTTCTCGCTTTGGGAACACCCTGACAGCTCTGGGATTAGGGACTCTTCTGAGTTGTTCCCACTATTTCCACATTTCTCACTCTGGGAATGCCCCAGCAACTGTGGGATTAGGGACTCTGAGAAAGTGTTGTCCCATTTCTCACTTTGGAACATCCTGGCAGCTGTGGGATCAGGGACTCAGTGCTGAGTTTTTCCCTCTGTTCCCCCATTTCTCGCTTTGGGAACATCCCAACAGCTGCAGATTCAGACATTCTAAATTTTTGAATCATTCCCTCATTTCTCGCTTTGGGAACACACCAAGAGCTGTGGGATTAAGGACCCAATTCTGAGTTTTCCCCATTGTTCCCCCATTTCTCGCTTTGGGAACATCCCAAGAGCTGTTAATTAAGGACCCAATTCTGAGTTTTCCCCACTGTTCCCCCATTTCTCGCTTTGGGAACATCCCAGCAGCTGTGGGATTAGGGATTCTCATTTTTTTTTTCATTATTCCCCCATTTTTTGCTTCAGGAACACCCAAACAGTTCTGGGATTGGGGACTCCTCTGAGCCTGTTGCCCCATTTCTCATTTTGGGAACCCCCCCAAGCCCACACCCTGAATTCCCCCACAGTTCATCAATGCTCCTGTGATTTCCAAGGATCGTTTGATGATCTGCACCGAGGCCCAATTCCACAATTACATTCTGACCTTTTAGGAAATAAATCCAGTTTTCGCTTCTTTTTCTCCTTCTTCTTCTTCTTTTTCCCACGTTTCCACCACAAGCCAGAGATTCCAGGTGATGCTTTTTGTACAGTCTGGAATTAAGGTGAAGTGGAAGCAAACCTGACAGTACAAACAGCTAAGCAGTTACCGTGTTAAATGCCAACCTTAGGGGAACGATCCCTTCGTTTGGAAGGAGTGCTGAAAACAGACATTTCACTCAATTTCTTGTGAGCCTGAAAGGCAAAACAGCATTTTTGGTTCCTGACAACAAGGACAGGAACACCCAGGACCCACGTGCTTTAAGTTTTCTGCTCAAAGAGGTCGTGGTACTCCTGCTCCTCCAGCTCCCTGTTGTACTTCTCGATTTCCCTGTTGGCTTCTTCCAGGTAATCATTCATGAACTGGTCCATTACTGGTTGGGAAAAGTGAAGGAAGAACATTTGGAATTCAGCAGAAAAGAACATCCAGGTTTGAAGGAAGGAGCTGGCAGTTCTGGGACACTCAGTGAAAGGGTGAATTCAATTTATTGCTTTCTGGAAGTCTACAGTCAGGGCTACCACAGCTCAGTGTGTTCCCAGGGAATAAAGGAGCTGCTCAAGGGATATTTCCCAGCCAGGAGGAAGAACAGCAGGACCAGAGCAGGGTTAGATGGGATGTCAGGAAGAAATTCCTCCCTGGGAGGGTGGTGAGGCCCTGGCTGAGGTCACCCAAAGAGGTTTTGGACTCCCCATCCCTGGAAGGTGCTGGAACCAAGATCAGCTTCAAGCTCCCTCCCAACCCAAACCATTCTGTGGCTCTGTGAACGCATTTCCAGCTGTTCTGCTGAAGGAGAAGTTCAAAACTTCCCAAAATTCAAATCTCCCAGAAAGGGGATTTGCAGTTTTCACTGCCAAACACCAAAAGGGAGGTGGAGGGAAGAATCCTGGAATGGTTTTTTGGGTTGGAAGGACTGAAAGTCCATCTTACTGTACCCCTCCCACCATCCCAGGCTGCTCCGAGACTTGTCCAACCTGGCTTTGGACACTTCCAGGGATCCAGGGGCATCAATAATTTTCCTGTGAATATTGAAATCCAAGGTTGCTGTTGCGTTTTGTGCCCTGCAGACAGAAAATCTGGAAAATTTGTGCCCTGCTGGCTTAAAATTTTAAAGTTGTCCCACAGGGGCACAGAAAATATTCTGTTCTTACTCCAAAGCAGCATCACAGAACTCACCTGGATTTTTACCGAGTTTGGTGAAGTTACAGTGAAAAACAAACTGGGAATATAAAACCAATTTGGGATTTGGTGACCAAAGCAACAGGGAGTTATGAAAATCAGAGAATCACAGAACCATTAAGGCTGGAAAAGCCCTCAGAGATCATCAAGTGCAGATTAACCCAGCACTGCCACGGCCACCAGTGACCCCTGTCCCCAGGTGGTGACCAAGGACAACAGGAATACACTGGAACCTTGGCAAGGAATGCCAGGGTAATGCTAAGGACAAAAAAAATATGATTGTTTTCACTTGAGTGAGTGCACACATGAAATCACATTCATTTGGAAGTTTTATCAGTCATGCCCAGGCACTCAGTGCTATTACAGCACTATTTGGTTTGAAAAATATTTCCTTGACAAGCTGTGGTTGATAAATTATTCCCTGTGTGAGCTCATGGGCAGTTTGGGGTTTGTTTTGTTGGTTCTATTCTGTTTCTGAGATCTAATCTCCCAGAAAAGGCTTGAGCTGGGAAGGAACTGGTTCTTTACCATATCTGCTTTGGTGTTTCAGAGCTGCACAGTTCATTGCCTACCTAAAACCTTCCCCAAAATGCCCCTTTTTAAAGGATACATGGATGATAATCCATTTTGTCACCAAAAAAATTCACAAATTGAGTCCCATTGTAAAAATAACCAGCTGGAAGTGGATCCAAGTGGCGTTTTACCTGCAGCGGGAAAGAATTTTAATTAAACACCTGTAGGAATAGTCCTTACAAACTTAAACAGATAAAAAAAAAAAAAGGAAGAAGTCATTACAGCAACCAAAGATGGCCAATTTTACACCTTCTCCCACTTTCCAGAATGAATTTGGAGCTCTGAGGTTCATTTCTATCTCAAATCTCTCCTGGACAGCTCCAGTTGTGCTCCAAGTCCAAGGTGAAGTGCTGTAATAATTCAGTGCTCAGCACACTTGTTGTGGCAGGTGCTCTGTCATCCAGATGGATATTTAAGGGAAATCAGCCACCAGAAAGATTTGTAAATTATTGCTTTTACTCACGTGGATGTTTTTGATTTCCTGAAGGGTTAACATTCCTCTGGTTTTCAAGGCTTTCCTCTGAGGTTTCTGTGTGAAGAAGGAGATTCCAGTTATGTGGCTACAGAGTGGCAGCGTGATATCACAGCTCAGTTAGTTAAAAAATAAATTAAAACAAAAAACTCAATCTATCAAACAGAAGAATGTATTTCCAAAATTCATTTCTAAAATTATTCCGTTCTGTGAAGGCACTCACAACTGTGTTCTGAAAACAAAAGTAAAAATTCACTGTTCTTACAGAAAACCCTCAGAAATTTAAAATTCTGTACGTATTTCAAACAAGACAATTTAAATACAGCTTTACTGTAAGAAAGCTGGCACAGGAACAGAAAAACAACTTAGTTTTGAGCCTGAGAAATTCTGTAATCCCTTTCTTTCCTGCAGCATGTGGTAACTCTTAGAGCTATCTGAAACCCTCAATTACCCATGACTGTACAAAAAGTGTTTATAGACTTGAATTGCTCAAGGAGGAAACACTTCACACTTGAGATAAGCATTTAAGTTCCAAGTTTTCATAAAATTTAAGGAGCATTCCACAAAGAGCTTTCTTCCATGGCAAAGCATTTGTCTCCATATATTACCCCTGTGGTAAGTACACAGCACGAGATAATCAGCACAGAAAATGGATTCATTCCCTGAATTAACACAGGGAAAAGGAGATGAGAACCTGAGCATCTCAGAAACTCAGAAATCTTAAAAGCTTTGCAACTGCTCCAGCCACAGTCTGCAGGAAACACTTTTGCCTTCCTACACACAATTTTTGGAGGGAGACACTGTGCAAATCCTAATCCATACAGAATATGGAGTATTTTTAATTTACAAATGTTCCAAAAAGTTCCACTGGCACGGTTTGGCCAAAGGAGCTGTGGCTGCTCCGTCCCAGAAATGTCCAAGGTGAGGTTGGACAGGGTTTGGAACAATCTGGGATGGTGAAGGAGTCCCTCCATGCCAGGAGGGTGGAAATGGATGGGATTTAAGGTCCCTTCCAACCCAAACCATTCCAGGATTTTATGGATCTGTGATTCTATCAATCCCTCTGTGCAAACTGTGCCTTCTGAGCTTCCTACAGCAGCCACATCCCCTGTTCCCTGCTCCTTATTGCATGATACACCAGCCATGCAGAAGTACACTTGCCTAATTAAGGATGACAAAACGAACAGGACTCTACCCTCCACTTCAGTGGATTACTTCCAAGCAGGTTTAATTTAGTGAATCAAAACAAATTTTCAGCTTTGCCAGCATTCAGGTATTTGAAGAAGATTTATTTCACAGCACACTTCAGCCCTTGGCAATCACAGCTCAGCTAAATCATCCTGTGTTTATCCTGGACATAATCCATTTGCTCAAGCATTCAAGAGCAGATCAATCCATGAATAAGCTGTAGCAAGCACTAAAACAATACAGAGATTACAACACGCATTTGTAAACTCTCAGTCCCCTTCCTGAAATTCATTTGCACCCTAGAATGTCAATACCTTGGGAGAAGAAAAAAAAAAAACCCAGATTAATTAAGAAACCCACCCGTTTCACGGAGACACTCGGATTTTCCCTTTGCTCGTTAAGAAATGCCAAGCACTGAACAAAAGGAAACCTGCTCACAAACCTGTTTTGCAGTTTCTCTGAGCCAATCTTTGATATCCTCTTCCTTCAGGGAGCAGCCAATGAACACAAGGAAATATTCCTGTTGACTGCTGCAGTCTCTGGGATCACTTCTGCAATCGGGAGGGGTCGGCCCCTCCGCAACAGGCACCAGGCTCAGGGAATTTGCTGCTGTGTTGTGACAGACTTCAATGACTTTATCAGCATCTAACAAAGAGAAGACAGAAGGAAGGGCCTGATAATTGCTAATCTCATCTAACATCAGCACTGGTGCAGACAGAATCCAGGACAGAAACACTTTTTGAAATACCCACAGCGTGCAGTGTGATCACACCACCTCCGGAGTAATTTGCCCTTACCTGAAAACTTCACTTTGCCCATGATGTGATAAATGTTTCCAGAAAAAGGACTCGGCTTGAGCAACGACTTAATTGCTGTTTGAAACAGAAGACAAAGAGATTATCTCAACTTATTTTTCTTCTCCTTGGTGGAGCTTCTGGTAAAACTGTGCGCAGCTGATCTCTAATCCACATCCCAGTGCTTGCAAAGGAAAAGCTGCCACGTCCCTTGGAGTCCCACTATGTAACATTTATTTTGCCATGGAGTTTGGGAAATGAGATGTGTTTGGCATAAGGAACTCTCACAGCGTGTGTGGGAGGTAAAATCCTCCTCTCTATCACTGCTTGGCTAAGGAGAGAAGGAAAAGCTTGATAATGTATCTACCCTGGAGCTGAGCCTGTTTTCTAGAAGCTACAAAGAATTATTTGGCATCAGAAGTAGAAGCTGATGCTCACTTATAAAACTGTATTTCAATGCTACCAAATACAATGAAACATATAATAAAAAGCAAACACAGGAAGTTATCCCAGTCCTAGAAACCAAAAATTCAATTAGATTTCCAGCTGAACAAAAATCAGGGGACAATTTTCCAGAGCAGACACTAAGGAACAGAATTTACTGTACTTTTAGGAAGGAAAGCTGAGTTTTCCATTAAAAGTGAACTTCAGCAGTGATTAAACAACCGTGTTACGTCAGTGCCTTCCTTCCCTCAGCATCCCAAACTTGGATTTCAATCAAGTCAGGCAAAGTTCATCGGTACCTTTGCATTTGGTCACAAATCGTGTTTTCTCCAGAGGGCGACTGAACCACACACAGATCTGAACCATGGGAGGGAACACAGGCCCAGCCCCGTATTTGCCCTCATACCTGGAGAAAAAACAAACACCTTCACCAGACAGAAACCACAGGAGCTTCTGCTTCTCATCCAACAGAGAACAGCTCTTCTTTCACCACACATCATCCTCGCTCAGAGGAAGGAAAATGAAGAGTTTTCTTCACTGTGAAAATGTGCTGTCAGCAGCATTAGGTTGGTCAAAGCGCTCAGGACTCCTTTTCATAGTCATGAAATGGTTTGAGGTGGAATGGATCTTCAAAATCATCTCATTCCCACCCCTGCCATGGGCAGGGACACCTCCCACTGTCCCAGGGTGCTCCAAGCCCCATCCAACCTGGCTTGGACACCTCCAGGGATCCAGGGGCAGCCACAGCTGCTCTGGGCACCCTGTGCCAGGGCTCAGCACCCTCACAGGGAAGAATTTTCCCTAATATCTAATCTAAATTTCTCTTATTTTAGCTTAAAACCTTTCTCCCTTGTCCTGTCACCATTCCATTCCTTTTTTATGAGCTCTCTTTAGGTACTGCAAGGCTGCAATAAGAACTCCCTGGACGCTTTTGATGCTCTTCCTGCTGCTCTTTCTTTCTCTTCCACACCAGCCAGATCCAATTCTTGCATAATGTCATCAAGTAGATTAACAGCTGTCAAAAAAAAATTTGAAATACTTTCTTTTCTCTGGCTCCACACAATCCACAGGCAGCTCTGATGATAATAATTCATATCCTCATCCCAAGCTTTGTGCTGGTTCACTCCAGTAGCTTTACTTGGCTACTTGCATTCCACTCAGAACCAAATTTATTAATGAAGAGATACAGAGGACTGCAAGGTGTGATAAATAAATGATGTTTCCAGCACAGAGCCCGGTCAGCCAGGAGTTATGAGGGCTGACAGCTGCAGATTTCTGCCAAAAAGGTGCAGCACAGATAAATGCAACAAGATGTGTGAAGAGCCCTGAGCCAGGAGAATTCTCCCTCGGTGCTCAGTGGAAAGTTTGGTGCCACGTGGGTTTGTGCCTCAGCTGTGCCAAGGCTGTCACTGAGGTTCCTGGGTTTTGTGAAGAATTGTTCTGCTAATGGCCAGACTGACAGAGCAAGTTCATTCCAGTAATGCTGAATAGCTGTCAGGATGAAATTACTCCAGTCATTATTGACCTCACCCATCCCAATCCTTCCCAGTTTATTCCCACAGGGTTCTTGTCTATTCTTCTGGAAAGCAACAGCAATCTTGCCATTGATTTAAATGGTGTCCAGAAAGGAGCTTTTCCCCCCCATAAAAAGGCAGCACTCTTGTATCCACTAAGAATAATCATCAGCTCTCTTAAAAATGATTTACAAAGCTGCTGCCTGTTCCAAATGAGTAGTCTTGGGGAAAAAAATATAAATGAAGTTAGTGAAACATTTTAATCTTCAAGTTAATTAGAAAAATAGTTTTAATACTTCTCAGTCTAGATACTTGCCAGCCAGGGTACATTAAATATCGAGCTCTCATCATCTGAGGATTTGAAAAACTGCTTTCTGAGAGAATTAATTCAATATCCTCGTTCCTGTAAAGAGATAAAAATGAAGATTTTTAATTTGCTAAGTTAAATAAAATGGCCACTATCTGCTTGCATAAAACATAATGTGCTACTGACAGTAAAATTAAGAGCACTTTTCCTTTAGTGTGGCAGTAACAGTGCCATAAATCACCCTCTGCAAACAAAACACATTTCCTAATCCCCGTATTTATATGCCCACAAATGTAAAGGGAAAATCCCTTTTGCACGAGAAGCAATTAAGAAAAAAATCCGCATTTCCTTCCTATAAATCACCAGAGTAAAAACAAGAGAACAGAAGTTTCTGAGTGCTCGTGGCCCTTGTGCCAAGAGCCATAAATCCTGATGAACTTTACCTCGTTACAATCCCATTTTCTGCCAGGATGAAGGAAACTCCAGGGTTTGCTGCTCGGATCAGGCTCTGCAGCTGCACAAGGAGTGGGTGCCTCTGCTCTGTGGCATGACTTGTGAAAACCACGTTACTGACCAGCCCTGCAAAGGAAATCAGGGGTAATTTACACAGCTCAGGCATGTAAACAGTGCCTAATTAACTATTCAGTGATATCCCAGCCATTCTTCTCTTATTTTCATTCCCTCTCACTACATTCTTTCATTAAAGACAAAAAGAAAATCCACTACAACCAAAAAAAACAAGCAGAGAATCTTTTATCTAACAGAATCAATTCAGACTCAATCCATAGAATCAATTAATTAAAGTAACAAATCCATACAATAATCAATTTGAGCAGGATTAGTTAAAAAAAAGAACACTAAAGTGTTAAGTCTCAATGTGCAGAAAGAGACTAAACAGTTAAAAATCAGTATTTTGGACATTCAGTTGCCACTTCTAATACAAGAGAAGGGTTTAGGGTCATTTTTTGTCTTTAAAGACTCTAAAAGGATATTTGGACAGCAAGACTGAACCCATGAGGCATCAAAAAGATGACAGAAATCCATCCAGTTCATTTCAATGATACATGATTTGAGTTTCAGCCCAGTTCCTCAAAGAAACTGCAGTGTCAACACTTGGTGACTCCCCAGGATGTCTGAATTGTCCTGAATGTCGGAGGGATGGAAAGGAAATGGAAAGGAAACAGCCTCAAGCTGTGCCAGGGGAGGTTTAGATGAGATATTAGGAAAGATTTCTTCATGGAAAGGGTTGAAAAGCCCTGGCACAGCTGCCCAGGGCAGTGGTGGAGTCCCCATCCCTGGAAGTGTTCACAGAACACGTGGATGTGGCTCTTGAGGGGTAATGGGGAACTGGGCAGTGGTGCTGGGTTGCTGATTGGATTTGATGATCTTAGAGGTCTTTTCCAACCTAAACAATCCTGTGATTTTATGATAAATGTTATTTTTTGCTCAAGATGTGCAGCCCTTTCCTGTGACTACGAGTAGAGCGGGAAGAAGAACAGAAAATCTCCAATATCCAGGAACAACTGAGCCAGGCTGCATTTCCTCTGCCTCCAGCTATTTAAAGTGAAGATGTAACAACTGATCACACCTCATCTGCTGCCTGAATTCCTGGTCTTTACACTTCTTAAATCACATTAATCCATGCAAAGGCTGCTTCACGCACAAATTCCTGCACCAAATAATTCTGGGGCATTTCCATGACACCACACGCTCCCAGTCACTGCTCTTTGCATCACCGACCCTTCCAAGCCAGAACTTTATTAACAGCACAAATCTCCACCACTTTTTCTTTTCTTTTAAATTTTTCTCTTTTCTTTTAAATTTGCACAGAAGTTTCCACTCCAACTTCATGTTCCAATCCAATCAATCCATCCAATACACACTTGTTCTTGGAGAAGGGGGAAAAGGGAAAGAACAGCGAGCACCCTTTGAAATTTAAGCCACGTGCAGGCTTGAAATGATATCAAGTTTGGGGATATTAATCATTAAATTGAAATAAAAATATGAATAAGATAGTAATTCTATCCCTGGAATATTCCAGTTCCAGATAGTGGAAGGTGTCCCTGCCCATGGTGGGGGTTGGAATGAGATGAGCTTTGAGGTCCCTTCCAACCCAACCCAAACCATTCTGGGATTGCTGAATCAGCCCTCAGCACCCTGTGGTTGTGCTACAGAGATGTCACCAAGTCCATGTGACAATTGGCAGCACTGTGCCATGGAGAGGATCCATAATTGCCAAGGATGAAGCTGGAAAAGCTCGAAGTTTTTAAAAAAAAAAAAGATTCAGGGAATATAAAATCTAAGAAATCACACACCTCTGCACCTCATCTCCTCCTCAGCAGCCCTGCTCCTTCTGTCCAATCTCTGCTCCCTGTGTGCCTGGCCCAGGGCATTCCCTGTCATTCCTGACTGGAAACTCCCACACAAGTTTGGAAGCAGGAGAATCCTGCTCAGAGCCCAGGAAGCTGCGAGCTCTGGCTCTGCCAGAAATCCTGGAGGTGTTGGGACCACAGGCACCAGTTCACAACCCTGGGCTGATGGACAGGCAGTGGAACCCAACAGAAAAACAACTTCCTGAGATCTGGAAGGTGCCTCCCCAGCTTCAGTAATGACCAAATTTAACCTTTTCTATTTCAACTGCCACTGCCATCTCTGTCTCCAAGAGATGCATTTTTGAAGACCACCCAGTTTTGTTTTAAATCTTTATTTATACATTCCTCTAAAGAAAAGAACCCTTGCAGCCTGGGAATAGCACGTTCAATGGAAGCAGGAAAGGAACAGGAGGGATGGATTAAAAATACAAAATGCTGTATGAAGATAATGGCTCCTCTTTGCTCCCAAATTTACAATGGGAATATTTAACAATGGTGACGTCTTAATTTGTGTTCTGTATGAAATTGTTTCACAAGGGGTGCCAGGGTGCCCTGAGAATAGGAAGGTATCATCTTACAGCTTCTGTGCAAGAAAGAAAGGAAGGAAAGACAAAGAGACAAAAGGAAATTACAGCACACAGATGGTGGCAGAATTTTTTTGGAGAAGTTTAAGCACGGGATATTCATGTTGGTCTTTCTGCTCAAGGCTTTGCTTGCTCTCCCCAGTCTCTGCCCCTTTGTTTGGGGCTCTCCAAACAAAAATTCTGGCAAATGTCACATTGATAACGTGCCCAGAGACCCCTGTGATGCAGGGAAAAGCAGCAAAAGGCAAACCCAACTCACTCCCCGAATTAGGAAGGTGGCTCTGAGGAGAAGGTACAAATCCAAAGTGTAATTAATTCCTCCTTGCCTATGGCTGCACTTGGCTTTTCTCCCAGGTTCTGATTTCAGATCTGTACAATGCCCAGCAGAACACAGTGCTTGGAAATGTCCAGAGCCAGGTTGGACAGGGCTTGGAGCTCCCTGGGACACGAGGAGGTGCCACTAAATCATCTTTGGGGTCCCTTCCAACCCAAACCAGTCTGTGATTCTATAATGATACAGATGTGAATTCTCTACTACACACGTGACACAGTTCTGCATCTGTCTGGAAGGTTTAACTGTGCCACATCTCACTCGAAAGCAGACTTCTCCTCCTGAAATTTTAAACAAAAATTGCTCTTATTTAGGTGAAACAATTTCTTTACACAAAGGGACCTCTTGGCCATCTGATGTCACGTGCTGTATCAGAGAACTGGATGACAACACTTTGCAAAGTGCAGAAATTATTCCCTGCCACAAGAACATTCATCCAACCTCCAGTATTTGGAATTCTTGCTGTATTTTGACTGTAAGAAAATTAGCTACTCTTGTTCTGGGCATTTTGCAGTTTCTCCTTCAACAATGACCAATTCTCACTCAATTCAGTCTGTAGAAATTCACTTGAAGAAAAACAAAGCTTTGAATATTTCTTTTATTTATTCTTTCCTAAAACAAAAAGGCTTTTTCTGCACCTTTAACTTCTTTGTAGTTATTAATAATTCTTTATATTCTTAACATTCACCTGCTCTCTTCAAATTTACCCACGGCTGTACACATCACAGTTTCCCAATTTGAAGCACCAACATTTTTCTCCAAATAAAAAATTGATTTATGTAACAGCACCTAATTTCTGTCCAGTTTGTTCACAACTTCATTCTTTAGGGTTCTCTTCACACATGGAAAAAGAGGTGGCACCACTCTGACAGCCAAGCAGAGCAATCAGCCACAAAAAGAGCAAAGCATCCTACTCTGATTTTCCTACAACTGCATTTAAATATGAAAACAAAACAAATCCAACCCAACATTTACAGGGCAGGGATTTGAGGGCAGGTGAGGAAGGATCATAATCCAATTTATGCCAACACCTGCTCTGATTCCCAAGCCTGACAAGGAGGAAAATGCAGCCAATGATTCATTTCAGGATATAAAATTGAACACACAGGTAAGGACCTGCAGCTGAGCTGCTTTTTCTGCTGCAATGTGAGATGAGCCCTGCAAGGATCCTCCAGGAGGAGGATTTGGGGAACAAGATCACCCCTCGTTTTTCCTTTTCTAGTAGATCAGAAATGAAAGGAAAGCTCCATTTCCTCACACCAAAGGAGGGTGGAACTCCAATCCAATCCATTTCACTCCCAGTTCAACAATTCAAGGTGAGCAGTTTAATTCATTTAACCAATCCTGCAGATGAGGACTTCAAAATGGATCATGCTGCAGAACTTTTTCATTTTTTGCCTATGATGTCTGAGATTGTCTGTTCTTACCTCCAAAAGTTTATCATGACCCTTTGGCTACGTGTGTTAACAGCACAAAATAATAAGTACATTTATAATTTTATAAATTTTTGGTATTTATTCGGTCACACGGCTCAGTTATTGTTCTGTAGAGCTCAAAGTCAGGAAAAGTGACACCTACCTTGTGAACACTGGTCCAAGAACTTGGGAAAAAGAAGCCTAAAAAAGCAAAAAGTTCACATATCAAGACTGGATATTATTAAGTAAAACATTTACATTCACTTGGATGCTGACAGAATCACACGAACCAAACCATTTTCATGCTTCTTTTCCTCAATCCACATAACTGCAACATCCTCACAGGTTGTCTTTTTAGGATTTTTCCCCCAAAAATCAGTTTTGTAGATGGTTTTAATTATCCAGCAGATTTAAGAGCTAATTCCCACCATGTCATTTATTCTGTATTCTAAGGAGTCAGAAATGCTTCAGTTTTATTTTAATTTTTACTTAAACAATAGGAATTTAAAGTTTGCCCTAAAGAATTGTGCCCTTTAAAGAGTGGGAACTTTCCATGGGAATATTGGATGTCCAGAATGCCAATTTCTGCTGTGTCAGACAAGTGACAATTACTTTCAGGAATTTTACTAAGGACTCAAAACCTCAAGAGAGGATTTTACCTGTTCCCTTCAACTCCCTCTCCCCTGCCCTGTTCTGCTAATTCAGAACGGGGAAAAGCTTCACCCCACGCTCATGGAAGAGCTGAATCTCTACACTGATGAACTCTGAGGCAGGAAAGGGGTTTGATTTCCTTGAGTGCAAGTTCCAAGCCAGACATGAAATCCACTCTGTTCCATTCTCACAGTGAAATCACCAAAGCTTCCCAAGTGCGAGGTTTGTGCCGCTGGCACCGTGAGGCTACTTGGTAAATTTTTATCAGAATAAAAATAATCTACAGCACAGGCTGAGCCTCTTCCTTCAATTGCTTCTGCACTTCAGGAGACAAACAAACTTGAGGTGTTAAAGGACTGCAGGCTGCTGCTGCTAGAACACTACACAGTACCAGGACTAGTGACACGTTAGTAAGTTCAAAATCAAACAGAAATGGAACTTGTCTTGCCCAAAATAATGGAAAGAACAAGTTTAAACAGCACTCCAGCATCAATTCACCAATATTTGATGTAGTCTTTTATATTTATTTGGAATCTCTGTCACGGAGACAAGAAGAAGCAGCAAGGTAAGGTCTATTTATTGACTACTGCAAAGCACAAGCAAAGTTTGGTTAGTGTTTAAAAACAGGCAGGAAATGTCAGGAATGCACTTTTAGAAACTGCTTGGGCAGTTCACCTCTAAGCTGTGATGCACAGTTTGATCACAAACAGAAGCAGTGCTACCAACTCCAAAAAACTCTAACTGCTGGAACTTACTTTTAGCAAATCAGCTGCAAGGCATAATTAAAAAATTGGAGTGTTACAATTTTACAGATAGGGCTGAGAAATGATTTCCATGATTGCTGAGGTCTGGAGCACACACATTTACTATGAAACCAAACTATTTCAAAAGGTCAGTGACTTGGCTCTGTGACCATTTCCTCCCCACCCTGGCTCTGCAGTAACCCAGGATATCAGATTTTAACACTTGCAATGCTTTGGCTTCCGTGCTTTGTCATTCCCTTCCCCATTTAAGGGATTGTTTCCCATAATTTCCATATTTTCAACCTGCAAAATCTTTTTCAACATCCAAAAGTAGTGGCAGAATCGATAACCCAAAGTGAGATGCACATTTCCATTTTTAGTCTGACTTATAAAAAGATTGCAAAAAAGGGAATTATTCAGAGGACAACTGACTGTCCAAATGTTACAAAGCCTTAAGCACAGGATTTGTATTTAAACAATCTTTGTTTATTCTTCTAGGAACTGAACTTTTATTGATATTCTATACAATTATAAATCCAGTGGAAACCAAGAGCTATCCTGATAAACCAAAGTTCCTCCAAGATAGATTATTAAGCAGTTTTATGGGATTTAAGTCAGTCCAGTGGCTTTTAACCATCACAAATCACTAATTATTATCAAAATGATACCAAAAATGGACATATCTGTTCTCAAACGTGTAGAAATATTTCAAAGCACACCTGTGCTCCATGTAGCAGCTCAGAGGCTCCACACAGGTGTTGACTGCTCCAATGATGAAAGAAGATTTCACATCTGGGTCAGGGTGAGTCTGCAGGGCTTGCACAACATCAATAACATCAGTGTACCTGCAAAAAAAAAAATTAAATGAAAAATGGGTTCAGAGAACCAGAACTGCACAGTTCCCCCCAGCCAGGCAGAAATCAATCACTGGGAGGAAAACTGGATTTCTAAAAGAGCTACCAAAAGAGCTCAGAACTTGGCAAATCCAGACAAATCAAGACAAATTAGGCTGATTGGAAGTTCCATTAAAAATAAATTATTAACAACTCCAGAGAAGAAACTCTGCACTGAACAATTGGAAAGTCCAGCTTGCAGGAAGCACAAAAAACCCACAAAATTTTTTATGCTTAATGCCAAGCAAATTAATCATAATTTAAGTTAAAAAAGGAATAAAATAACAGCATATCTCACTTATCAGCATCCCAATTTAAATATGTCTATCACTAATGCATCCCTTTTTTACCAGGACTTCACCCACTGTTGTATTTTATCTCTGTATGACATCAAGGCTTGGGTGAACCTGAGTTTTAATTTCAGGTATTTGTTTCTCAGGCAGTTACAAACTTTTTTCTGTCAGTTATCAGTTTAGAGTTATCTCTAAATGGGATATTTAGAGAACTCTAGCTAC
This sequence comes from Bombycilla garrulus, assembly GCA_013400315.1. Lineage (NCBI taxonomy): Eukaryota > Metazoa > Chordata > Aves > Passeriformes > Bombycillidae > Bombycilla > Bombycilla garrulus. Next base: position 326,088 of record VXBU01006153.1, read on the forward strand.
TCTAAAGTTTTCTATACCAACACCCAACTATCCAGAAAGAATGGAAAACCTCCAATTATCTGTTCCTGAAGCCAGTGCTACTACCAGATATCAGTTATTCTGCCCATCCCTGGACTTTATACAGAAAATAAAAATCCATCTGGCTCCAACATGGAAAAAATGATGATTTTTAGCACTATCAGAATGGACCACAATGAAGAAAATGCTGAGCTCCATTTGTAAATCCTCACTGAGAAGGATGAACTATAAATCACTGCAGCCAGGTCAGGGTAGTGACTCCCTCACACTGGTTTATGTCACCTTCTAACGACTCAGAAGATGATCCTGGTTCTCAAATGCTACACTGGAGATGGAAATGTCAAACACAGGTGGCTCAGGCTTCACCTTTATCCCACAAGGAAAATGGCATTTATCCAAAACACATCACTAAGCCTTTCCTCTGCTATCCCTGCTCTATCAGGCAACAGATTTTTTGACAGGCTGATTTCTGCTGGCAGCTCTGGAGTCAGAATCACAGAACAGTTGGGAGTTGGAAGGAAATTTTAAAGGTCATCTTAGTTCAACCCCCTGCAACATCTTCCACTATTCCAAGTTGCTCCAACCTGACTTTGAACATTTGCAGGATTCAGGGGCAGCCACAGCTTTTCTGGGCACCCTGTGCCAGGGCTCAGCACCCTCACAGGGAACAATTCCTTCCCAATATCCCAACCAAACCTCCCCTTTTTCAATCTGAAGCCATTCCCTGTGTCCTGTCCCTCCATCCCTTGTCCCCAGTCCCTCTGCAGCTCTCCTGGAGCCCCTTCAGGCTCTGCTTTTTATCCAAAACAAAATCAACAGAGACAGAGAAACTGAGTTTGGTCCACATGTAAACCAGAATTCTCTCATTCTACACAGGAATTCCAAAAGTTTCAAGCTTTTACCCTTGCAGCACCACCAGGAGCCTCAACATGGAAACAAAGCCTACGGACACCTTTTTATCCAAAGCAACAACAAAATCAACAGGGACAGGAAAGCTGAGTTTGGTCCACATGTAAACCAGAATTCTCTCATTCTACACAAGAGTTTCAAGCTTTTACCCTTGCAGCACCACCAGAAGCCTCTTGCTCTTCCCAGCGTGGGCGGCCTGACGGAGCCTGAGGTTGTGCTGGGCCTCCAGGAGCCCGGCCAGGAACCTCTGGAAGTGGGAGGCACTGAAACACTCTGGGCTGTCCATGGTCTGTCGATAAACAATCCACCTGCACCATACACAAGGAGCAAAGTTCATGTGCTGTGACACAACAGCTCTGTTTTCACTTTATTTTCAACCAACAGCCCAAAATGAACTTCGACAAGCCCCAAAATTCCACATCCCTCATCATCTCATTGTGATCTCGTGCCACCTGGTCATGTGGGAAAGGGGGATTTAATTGGTTTTCTACCATTTCCAGCCTAAGCACATTCTTTACACAACTGCCTGTAGAGAGACATTTTATTGACCAGGAGTTTGGACAACTTAGGTTTGGCCTGATTGGCCTAGCAAAGGCCTAGCAAAGGCCTAGCAAAGGCCTGTGTTCTTGAGGCCACCTTGAAAGGACAGAGCCATGAGGGTGGAAGAAGTCTGGACCCTGTCCTGCCTGTCTATTATTTTTATTTTTTATTGTGCCAATAATATGGTAGATTAGACACAGGTCAAGAAACTGAAGCCAATTGGGGAGAGTGTTCTACAATAAAAGAATGTAAATTATTTTATCATATAAAAGAAATGAACGTGAATAAAGCAGAATACACCATAAACTGCATCAGTAATGTCATTATTCAAGCCTAGCTCCTTGATAAAGGGACCCTGCAACAACTGCCAAAGGGATTTGTGGGTGGTTTTTTTGCTGTTTTTCAATAAAACAATGTTCACCAGCTTTTTCAAAGCTGTACATCATATGAGTAATTCTGATCACTGGCAGTGATGCAGTAAACAAAAATTAGACAGATCCAATTCAAAACTCTGGGCGTGAAAATATTTCAGTGCAAAAATGGAAAGTAACAATGACATTTACAGGGAAACATGGAGATGTGTTATTACACAACCTTCAAAAGTCACCTTACGTGTTTGCCCTATAACAAAACCACAAAACTGTTCTGAATCAACTTGATAAAATCAAGGCATGGAGTTAAAAGCAAAAAAAAAAACAGTGTAGAATATGGCTAAGATTAAACACTGAAGTGTTTGGCTGTAAGAATTAAAAGGATAAGATTATTTTTTTTATTTTCCAGAAGCTCTATCAACACGCAGAGTGGCAAATTCCTACAGCAGATTTATCTTATTGCCATACAAACAGATGTCCTGAATGTACCTCAAATCAGGCTAAATTAAAAACAATGCTGTGGCAAAGATTGTTAGTCCAGTCTTTTCTCAAAAAAAAAAAAAAAAAAAAAGGCATTTTACAATCACTACAAATCCATAAATGGAAGCTCATCACCACATGGAACAGGCAACAAAGAAATCTGTGCTGTTTCTCTGTCTAAATGTATAAATCTAAGGGCAAATCTACCAGGCAGCCTGAAATTAGGTTTAAAAAACCACCAAATGAAACAGTGATAATTTTTTTTTGCCTTCATGCCAAGCTGTTTTTTGGTGATCAGAGTAAGCAGAGCTGCACCAACCTCCCGTGCTCCTTGGTAAAATTGACCAGGAAAGAACACAGGTCACTGGAACGGCATCCTGGCAGCCCAGTGAGGATGGTGATGATCACCTGCAACACAGGAACAGGGGACAAGAGAAGTCTAAACACAAAAAAAAACCCACAGAAACTCTGGTTCAGACACCAAAAAGGCTGTTTTCCATGATTTATACAGATCATTCTTTCTTGTTTAAAATCCACAGTTAAATCAACCTTAAAATCATATTTTAAAATGTTCTTAAGTGTTTCTTAATTGTCAGAATGAACCAGATCCCAGCAATATTCCAAGGAAAGATTTCATTCCTGCTGCTTTGGCTTTGTTTTCAGCAGATTTCAAAAGCTGGGAAGCTCCAAGGAAATATTTTCTCTGGAAATGCTATTTAAAGCATGCCTTAGGTTGGGCAATTGTTTTTGCCCCTATAGAGAAAGGAGTGTTGCACAGATAATATCAGCAAATGTTAAATATCATGTGCTACCTCTATGCTATTTAAAGGACTTTTATGTTCCAGAGAACAATTCAGTTAAATTATTCAGCAATTCATAAAAACAAGCTGCTGCTTCAGGGCAAAGTCTCTCTGGACATTAGAGAAAACACTTCACTTAAAGACCTACACCACATTTTCTGCCTTCATTTCATCAGGTTGAAAGGCCATTTGCACTTCAAGAAGATTGCTTAAATGAAAAGAAAAATTAAGCACATAACCAGAAAAATAAGGCAAAAAAATGGTGGTAGTGGAGGAGGATGTTGAACATTATCAGTGTTTTATTACACTACAACAGCACCACTGACAGAATATTCTAAATATTCTACATGAGGGCTTGGAATTGCTGTGGAGTTGTTTCTTTACCTTATCACCTTCTGCTTTGATGTCAGAAATGGTTTCTGATTGTTGGAGGAGGACAGGAAGATGTGCTCTCATCACTGGCTTGGTACTGACGCTGCTGACTGTGAAGTGCTGCACAAACCTTCCAAAAATAAAAGGTTTACTTCCTTACAGCTGACAGCAAAACATTTCATCCACATAAACAGCTGGGAAATTACTAAAATAAAGAGTATTAAAAGGTCAAGCTAGAGAGGAAATAATTCATCTCAGAATAAAAACACCCTAGTGTAAAGACAGAATTATTTAAGGAATATTTTTAGATGGCTATCACATCTACCAAAACATTTTCATATTATTTCTGACAGAATGAATCCCTTGAACACAAAAGTGATTTCTCACCTCTCCAATTCTGGAATGGCAGCAGACAGTTTCAGCTCTCTGCATCTTTCCCCAGAAGAAAAAGACAAGGCATTGAAGAGCTTCTGAATACTGGAATGCCTGAAAGGAAATTATTAATCAGTTAAAGGAGAAACCTAAAAATTTCTCTTCTTTAAACCACATGGCTACATATTAAATGGTAGCAAAAAAAAAAAAAAGTGAGTGTTGCACTAAGAATGCATCACCTTTTCAATTAATATAAAAAATTAATTACTATAAAAAGCAATAATAACAGCATTTTTCTGATTGCAGCTTTTGTGTAACTGCACTGCACTGGCAGGAACTTACAGCCTCTTTTGTTCCTCAGACAGGAATTCCTCCTGGACAACCCTTAAAGATAATCCTGAGTTTGTCTGGTTCTGCCACGAAGAGAAAACCTGGAATAAAACCAGATCCATGCATGAGCATCATTATTTTCCCAAATTTGCTTTGAATTTGTTTAGGAACTGGTTTTGCTCACCTAAAAAAAAAAAAACATATATATTTTCACAAGCTTAAATATTGCACAATAAAGGTTTTGCTGCAAGAGAAGCTGTGGCTGCCCCATCTCTGGAAGTGTCCAAGGGTTGGATGGGGCTGGGAGAAATCTGGGATAGTGAAAGGTTCCCTGCTCAAGGCAGGGGTTGGAATGAGATGTGCTTGAGGTCCCTTCCAACCCAAAATAAAGAATTCATGAAAAATTCAAATCCACCTATCAGATTCTGCAACCTTTTCTTTGGCTAGACTGGAAGTGCTTTAGGAATTTACTGAAATGGCCTCATTTTCTCTGATAAAAATGTAGGTGTTTCTAACCCAAGTGCTCCAGAGCAGGAACTGAATTAATACAAGTCTCTTGGAAGCAATTTTCATGAGGAGAGACTGCAGCAATCATGAGTCCAAATTTAAGAAAAAACCCTGTTCCCTCCCAAAAGAAAAGGAAACCCTTCGGTTCTCTAGAGAATATTTTGGCTCACATCCAGTTGTTCCAGCCAAGACACATTAATCTGAATGGCACTGGGAACCTAGAAATCAGATTCAGATGAATCACAAAGTCCTGTCAGTGTTTGGAATTTCCCTTCTTTTCAGAAGAAAAGGCAACAGGCATTGTCGTTTTCCACAAAAACTGTCTGCAAATCAAAACAAGTGGGGGGGGGACACGACTGCTTTCCATTAAAAACTCAGCATCCCAAACAAGGGTAGGAGATAAAAACCATCAAAATAAAATCTATTTTTGATATTAACAAAGGCAATATTGCTCATGCAGAAGGATCCACGCAACTGAAGAAACAACCACTTCAAAACACACAGAAAAGACTCCAAGACATCCTGGGAGAGATGGAAAAAAAGGAATGGTCAAGGGAAAATTGTGTTCTCTAAGAGTCCAAAGGTTGGGGATAAAGTGAAAACATAGGTCAGGGGAAAAAGTGGAAATGCATCAAGCCCTTTTGTATAATTTAAGGAAAATTTTAAAAGAGCTGCTATGGTATTGAAGATAAAAATGACAGAAATCAACACATCTCAAAGCCTAAATAAATTCTCCTGCACTCGAGAGTGAAAATGGGAAAGGCATCACCTCATCCTCCTGACAGGGTCTGCACAGCAGATTTCAGCTCTGTGGGCTCAATATCTCAACAGCTTTTTAAAAATGCAGATTTAGGTAACAGGGGAATTGCAATTCCTTATTTCCAGGAGGCTTGGAATAATCAAAGTACAGGTGCAGGGAGTGAGGTACCAAGATAATTGTGAAAAGTAGAAGCAGCACCTAAACTTTAGAGAATCTTTGTAACCTGTGAGGCACAGGCTTTTAGAAAAGAATTCTGAAGGAAGTCAATAAACACCTGAAGGCAAATAATGACAAAACACATTTATGTATTTCCATGGTTTACACACTCAGGTGCAGCCACTTTGATGAAGAGTTTTGCTCATGAGAGAACATCCTGAAGACAAAAGATTTGTTTTATCTGCTTGAGCAAAGCAACTGCTGTGGTGCCAGATGAGAAACTTAAATTGCCCAAACTGAACCTCAGTGTGGAACTGTTCAGCAGAAAAAAATTAATTCAAATCAGGATAGGAATAAAGAGCCCTGAGAAAAAGCAGCAGAGGAAACAAACACCCTCATCTCAGATACTACACACATTTTGGATATCTACAGCCAAAAACCAGATCAAAAGAAAAGTATTACAACTATCAGAAAAAAAAAATAACTTTTTATAGGCATAGATTAAAAAGAATCTGGTATTATTTTATTAGACCAAATAAAGCAGAAAGAATAGGTCTGAGATTTGTGAGTATCTCGAGGATGTGTTCTGGTAGAGAAAAGAAAAATAAAACAGATATAAAAGTAGAATTAATAAAACAGGCTGAAAATTCAAATACAAACAAACACCAGATTGCCAACCATTCACAGAGTGGAACAGTGGGAGGAATTTAAACACTTAACATAAAAGAAGGAGCCATTTTATGGTGCCATTAACATGACCAGTGGGGACTACTCGCTGAGCTAGGTGGTCTTTTCCAACCCAGTGTGATGAGCACATCCTAAAAGCCTTGTGAAGTCCTAAAATCTCCAGGCTCATTTCCTCAAAAGCACTATTGTTATAAAGCTGGGTTTATTAAAAGCCTCTGCAGCACAATGCACGGAGCCAATCTACTCAGGGAATAATACAATGCCATATGGGGAGACTTAAAAACTTGAACTGCACTTGGCCAAGGAGCACGATCCAAATGTGTCTGACCACAAAAACACACAATGGAACCTCTGCCACTCCATAGAATCCCTGCAGCAAATTAAGACACCAGAGCTCCATTGAAATGCAGCTCAGAAATGGAGTTTTTAGAGCCCTCACTGCCTTCAGAAGGCAAAGTGAAAGCACATGGCGAGCATTAAACTCAACCAGCAGCACCAGCACTGGAAATTCATACAGAAATTCAAGTTTCTCACACATCTTAAACACACAGAGCAAACCAGGTACCCAACCAAACTATTTCTTTTTTTTTTTTTACTATACCTGTGAATAAAAAGCTTTATAAATCTTTCTTTTGGGGAAAAGTGCAATCATCAGAAAGTTGTTCTGGCTGTGGAATTCAACGGGGAGATGAGGAAGCAGGGAACTTTTGAAGTCTATGAAGAGAGCAGCAACAATGCTGTTGGAATCCTGGAAAAGGAAGAAACAGGACAAGTTAAAATCAATATTTTCTACTTTGCATGGCACAGGGATGGAGTAGGAGGGGTGGAGCACCCCTCAGTTTCTACTCTGTAGCTACTGGAGATATCACAAGCTTAAAATAAAGGATCTGAGTTTGATTGAAGCACTAAACTTTTGTCCTGAAAACAAAGCTTGAATTTTAATATCTTCTCTTGTCCACACCAAAATCTGCTACTGCTTCACACAACAAACTCTTTGTCTACACCCACATCCCCAAAACTGACACCAGATGAAAAATGAATTCAATGCCAGCTAAAAAGGTGACAAGGGAGGCTGAAGCCCTCAGGTTGTTTCCCTCAGAAGCACTGAACTCAGGTTCCATTTTTGTTCGGAGAAAATACTGATTTGTTTTTCTTGGGTTATTTCTTAGTTTGTTTGGTTTTTTTTTTTTCCCAGAGTGGTGGGAGATGCCCCTGGATCCCTGGAAGTGCTCAAGGCCAGGTTGGATGGAGCTTGGGACAACCTGGGATAGTGGGAGGTGTCCCTGCCCACAGCAGGGAGAGGAATGGGATGGGATTTAAGGTTCATTCCAACCCAAACCATTCCATGACTCTGGATTCCAGGACAGGCATTTATCATGAACAAATCTGCACCATGCTGAAGGGTTTTATGTTCAAGCTCTGACTTGTAACCCTTTTCACATCAAAGTTTTAGGAAATCAGAGCAATTCAGAAGAATGAAACATTCCTGGGAAATGGGATTTCAATTATGCAGGGCTCAAATCAGAATTTTAGTGGCATCCACTTCACTTTCAATAGAAATGGGCAAAGAACTCACTGTACTCATTGTTGAGAAGAAAAAGCTCAAATTGGGCAACTCTTAGGTAAGAACTGGTATCAACTCAGACATTTGCAAACAGAATCTCCCTGCTTTGCTGACTGAGGGATTAATTATAAAAATAATCCTCTCAAAGGTTGCTGAAGAACATACAAAAATATTCTCCTCAGAGAGAACCATTTCCTTTAAGAGAAAATGGCTTTTGGAACAGAATCCACAGATCCTGGATTCTACAGGATGGCTTAAGAGATTTCCTGAGAAGTGACTCCAAGGCCAACTCATCCACGCTGCTGTCAGCAAGAGAAGTGTCCAACAAATCAACTCCTGGAAAACATTTGGGGCTCCACAAATTGAAAAAAGCTGAAAAGCAGCAGCAGCAACAACAATCCCCACAGACACGAGGTTGAAAGGAGCCAGCTCCAAGTTTTACAAGATGTTAATGTCATTGTGACATCTAAATACTGCCTGGTAATATTTGTTCACTTGATGAATGGCCAGAATCTGCCCTGCCCTCTGTGCACTCCATGAGCTCCAGGGATTTCAGGAGCTCAGGGGCAGCTCAGTGCCCAGCTCCTCACAGCACAGGAGGCTGCAGCACGTGCAGGAGCAGAAGAGCAGATATTTTCAAGTTAAAAATAAGAATGTCTCATTGGCATCAAGCTAAAGCTGCTAAAAACCTGCATTTTGCATCATTTCGAGGTTTGGTATCTTTTCTTTTAATCCAAGCATTAAATTCTCCTTTCTTTTCCATCCATATTGCTCTAATAACTTTTAGAAACAGCAATCAGTGATTCCCCTGCTTCTCCTGTCACTTCTTAACAGTTTAAAAACCCTCCACACCCTCACATTCTGCCAAGTCAGTAGAACAATAATACACTCCCTGTCAAGGCTTAGCTTCACACAAAAATCTGGCATCATTTCAAGAATGATGGCCAGGTCCCAGAAATAGCAACTTTTCTGAAAGTGAGTGTCTTGACTCAAACAATCAAAGGAAGGTCAGTGTTAAAATAGCTTCTTAAACAACTGAGGGGCAATCAATATGATGTTCAGGAAAAGGCAGCTAAGGTAAGAGTCTCTGAGCTGCTGGGTTTTCATCTCAATTGAATCACACACTTTTATTGTATTTTCCTGCTTTCCTGAATTATGTGATGAAATCGCCCAGCACAATGCTGCAGGAGGCCACTGAACAAATGGGGAATACTGTACCTGAACAAAAGGGAAACTAAAGGAAACCGATTTTTTTTCCAGTGTTTAGGAAACAGTAACCAACACAAACAACCTCTTTTCCACCCTGAAGAGGTGATGGTTAACTCGAGGTGGACAGAGCTGATTGCCATCATTAACTCCCAATTCTCACTGAGCCTGAACAGTGCTCTGATGGCCAAGTGAGAGATTCAAAGATATTTTTAATAAAAGGCAGCATTTCACCCTCCAGAACACCCTGTGACTTCACCACACCTTGAACTCTATGCATCCCTTCCCACTGTGATCTCACATTGGGGTGTCATTGATGAATGTGGTGTTCTGTAATTTTTCTTTTAATAAAAAGCAGTTTTCACACTATGAACACCACACTGCTAACTCCAATAACAAAATTCTCTCCTCCTTACTCACTAATTTCAGTTAATCAGCACCAAAACTGCAGAGATTTGCATTGGTTGTTACAGCTGTACAGACACTTAAAACTGAAATCTAAACTTTGTACTCGGCAGAATCATTTTAAAAAACTGATTTAAACTTTATGACAGAAAGAAGGGACAAAAAACTCACCCCATCATAGAGAGAAATGGAACTCATGTGGTTCTTGGAAATGGAAATGCTGCCGTGGTGGGCATCACAGAACAGAATTCCATCAGAGAAGAAATACAATTTGCCTGGAATTTGAAGGAAAAAGAATTGTGTGAGGCATGAATCAACATTACAGCTTCTTATGATGACTGCCTCCTCTTCCTGAGGAAGAAATCTACATTTCTGCAGAGGTTTGTTGTATTTAACAAGCAGTAAATTTAATTTGGATAGTATTTAGTGAGCACAACTATTCAATCTTATCTGGATCTCGCTGCCAAGGGCAGGAATCACGACTACAACTGCATCCGACCCCACAGAACCACTTCTCATAAATATTCTGAGGCACTTTTTTTAAATTAAAAGCAAAAAAACTCCATCCTGCCAAATTTCAAACTTCCAGAAATACAAAATTGATAGTACAAGAACTTAAGTAAAAACTGCATCCAAAACAATTGAAAATTTCAACGCTGTAACAAACTGAACAGCGTAAAAAATGTTTTAAGTGGAAAATTTCAACACTGTCTATGTTTAATTTAAGCTTTAGAAGAATTAACTTAAAATTTACCTTTTAATTTAAAATTTAACTTCTCAAATAAATTTTAAATTAAAACTTAACAATTAAATTTTAAATTAAAACTTAACTTAATAATTAATTTTTTTGAAGCAACTTGGGCTAGTGGAAGGCATCCCTGCCCATGGCAAGGGTTTGGAACTTAATGTTCCTTAAGGTCCTTTCCTACCCAAACTATTCCATGAATTTTATGCACCTTTTGCACCTCACAGTGCCAGACTACAGGGCTGGAAGCTCAGCAGAGCCCAAATTTGAGCACAACAAACTGGGGAACAAAAATCAGCTTCACTGGCACTTGACATCTAAAAAAGAATCTCACACTCCTTGCAGAGTTTCATAATGGTCTTTACAGCACCTACTTGTAACTCTCCAGTTAGCAAAACACTAAACTTCACAAATCTCCAAAAAAAAATTTAAAAAAAAGGAAAAGTAAATTGCTCCTCTGGGGCACACAGAGCCAGTTTTAACAAAGCACAGAAAAAAAAATTTAAAAAAATCCAGCATTCTGCAGTTATTTACTGAGTGAACAAGTGCCCACAGCATTGCAAAACAGCTGAGTATCACACTCTGCATTAACCTCTTCTCTTTGAAATCTGCTCAATTAGAGCAAAAGCTGCTTCCCTTATGTGAGGGTTGCTGTTTAATTGCCTTGCACATCATTATTTATCCTCGGCACTCCAGGGCAAAGACAATAAAGCTGAAGGTTCTCCTTTCAAGATTGTTACCAAGCACTTAATGTCAGATATTCACCACCCTCTGCTGCACATCAGCACTGTGACAGCAGCACCTTCTCTGTACAAAAAATATATGTAGAATATAAAAGTATTATGCCTTAAAAATATCTATTAATTCAAGGCAGGAGGGAGGGAAATCTAACAGGCCTATCAAGATGTCTTCAGTCTTATTCCTGGGATATTCATGTTATTTAAGTTCTTGAAGGAAAAGGCAACAAAAGAGGAGGAATAATCCAAGACTGGTGTCAGGGATCTTGTGTCAAAAAACTTTAACTGGACTGGATCTCAGAAGGACCAAAATCAGGCATTTTTCTGTCCCACAGTGAGCACCTGTGCTGACAAACTCTGAATTCCTGAGAGAAAACAGCAGTGGCAGAAAATTGGAACACATCAGCTCCAGGAGGAGGCTTTGAGAGGAATATTTGAGTTTTCCTCCTGAGCTGGGAGCCCACAGCACTTCTGCAATGGCCAAATCTTTCCAACCTCATGTTTGGAAGAGACAGAAAAGGCAGAAAACATCTGACACCTCATCTGGAAGAGCCAGTCTGTGCATGTTCTGAACATGAGCTGTGGAGAAAAAACAACTCCCAAGTCAGTGTCCAAAGCTCAGCAGGAATTTTCCTTCCAGGACCAGGATTTTCAGGCAGAGGTTGGGGACAAAAAAAACAGACATGGAATTAAACACAAGAGACTTGTGAAGGCAAATTGAAAGCTCAAGGTGGTGGCAGAGTTTGTCTCACTAGAGTGTAAATCTCCCAGAACCTCTCTCTCATGTTTAAAAACAAAAAAATCAGCAAAACAAGAAAAGAAAAATCAAAAAAACAACTACATCTCACCTTCTGCAGGCATGGCTTGTGGATTGCTGGAACAGATATAAACTCCATCACCCCCAGTGAGTAAAGTGCCCAGGAAAGATTTGTCTTCCTAAACAGGAAAAAAACCAGCAACATCACAGACTGGATCAAGGACCAATCCAGGCAGGAACATTTCCTCCTGTTTTTGTTCCAAGTGAAAGTTTTAGTTTAAAAAAAGCAAAAATTTTATTTTCAAACAGCATCTGTCAAGAACTTTTTAAAAGAGTTTTATCCTGCATGGACACAGAAGGACCAGGGAAAGAGAGCAAGGCAAGAGGATAATTTTTAAAAGCCTTCCCCCCATTTTGGTTTTGCCAACAGCTATGAAGTTACAAGTTATTGTCACAACCACAAGGCTGAGCTTTTTGTTTTTAGTTTGTCAATCTACTGAGCTAAAAGTATATTACATGAAAATAAATCTATTTATAATGAACATTCTTGGGAACCACAAATTACACCACAAATGTGAAACTCATGTGATTTAAGATGTTCCCAGATTCCAAACTCTTTTTTTTTTCCAAGTGCTTGGAGTGTTTTCCTTTAGCCATTAGCATGCTAATTAAGTTAAAAGAAAGTTGCATCAAGTTTTAGGGGCTTTTGGAAACACACGAGCTCCATGAGTAATGCTTGGTGAGACTTCCATGAAATCACAGTTTTATTAGGACTCTTTTTGCTCTTGGGTTCTGTGATTCTTTGAAATGAAGAAACCCTCAAACTTTTACACACAATATATTATTTTGTTTGAAAAAGAGACAGGGCAGAACAGGCAAGTTTTGTAGAAGAGAAGTAACACATAATAAAAACAGAGTTTGGTAGTAGCTCAGTTTTTCAAATACTGGTTCATCATAGTGTAACTTCTTTAGTTTAACAAAAATATTTGATTTTACCTTCAATACTTGCTGTGCCTTTTCAGATAGTTTCACATCACTGTCTTCAACCTGCAGCGAGAAACAGCTTCCATTTGAATTGTGATTTATACAAATAAAGCAAGTCTAACATCAAATAAAAAGCATTAAAGATGTTTTGAGGCCAACAAGAACCTCAGGTACCACAGACAGAAAAAGCCCTGAGCCCAGAGTGTTTCAAAAACAATTCTGTGCTCTTAATACTCTGTTACCATGGGACCAAAATCATTTCTTGCACCACATTCTCCCCATTAAATTGTTTTATAGACTGAAATAATATTACATAGATAGAAAGCATGCAGTTTTATTTTGTATTACTGTTCAAGCACGCATTGCCAAAGGGCAATACTGAATTTTGTCACATTTTTTGCAATTCCATCACACAGTGCAGTGCATTAGAGGTCTTGAATCAGACTTTGCTTTCTTTTGATGTGATCTAAAATACCCCAAAAATAAACAGCATTTTCAAAAGTCACACTGTGCACTTCAAAAACACCCAGATCTTTAAACAGCTAAAAACCTGATATGGTGAAAACGAAACAATTTAAAACTTATGATTTAGATGGAACCATCATTGTTTCCACTCAGTTTTTCACTTATTGTCCCAGCCTAAAAAACCAGGTTATGTTAATATCACAACATTCTGTTTCAGTGCTCAGGTTCCGTATTTCCCCTCAGAACTCCACACCCCCAGAGGCAGTTTTGCTTTGTGGATGAGCTGAGCTGAGGCTGTTGCTCTCACTCACCAGCCAGGATGCAAATCTCGGGATAGCTGCAGTCAGGATAACGTGCCTGGAGTCTGGATGGATGCTGCCATCTGCAGGGAATCCACGGGAAGCAAAGCAGTGCAATCAGGGAATTACTGAGGTTGGAAAAGTCCTCCAAGATCACCAAATCCAACCTCTGAGCTACTGTCACCAAGGCCACTAAACCAATACCACCCATGTACTTCAAAATGCCCAGTGTGTTACTTGTAAGACTCGAAATTTCTTTATTAAATATGAAAATCTTATTATTTTAAGGATTTCTGAGTGTTCCAATGGAGCTTTCACAGATTAACTCCCAGTCCTGTCCTCTGACACACAGAGAGCTGCTACAGAGTTCCAAAGAAATTCTGATTTTTTCTGCTCCTTCCATGGCTCTGAGTGATCCAAACCCAGCAGGGTAACAGCAAAAACATCCACTGCAATTCCTTTGGCCAACAGAAGGACAAGAGAGGGGTCAGAATTTAAAGCCCTCACCTTTTTCCTTGACCTGGATCTGAGATGTCAGGAAGGACTCTGAAAACACAACAGAGCCCAAGCATCCTCTTCCTGTGAGCAGGTCTGGAATGTCAAACACCATCATGGATGCCTGCAGCAACCCAGCAGTTGGAGGGGGAAAAAAAGGCAGAACTTGAAATATTTCAACTGAAAAAGCAAAATCTGTGTTTTTCAAACATCCTAAACCTCTATTTCTACATTGTGGTTAAAGCCTGAGATCATAAATCTGTGTTAATGTTTTACTCTGAATTCTGACTTCTTGTTAAACCTGTTCCAGCATCTGACAGCTCTCTCATCTCTCTCCTTACACTTGTAACTCACAGAAAAACCTCAGTATGCTCCAGAAAAACAGACATTTGAGCTCTATTTTCTAATTAAATAAATATTATTATTTCTTACCGTTTTGATCAAACTGAGGCTGTCCTCATTATCTAATGGAGTAATTCTAGAACAACAACGATAATTAAATATTTAAACATGAGATCATCTTTCTGTGAATCCACAGCAGCCAAAAAAGCTGTTGTATTTTAAAATAAACTCTTATTTGTGCAAGTCATTTCAGTCAATTAGTGTGGGGATTAAATAAGCACAAATTTGTGATAACAACTAAGTTAAAAGCATTTTTAAAAGGAAATTCTTAATGAGCTCATGCTGCTTTTACTCATTAACAGTTAATAAAATTAGTCTGCTTTTTATTCCTTTTAATGTTTTTAAGATTCCACAGAATTACAGATGTAAAATCACAGAACTACCTCACACACAAAAGCATTTAGCACATCTTGCATGAAATAATCAAACACAAGGGTTTTTGCAGGAGCTCCAAGAGGAGAAAAATTAATTTTTTAGTGTATCAAAAGCAATTATTAATAACAAGAAGTTGCAAGATAATAATACAAACCTGCCATGGTTGTTCACAGCCTGGATCTGAAAAGCGATTTTGGAGCTGAAGAACAGAAATTGAACAGGTAAAATACACGGTTTATACTTTTAAATGGAAAAAAATAGCAGCAATAAATTTAAAGCAGAAGAAGCGATTAAGAAAACTGGAAAACGGAATAATTACAATGATTTTTAAAGGCTGAATGCAGTATGAAGTCTTGAAATCCGGCAGTCAGGCAAGTTCAGTTTAAAATTAGTATTTTTTAGTTTATAAATGATATTTTTTCCCCCAAAGAAGCCAATCCAGTGGGACAAGGAGCAATGAGTAACTCTGGAAATACACACCGTAAAGCAGATTTCAGCTGGGCTAAGCCAAGGGTGTCTAACACAGACAGGAGCACCTGCTCTGCCACCTCCTTTGCCTAAAAAACAAGGGAAATAAAGAATAAAATTAATAATAAATACCCTTTCGCATCCTTCCAAATCCCAGCAGCTGCAGGAGCACCCACAAGATCAACAGGAGACACTAAACAGTAACACACTGATGCACCAGGCTAAAATCTGTTCTTTCACAGATCTCATTTTCCTTACTAGGAGGTCAGGAAAATTCATGAGAAGGTGGAAAACCAACTGGAGACGGGTAAAATTAGACACACTCTGAAATCTCTTTGAATTTTTTTTTTTTTAAACCAGAATTCAGAGCCAGGATATGAACCTTGTGTTATTCCATCGAGCGGAATATCGGAATTATTTTGCTTTTCTTTTTGGTTTGCACGTCAATCTCATCCTGCAAGCAATCCAAATCAACAATTACAGAGAGAGAACAATTACAGGGGGCTTCATTTACCTTGGATTCAGTGGAAGTTTTAGCATAGCACTCAATGCCAGCAAGCACAGCCTCTACAACAGCAGAATATATTTGCGACAACAGCGTACTGAAGAGAAATACAAACACAACATTTACTGGACAGGTAGAGTTTTCTTCCTCCTCTCCTTAAAGGAGCAGTTTTTCCTCTCATTGCAAAACTCCCTCAATAATCAGGAAGCGGTCCTTGTTGAAATAAGTGAAGTAGCTTTATAGTTCAGCTTTCTGTTTAAGAAATTTGAATTAGAGCGAGGAAATTGCTCGAATGAAAGGATATTTTGGGGAAATAACTCTTGACAGAAATGTAGCTGGTGCTTTTGTTAGTCAGGAATTAATAAAATCTGGTTTACTGGTGACTTTTGCTGCAGTTGGGTTTAAGAATCACATCCTAAATGCAGGACAAGGGGGGATAGCTTTATATTGAAACAGGGGAGGGGGAGGCGGGATTCTGGAGGGGAATTGTTCCCTGGGATGGAATTCCCAGAGAAGAGAAGCTGCCCCTGGATCCTGGAAGTGTCCAAGGCCAGGCTGGACAGAGCTTGGAGCAATTTGGGACAGTGGGAGATGTCCCTGCTGTCCCTCCCTCTCCTGGCAGGAGACTGGAATGAGAATCTTTAACGTATCTCTTCCAACCCAAACCATTCCACAATTCCATGAAATCTCCAAGCTCAGTCCAATCCCCTTCTTAAAAGGGGACTGAAAAAAATTGTACAGAAATAAACCAAAGTCAGGCAAAGCCAGGGCTGACTTTCAGCTGTTGACACATTTACAGCTCCAGAACTCCTGGGGAAAACCCAAAAGTGCCCAACCAAGGAATATCAGCCTCTGTTGTCCTCCAGAATTACAACAAAAAAGATGAGCAGACCAACAAAATCAGTCCCTACATTTAAAATGTGAGGGAGGAAAGAGAAAGATACAGCATTTCAGCCAAATGCAAAGCACTCCTGAAGGATGGAAAAAAAGAATCTGAAGATCCCAAATGTGGAGGAACCTCAAAATGCACCAAAGCTTGTCTCTGATCATCCCCAACAGCAGCAAGTGATTTTAAAATTCAGCTTTCTCACTATTTTTTTAGGTTTCTGGATTGTAATTTCCTGTGCTTTCATATGAATTAAGCATGTTTTCACTGCACCCAGTGAAGCAATGTAATTCCTTTATAATTTAATTCTTCCAGACTTTGTAACCATTCCTATTTTCCCTGAAATTCACATTTATATTTGCAAGAAAACCCCTCAGCAAGGTGCCTTTATTTTATTCCTCTTCCCATTTTAACATTTGAAAGCTAGCAGTGCAAAAAAAACCAACAAAAACACCACAGAATTTGTTGTGTTGCTTTTGAAGCATTTTCTTAAAATAAATTTAAAGAAACACCCACAAAATTTATCCCAGTTTATCCTTCAATTTAGAGGAGTTTATCCTTCAATTTTCAATTTCCTGGTTTAGGCACTCCAGGCAATCAGTACAGCCAAATTTGGAATGAAAAGTGTTCATAAAATACTTTTTATTTCACTTCTTATAAAATATTAACAATTATAAGAAGCAGTTACAGGATACAACTGCAAACTAAATAAAAAATCACAAGTTCAGGTTTGTCAAAAAAAGCCAATTGTGCTACTGCTGTTGAAATTAGGATTATTTGAACAAACACAGGGATACTTCCAAGAAAAAGATATTATTCTTAAATTACTGCCTTTATCAACTCCTGCTTTGCTTAGAGCTTCTCTACTCAACTTGATTAAAATGTATTTGGTACAAAGGAGGACAAAAAATGTTTGAGCAGAATATAGATGCATAAAAAAATACCTGCTGGAGTTCAATTTTCTCAAAAAAAAAAGGGAAAATCTGCTGCTCAGTGCAGTAACTCCATTTTTATGTCTCTCAATTACCAAGAGTCAACAGTATTTATTGTGACAATACTGACACATCTTTAATATCTTTAATATCTTTGTTATCTTTAATATCTTTGTTATCTTTAATATCTTTGTTATCTTTAATATCTTTGTTATCTTTAATATCTTTAATATCTTTAATATCATCCGGCTACCAGGTCATGCAGCTTTGCAGAAGCAAAAACAGGCTCCTAAAATGATCCCAGCTACCAAGGAGGACAAAATCTCTAAGGAAGGTTTGGTTTATCAAGAGAGAGAGCAGGACCAAAGCAGATTTTCTACTGTGTTCTCCAAGCTGGACAGGGATCTAAACATGCAGAGGAAGTTGATATCAACATGGATAAACAAACTTTGATTTTGAGAAAGTTCAAATGTGCAGAAGCTTTGCAGCTTCCCAACTTTTAGGAAAAATTAAGTTTGATCTAACTTTTAGCACCTGTGGATTTCTTCACCAAGTTTGAGTGTTCCCTGTTGGCATTTTCACTAAACATCAGAAATTTGACACATTGTTAATGAAGCTGGATAAAAAATTACTTTTTCTTCCATCTGTGCAAGATGCTACAGTGTGAGAGACTCCTTCCCCTTGGTTTATATGAAGTATCTTTAAAAAATTATTCAAGTAACTGTTAAGATTATTTTTACTATAATTTCAACAAAATTTACTAATATTTCCTTCCCTACTCTGCTGCTGTCACATTTAACAACTCCTCATGTACTCACTGAAAGTCCCCACAAGCATTTTGCCTTTGAAACCCTTATTATTCTGAATAAACATTACTCTGAATAAATATTCACATTATTCTGAAGAAAAATGTCTCTGCAAATGCCAACAGCCACTAAAAGCAGGTTTCACCTACTGCCACAAGGCAGAAAGAGAAAAGAGTTAAGGAATAATACAAAAAATTGGCAGCTTACACTTGCTCAGCTTGCTTGTGCATCTCATTGTCATTTCCTGTATTAAAACAAAAAAAAAAGGTTTGGTTTAAGCACTCTGAGAACACTTCTGCTGCAAATCTTACAAGGAATTTATCCACTGTTTTATGCTACAAGGGAAAACCCAGGCTGTAATTCCAATCCTCCAACCATCCTCTCTTCTGCTTTTCTGAGCTCAGTAAAGGTTCAAGATAACCCTAAGGACTGACTTTATCCATGGACTCTTCCAGCCATTTAAAATACATGAGAAAATGGTTTTTAAAAATTTTACACAGCTTGTTTTTATTTGGGAATACAGCTACTGTAATTCATTGTACTGAGGATAAAAGATAGAAGTGAAGGAATTTTCTTCATCCTTCTAAAAATCCTCATTTGCTTGACAACCACCAGTTTGAATTATCGTATTTTGGAGACTGGTTTTTAATAAATCCATAGGGAACATGGACTTAAATATTTGTTTAATACTTTAAAAAGGATCTGCACACCGAGATCTGACAGATTTTATGTTTAACACACAGATCTGACAGATTTTACCCACAAAATCAGCTATAATTTCATACAGTGGCTAATGTTAAGAAGAATGAAGTATCTGTTGCTTATAAAGGAAGCAAAGCTTTTAATTGCTACAGATTTTCATGCAATCAGAGGTAATATTTAATGCATTTAATGTATTTCATGCACTTACCCAGGAAAGGAATGTGAGTGGCTCCAAAAAAATAGGTCCTTGAACAAGCCAGAGGTCCCTTGGGAGATACACACTGCACTACCTAGCAGTCAGTATTAACGAGATACAAAAGACATCAGTAAAACAAATTGGTGCAATAATTAACAATTAACTACATTCCCCTTAGGTCTTCTAAGCACTGACAGACTACAGAAGTTTACAACACAGACGGAACTGGATTGTGAAAAAGCAACTTACGTTTTCAAAGGTCTATTTCACTTTTGACTCGACCTGAATGGTTGAAAGACTTTGGAAAGGAGATGAGCTCTGACTTGTGTTTTCAATTTCCTATGTCAACTGCTCTTTTCATGGAGAGGAAAAGTGTGTCAGGTTCCCATAACTATGCTGGCACTTGGTCTTATTTACTATTTTCATGACACCCTATTAAAACAGTATCACCTGTACCTGTAAATAAACCACCTTTTTAAGAACAGCATCAGAATCCGAGGACAACAGACGGAGCAAGTACATCACAATAACACAGTACTTGCGTTTTCAGAGGTATCAAACGGGATCTCATTGTTAACAAGGGAAGGAAAGACAGAATCAAAAGTGCTTTTACAGAAACAGCAGCAAATGGAGGATGAGATTTCACCAAGATGCAAACCCACTCTTTTCTCAGGCTCTGCACACGTGCTCTGTGCCCAGAAGCCCCACGTCCATCCACCCCTGAGGCAGCTGCACGTGAAATGGCGACAACTCGTGAACTCATGGCCTCACTCATGCGCTCACTCCAGCACGGGCTGCTCTCAGCCACATCCACCTGCTCAGGGCTCTCACCACTCCCAGAACCCCTGGAGGCAGCAGGGAGCTCTCTCCACACTCTACCTCTCTCCTCCTTCGCTGCCAGTTGCCTTCTGGAGCCACCCAGGCCCTGGAGCCAGAGGATCCCAACTCCCCGGGGTCACCCACCCGGGTGCAACGAGCCACGGAGCTCAGCAAATGTTTAACAACCCAGCTTTTACTTGTTTCCATTTCCAAGTTAATCTTTGCAACTTCATCACAAGGCTGCTGCAGCTACGAAAGGCTTTTGCAGAGTTGCATCGCTAGCTGTTGAAGCGCACCATGGAATTCAGATAGCTGTCGGTATCCCGGGTTTATTCACAAAGGTATTATCAAAAAAAAAAAGGGGCTAAAAGGGTTTTATTTTTAAAGAAATTGTTAAGTAAATGGGATTAAAATAGAATCTGTTAAGTGTATCACAGAAGGTTTTCACTGTGTGGCCAGGACACACACCCTCACAAACAGCATTTCCCTCTCCCCCACCCATTTACACCAAAAGTTGTCTTTTTCCAGAGAAGAAATTATTTTAATTCATTCAGCAGTCACTGATTAAGAATCCAGTATGGTCTAACTTGGAAAGAGCAAGACAAATCAAATTTGCTCCTTAAACTGATGGATTCCTAAGGTACTTATGTTAAGAAGAATGAAGTATTTAACTCATGGAAGACAAGCACAAAAATTATTAAAAGAAAAACAGAATACACAAAACTTCAAAATCTCAGCTAACTTCTCCAAAACCTTACCATATGCTTGGCAGTGCTTCCACCAAGGCCAGTGTTTCGAACCAGGTGTCCTTCAGATGGAAAATTGAAGTTCCCAGAGTTCAAGTTTTCCTTGGTGGAGTGGCTGCCAAACAGGACAAAGGGCTGCCGGCTCGGGCTGAGGGGGAGAGAGGGAATCAGCACCAAAATACTAGCAGGAAATTTAATTAAAATAATAAAAATCAAAATAAAAATACAAAAATCAAAATAAAAATACAAAAATCAAAATAAAAATACAACAATCAAAATCAAAATAAAAAATACAAAAATAAAAATAAAAATAAGACAGTATTTCCAGTGCTGGGGTGCCTC
>VXBU01006153.1:347551-359992 GCA_013400315.1 Bombycilla garrulus
AAAATATATAAAAATATATAAGTATATATGATTTTCATATATTTTATATATATATTATGATTTATATTTAAATACTTATGACCAATAACATGCAAAAGCTAATATGTGTGAAAGCCAACATTAACTGGTCATTTTTAACAAAATTATATCAAAGCTTTCAAGTGTGATGGACCAACTGCTGAATTTCTCACTACAAGAAAAAAAAATTCCTGAAGCTGCACAAAGCTTCACAGTGAAACAACCAAGTTCTAAAGAAAAAATCTACTTGCATTAAAAAGATGATGATTTCTTTCAAATACAATAAATTTATCTCGAGGTTGTTCCCAAATGCTCTTAGAAGATTATTTTATCTTAAACTGTCTTAAAAAGCTGCTTAGTTCAAAATTCACCATCTTGAAAAAGCCTGAAATGACCGAGTTGGAAACAAACAAAACTATTTTGGGTTCAGTTTTGATTTTGGGCTCAAGACTCAGCTGGAGAGGTCAAGGATTTTATTTTCTTTGTTGCAATGCAAAAACCAGAGGATGCTGCCAGCAAAAAAGGGCACTGAACTTCACTGGTTTATTCCAAATATGAGAGAATGTGCAGAGAAACTGAAGTAGCTAAAAAAACTTTCATCAGTTCAAACAGCAAAACATGGATTTTGCAACAGAACTTTCAGCTAAACAACTTTTGGTTAAAACTCTCTCACAGAATCACAAAATTTGGGTTATTTGGGCTGGAAGGGACCTTAAAGATTATTTAATTCCAAACCCTGCAAAGGACAGGGACACCTTCCACCATCCCAGCTTGTTCCAAGCCCCATCCAACCTTTTCCAAGGATGAAAAAAGGAAAGAACTGATCATTACACACAAAATTTCATGGTATTTTTAACAACTACAGCACTAAACCCTGTGAAAATTCAGCTCATCCTTCCAGGAAGTCTTTGCACAGGTTGTTTGGGTTTTTTTTTTCAGTATGATATTTGTTATACTGAGGGGATACCAAAAAGAATTTTAAGCATTATGGCATGAGGGATATGGAAATAAAATATTGAGGTAGTAGTGACACCAGAGTGAAAAATGAGTTATGATTACCTGTTATCTGTTATATGGCTTGAGATCATGCCATGGCTGAAATAACTTCTGAAGGGCTGTGAAGAATTGAAAGCAAAAATTATCAAGAAGCACATGAACAAAAGTGTGAAATATCCTATCATTAATTGAGCCTGAATTATCCTGCTCAACTCCTGAACCCTCAAAAAATATTTCCAACCTCCACAAACAAACAAAAACACCACTAAGTCTCTCATATTATTAAATCCTCGAATGGTTTAAGTCCATTTAGTTCCAACCCCCTTCCACTACCCCAGAGGAAGCAACAAAATACTTAATAGGCTTCAAAATACTCAAAAGGCTTCAAAATGCAGCAAAAAAGTACCAAAATGCTTCAAAATGCATTTAAAAAGTAACAAAATGCTTCAAAATGCATTTAAAAAGCAACAAAATGCTCCAAAATGCATTTAAAAAGTAACAAAATGCTCCACAATGCATTTAAAAAGTAACAAAATGCTCCACAATGCATTTAAAAAGTAACAAAATGCTCCAAAATGCATTTTAAAAAGCAACAAAATGCTCCAAAAGCAAGAGCCACCCCCAAACTCCCGGGCTGTTTTCCCCCATGCTCTGTGCTAACCCTTCAGTTATGTCTGAGGTTTGAGATGTGCAAATTCAACTTGTTCAGCCCTGCTCACACCAGATTCCATCCAAATGCAAGTTAATCTACCTACAAATATCTCCTGTGCAGACATAAATTGAATTATCAGCGAGCAAACACTCGACTGAATTACCCCAGCAGTCCTGAGCCATCATACCACGGATTTTTAAGGTGGGTGGTGACTTTAAAAAACCCAAACCACGTGTTTTTATGAAAAGTGAGATGGGATAGGGGAAAAAAAAAACTAAAATAATGCTGAACAATGATTCCTTGTGCAGCAGGATTCTCAAGGATTGCTGAAGCAGGCCTACCTCCCCCGCCTGGGATTCTGAGAGCTCCAGAATGAAGGGAATTTCAGTGTCAAAATTGGCAAAAAAGTTGGTCCACTGGTGTTCAAAAATCATCAAATCCTAGGGAAAGTATTTGAGAGAGAGAAATGAAGGCAAAGGTGACATTTCACTGGACAGCGACACAGAGTGCTCAGGAAAATAAATACATTTTAGAAGGTCAGGGCATTTTGCTGGATTTCAGGGTGTCTTTTTTGTGGTTTTTTTACTTTTTTCAGAAAATTGAAGCCAATTCAACAACAATTTCCAGGCTGAAAATTTCAAATGATGGTTAATAGGTCTGCTATGTGTGTAGGAAAAATCCCAAATATTAATCTCACTTCCACACAGAGAGGGGAAGTGAAATATCAGAGAGTGATGACTTAGACTGAGAGCCTTGTAAAAACTCTATGATATTTTAATTTTCATTACAGCAGTTGATTGAACAACAAAATTGGTGTGAACAACCAATATTTTATTAATAAAAGATAATTACTGCTGAATTTCATACATATTAAGTTGCTGTCAACCTAGAAACAGATTAAAAATTAATATATACCAATAATTATAAAATATAGATACTAATAAAGTAGAAATACTAATAAATTATAAGAATAAATTATAAATTATAATTATAAATACTAATATTTACATAATGCTTTCTCTTCTAGCACTGAGATCAGAGAGAATTAATGTGAGAATCCCTTCAAAATGTTTGTATTTCCCAAAACATCAGGGCAGCCACTGAGTGTCACTGTTCCCCACTTAAAGGAGCTACAAAAAGCTGAAAAATGTTTTTTTTTTCTCCTGAAAGAATGGTTGTGTATTAAAGGGGTTTTTTTTAACCCTCCCTGCAGCAAAAGGAGAATTAAAACACAAAACCACAGCAGCTTCACAAATTTTGTACAGGGTTTAATGACATGAAAGGAAACTTTCAGGAGATTTTCAGACAAAGCAATAAATTCAGGGAAATCAAGTAAAGTTATTTTTATGTTTTGCAGAGTTTGTGGCAGATTTAAGGAATGGGAGGAGACCTTGCAAGAAACAGCAGGCAGAACCTGCAGATTAAGCCGAAAAACTTAATTAAACAAACAAAATCACAACATTTTTACTCTGTAGTTACACCAAGCAGGAGCTGAGGCAGAACATTCACCTGCATTACCTCAAAGAGCAAATCCTCCAAGGACACAGGATCCATTTTGCTGTAAGTCTTCCACAAGTCAGAGCTGACATCCATTAACTGAAAGAGATTTTAAACACATTTCTGTGAAAAACACCAAAAAAAAGAAAAAAAACCAAAGCCACAGATTCAGCTTTAAGCTGAGACACTGCCCTGTCTAACAGTGCTCCTTAACTCTGATTTCACAAATATTTCACAAAAATTTCACTCTGTTACAAAGGACCTGACCAGTGAGGGTCTGAACTCCGTGCAAAGCTTTCTTTGCATCCCCCAAACAATTCATTTCACAATTTTTTTTTCAATTTAATAGCAAAGAACTGCATGAGCTGGTGCAGGCAAAAGGGCAAGATGAGTTTTCTGAGTTAAGACAGCCAAGAGCTGATTCCAGGGTTACTCATCCTGAGCATCAGCCAATGCTTGCTCCAAGCTGATGTATGTATAGGCTGAGACAATTTAAATTTGCAAAACTTTCTTCCAAGTAGCAGGATGATGCATTTGAGAACAATATTTTAAAATACATTCTTAAGGGACACTTGGATCTGAATGATTCTGCATTTACAGGGTTCTCCATCACTCAGTTAAAAATGCAACACTGGCTGGAATTTTCTTAACCCACTGCTTTACAGTTATTCATGTAATTAGGTATGTTAATAATGATTGCCCAGACCTCATTTCCATTCCATTCCTATAAATACAGTGGATTTTCTAAATTACAGCATCTTGAGCAACTCTGATTTCTGCAGTAAAAGAGCAACTGCCTTGAAAAGACCGGGGAAAATCCTGAATTATCATCCTTCGATTATATTCAAATCTAAGAGAACACACAGCAGAGGGAAAATCTCTGAGGGAAAGTCTGAGCTAAAAATGCACCAAAAAACTCCCCTTTCAATAATGGCAGAAGAATTAATTTGTAGATCATTTACAGTGATCCCACATGCACTTCCAGCCTGGTTTCCTCCCCCATCAGTGACACAGAACCACACAAACATGTACAAAGTTAAGAATGTCACTTCTCACTTGAAATCCCCTCATGATTTCAAGGAGGAAGCAAGCAAGAACATCTGGAGCTGGCTGGACTGCCACAACCAACATGATTTCTCTTAAAAAATGAGTCCAAGAGTTTTCCCTGCTCCTTTTTAAGCATTCAGGAGTGCCTGGAGTCTGTATCAGCTCCCTGGATCACACAGGAGAGGTTCTGTCTGTGCCACCGTGTCTGAACATTTTTTTTCAGAGCCTCTATTTGTGAAATGAACTGGGGTAATTAAAGACCAATTAAAGACCCAAAGAGCTCCTGAATTGCCACTGAAACATTCATGGGCTCATTTCTGACATAAAGAAAGGCAACTGATTGCCCTTCCCCCAAAGATGCTCATGTCTGCACTCTGTGTTTAATGGTTTGGGCAGGATCACACACACAAGGTGTTACAGTGATGGAATAAAAAAAAAAACCTGGAAAAAGGAACCAGTGGAAAGAGAACAGTGCTCAGAAAGGCACAGGAACTCACAGAGTATATTTCTGAGCAAGCATGTACAATTCTAGATATGATGAGACTTTAATAATGACACTATTAATTCTCTGGAGGTTTTCCAGCTGTTGGGAGTCAGACAAAAGCCCACTGTGGCTGTAAAAATGGAGGAGTGATAGGAAAAATGGGACATCTGTATTGCTGTGGCAAAGGTTCAAAAAATGAAATCAAAGCAGCTTTAAACAAGCACAGAAATGCAAAGCTGTCCTCTGAAAATGATGTTCAGAGCATAATTAATAAATGGGCAAATCAACGGCATAAGTTGCTCAGAGTACAAATCATTATTAAATATAGGAGTAATTAACTCCTGACTGTTGCCCTATTCAGCAGGGTATACCATAAATATACAATGTCAGTGAGAGGAGATGCATCTCTTCAGTCAAAACCAGTGACCCAAAAAAAGGATCTTTTCTTATTTTCTGAGCTCATCTCAAGGTGTTTGTCACTAACCAGCTCCTCCTGCTCTGCTCTTGAAGATCTAAAACCCAGGCAAAAAATTAGGGGTAAAAAAATCCACCTAGGAGTAAAAAAATTGGTTCTTGGTAAAGGTGGCTCTATAGCAGGAAAGGAAATAAATTCTAAATCATAGCAGAGGCTTGGGGAGAATGTCCAAATGATTTATCCAGGAAAACGTGCTGTGTAACACAGAACAGAATCTCAGCAACACCACAGCGCTTCCATCCCGCCACAGTTTTTACAAGACCCCGAAAAACTTAATCCAATTTAGCAGCTCACTTGAGCAGTGAGTCAGGACTGGATCATCTCAAAAAGCACTTTCCAAACAAAACAATTTGATGAGTAACTTCTGCTCCAGAGAGGAAATGACAAAGGGAAGCACTCACTTCGTATTTCATGGTGAAGAAGCCGTCGCCCCCGATCCCCTCAAGCGCAAAGGCCTGGACGATCGGCCACTTCTCCACAATGAACATGTCAAAGATCTGCAGGTGGCCTGCAAAGCAAACACAGCAACATTCCCTCACAAATCCTGGCATTCCAGCTCTCCTTGAGTTCTTGGGATTCACAGAGATTCAATTATCTCATCTTTGTTCAACTGAAAATCTCTAAGCGGAAAATAGTTCTTATGCGGATTTTAGGCAATTTTAGAAGGTCCCGTACACCCGAAATTTTGTCCCTTTTTCTCAGGATATTCCACATCTCCTTGAAAACTTCATTACAAGCCGACTAACATTTAAAATTCAAGATAATAAACAGGAAGTTTTGCTTACTCCAGTCCCTCAAATATTTGGCCTTCAGTAAATACCGTCAAGATCACAGAATTCCAGAACGGTTTGGATGGGAAAGGACCTTAAAGTTCACCTCATTCCACCCCGTGCCATGGGCAGGGACACCTTCCACTGTCCCAGATTGCTCCCAGCCCCATCCAGCCTGGCCTTGGACACCTCCAGAGATCCAGGGGCAGCCACAGCTTCTCTGGGCACCCTGTGCCAGGGCCTCACCCCCCTCACAGGGAGGAATTTCTTCCATCATCCCCATTTAATCAGAATTTTAAGTTGGGAGAGAGGAAAACTCTTCCTCCTGGCACTTCCACTAATGACTTTCCAGGCAGTCAGAGCATATTACATTCCCTAAGGGAAGCAATAAAAAATCAGGAATAAAAAAAGAATCTGAGATTACATTGCTGAGGCTCAAGGCCAGCTCCAGATCCCAACAGGAAGCCGTGCACAGGGCAGGTTTTTTTCACTTCTAAAAAAGGAAACTTGCATAAAGAAATGTTTATTCCTCCCTTCCATAAAGAAGGATTTATCTGGAGCTCCCATGGGAACAGAGAACTTCTGTAGCAGCTCAAGACACTGCTCTGAATGCAAATCATTCCTCTGCCTCACGCTGGGAGCATTCACTCCCCAGATGAACTCTGAGGGCTTCCAGCTCTCAGAAAGAAATTCAACTCTTAAGGAAAAAGAGGCTAAAAGCAAACTAATGACTTATTAATCCTTATTTCTCCCCTGAGGCAAGGAAATCTTCATTCCCTGGAGATGCAGGGTGCAAAACACTTGCACTTTGAGCACACCCCACCCTACCTTGGCAGCTGTAGGGGATCCCGATGCGGCTGCAGTCCCGGACCATGTCCACAAAGCTGGAAATCTTGAATTCCTCTGCAGCTTCTTCATCTTCATACTGAAAGAAGTAATTGAAAATTGGATAAGGCATGCCTTAATTTGATTGGTAGGAAAGAGAAGATGCAGCACGTAAAGGACTAAAATATCACCTACAGGCTCCAGCAGCTCAAGCACCTCTTTCTGTATTTTGGAAATCCCATCATGGCAGGGATGGACTCAAGCCAATGGAAATTGAAAAAAAAAATCAAACTTCAAAGCAAGGTTTTTAATCATGGCATATGAAGGCGTAATTATAGACTTTATTTCAGCTTTCAGTGAGGTCTTTCAACATCTAGATTTGAAAGATAAAAGTCATTTTGAGGATACCAACTGATGTACCATGAAAAACTCGCCACTGAGGGGAAAAAAATTAAATAAGCTACTGTATTACCAGCTAAACAACACTGAGCAAGGAAAATCAATGACAGAATAAACCCCAGGTCACAGATTAGGCAGTGAGAAACAGTTTTGGTCTGAGGGAGAAATGAACTGCAAGAAAAGGAGAAACCCTCATGCAAAAGTGTCTGAACTGAAGACTTCAGCAGACTGAAGAGCAAATATCCTAACTCAGAAAAGCATAAAAACCAGACTGAAGAGACAAATCACACTAAAATCATTTTTGTAACAGAACAGAAACCTGAAAACTCACTGACTTTGACCTGAAAAGAAGTTTGGCAGCAAATCTGGAACCAACAGGTCTAGCCCTGCTGGCTTCTTCAAGAGCCACTTGTTTTCTGGAGCAACATCAGAAAGCAGAATTGTTTTGCCTATGTTATTTTATTTTTATGTGCAGTGCTCTGAGCTTCTTATCAAGGCAAATGACATGATTATGAACTTTTTGTGAGCTTCAGGGTACACCCAACGTATTTATTTTGAGACCAAGTTCTTTTAAGCCAAGCCTGGATTTAAGATGCAGCCCCAGCTCCTCCGTGGTGTGTTCCTCCTTCAATCCCAGGAAGCCAGATCAAAGTTTGCAGTTCAAAGCCAAGCCTCAAACAACTGCCAGTTTCTCAGGACTTAAAAATGCCATTGGAATAAAAACTTGGATTTTGGCAGGGTGCTAAAGGCTTGCTCACAATCTGCTGTTGCAGGAATAAATACTGCCAGTTCATCTGTGACACCCCAAAATTTGCAACAGCAAGTCTCCCTATTTTATCCCATTTGGCCACTCTGAAAGTGGGCATTTTTTTAGTAATATGGGAATTTTTTTTTCCCCAATAACTAGGACATTCTCTTAAATTCCCGTGGTCTAGTTAAAACAAGTAGGAAGGAAAAAAGGAAGGAGAAGCTCTAAGTTTTGCCAGAGCACTGCTTTATTTATTTCAAAAATTCTTGCAGTTTTTGGCTTCATTTTTATGAAGTTATGTCTATCACTAAAGTAAGTGCTTAAAAGCCACTGCAGACAATTCTCCTGTAAACAGGATGCACTTAAAGCCTGACACAGCAAGGTTTTATTTGACTTTCAGCAGTCATCTAGGAAACTGGCACTTCTTATACATTGGGAACAGGACTGGAAGTGCTCAGTTCACTCACACCAAACAGCAATGAAGCAGAAGTCTATTTTCAGCTTCCAAAAATCAAACCTTTCCCCTCATTTCCACAAAGAACAAAGTTTACCTTGCCAGCTGCATCATTATTTCAAGGCAACACTGGGTGATTAAGGTTCCTGCTTACCACGATAAATCATATCAAAGCTCATAAGCAGATGAAGCTTAAAATTCAATAGCTGAGATTGCAGTTGCACTGGCAACTGTGTGGTAAGAACTTCTCTGTTCCTGCTTCCAAAGTGCACATGTTCTCCCAGCTTCAGATTTGCCCTTTCAGCAGGGATTTTGGCAACAGAAAAGCCTTGTGAAGGCAGGTTTTAGGTTTTGCTGTGGCATGTTTTAACCTAGAGCTCAGCTGTTCTATCCTAACAAGAATTATCCCTCTCTGCTGCGCTCCTGGAATTGCAACAACAAGTTTTGTTATCCATGGACAAGGTATTTCTAAACTGGAGCAGGATCAGAGGAGGGGCACCACAATCAGTGGGATGTGGCACTCGTCCCAGAAGGAGAAATCCAGCCTTGCTCAATATCTGCACCTCAAACCCACCAAAATATTACTGAGGTGGTGAAGTCAGGTTCTCCACAGCAGTCGTGACAAAAGTCATGATTTAAAACAAGACAGGTTTGGGTTTGACAGAAGGAAACACTTTTTCACCAGGAGAACAGTGAGAAAACGGAGCAGAAGTCCTGCAGTCATCATTCTTGGATGCTTGCAACACCCAGCTGCAAAAAAAGCTTGAGTAACCCAACGTGATCTCACCACTGAGGCAGGAGATTGGACAAGATGGTCTCCAGAGGTCCCCTGTAATCTGAGTTATTTCCTAATTCTGTGATCTAAACTATCAACCAGACATATAAAAACACAATCAGTCTATTATAAACCCCACCACTTCCAAGCTGGAAACTGAAGGGAACAAAAAGTTTCTCTCCCTGACTTTCCCATTCATTTTTCCACTGGCTTCACTCACCATCAGAGGCTCCAAACTCACTCCCTGCAGAATTCACTATAATTCTAATTTAGAAAAGGAACTACACAGCACTCAGAGTAGGAAGCAACACTTTCAGTCTCCACTGGAATGAAAAGGTCCTTATTTTACACCCAGACAAAAAGGATTTTCATTTTTACTCTTCTAAAAATACCTCACAATGATAAATGGATTTTTTTCTAGAATACTTTAACTTTTAAACTCAAGATGAAACATCAGTCATGGGATGTAGTGGAAGTGAGGTCATCAGTTCTTGACAGAAAAACTTCATAGTTAAAATGAAAATACCTAATGAAGTTTCTTGATTTTAAAGGATTTACTAAGCCCACCTTTTCTAATATTTTAAAACTACTGGCAACCAATGCAAACACTGCTTTGGCAGCAAACAAGGCTGATGTGAGAAATCTCAGTGTTGACTGTGATACTTGATTCACATTTTGCATTTTTCACAATCTACTTTCTTTTCCTCATTAAAAGATCACTGACTCAGGTCAAAACAACAGCAATTAGTGGGAGAGAGGAGCAATTTGTCATCACGCTCCACCAAATAAAAGTATTGACAACATATTCTTCTTGCACACTTTAGCAAATGATTAATACCCAGATATACACACATATCACTCCCCTGCTGAGAAGAGAAAAAAAGGATTCTGGAAAGAATGTTTTTAAAAGTTTCACTTCAGGGATCAGTTCATTAACAAGTTCATTAGCAAATCTTGTCTGAATTCATTTTTCACTTACCTCATTTTCAGTCAGACAGTGGAAATGCAAGTTCCTCCAGTGTGCCACATAGGGCAAAAGATGAGTGTAATTCACAGGGTTGCAGTACAGATGAACACTGTCAGGTTTTATTAATATAATTATATCTGCAACAAGCAGAACAAATATTCCACCATCAAGAGAGAAACTGAAAACACTTTTTCTATCACCTCATTAAAAAAAGAAAACTGTTCAGCTATCTGAATGCAGTGCAATTCCTGTTTTGTTTTTTTTTTTAAATAAGCAGAAGAAACAGTTGGCAGCCACAGACAGCTCCAAGTCCAAGAGCACTTGTCCCTGTTCCAGACAACTGGGGGGTTATTCCCAAGTCTTGCACAGAACTTGCATCAGCCTGTCCTTTGTGCAGCCAAGAGGGTCAGGATGAGTCTTCCCAGAGCTCTGAACTCCAGCTGCTCTTGCCTGACATTACATCAGAGCAGCTCCAACTAAAAACTGTCAACACCACGGCCTACAGGGGAGATATCCAAAAGTTTCATGCAAAAAAAGCAATAATAAGCTGTGATCACAGCACTGGCCACATTCCAAGTATGACAAAGGTGAGTTAATGTGGGGAAATAAAGAGCTCTTTAGAAGTGCAGAGGTGTGATCACACAGTGATTAATAACATGTACATACATATATTGAGTGAATTAATGGACTGTAATTGTGTAACTTTACAACATTTGGCATAAATTGTGAAGCATAAAACATAGAATTGTACGAAGATATTTTCAGGTATATACAGACAACTTAATGAGCTTCGTTCTTTTTTTTCACGTCCCTTTTTCTGCTCATCCTCTGCCCAGAACAGGTAAAAATGTTGAGAACATTACTCACCATCCAGAACTTCCTCAGGAAAGCCTGTCCTCTCAAAGTCGTTGTTGTTCTGGTTGTACAAACCAAAGAGCAGATAATTTGCCAGCTCCCTGCACCCTTCATTGTATCGACTGTCTATCCCTGCAAAAGCAAAACCACAGAATTGTTGTGTGTCCTAACACTGCACACATCAAAAGTTTGTTTTCTTCTCCAGATTATTAAACTTTAAAGCAGGAGTATGAACTCAACTCTTCAACTGAACACACTGAGAGAACAGGGTAGGGAAAAAGGAGTTTTTGCAAGATCACTGCCACATGCTGACATCCCCCTTTCAACCTAAATCCACGAATATTCCTTAAAAAATTTCAATGTCTTGTTTTCTGCAGTGCTCTGCATCCAATATTCAGTTTTTTTCTAGTAATTCAAACATCTGTCTGGAAGCAGGATGCATTCTAATTAATATGTTCTTGATTGAAGCTTCCTAACAAACTAATCCCGTGACCCAAATCTCCTGCTTTAGAATACATGATTAAACATTATCTTATCAGTGTTATAGAGCAATCCCTGAGTCACCACAGAGCCACTGCAGACTTGTGACAAATTGTGAAAAGATGTCCTGACAAAACATACGAGGCACAAAGAGCTTCCAAGGAAACCTTTCCTGGTCCTTGGGAAAATTAAATTAAAACAGCCGAAGATCTAGAGCATGAAGAGATAGAAGATAAATACAAGAAGAAAGGAATGGGGACACAGATTTAGAAACTATTTTCATCAATCNAGGATTCAGTAGAATGGTTGCCAACAAATTAGCATTTGTTACATTAGGATACAGTGGAATGGCTGCCAACAAATTAGGATTTGTTGCCACTGCTAAAGGAGAGATCAGGACATTGATAATGTAATAACATGGCCTGAATCAATTTTATTTTCTATTTTGNAGAGCCACTGCAGACTTGTGACAAATTGTGAAAAGATGTCCTGACAAAACATACGAGGCACAAAGAGCTTCCAAGGAAACCTTTCCTGGTCCTTGGGAAAATTAAATTAAAACAGCCGAAGATCTAGAGCATGAAGAGATAGAAGATAAATACAAGAAGAAAGGAATGGGGACACAGATTTAGAAACTATTTTCATCAATCTTCATCTCTTCTGACTGTGGTTGACAGTCACAGTCATAACTCTACTGTAATAAATCCAGTTTTGTCAAACAAGTACAACTGTACATAAAGCAGCATCCCTGCCATCCACATTTCACAGAAATCACCAGTCTTGAATGCCAAAAAAATTCCTCTAATGGCAACTTTTCCTATATTTTTATACAGGAATTTAGAGATATATATATATATATATATATTTATATTTTCCTATATTTTTATATTAGGATTCAGTAGAATGGTTGCCAACAAATTAGCATTTGTTACATTAGGATACAGTGGAATGGCTGCCAACAAATTAGGATTTGTTGCCACTGCTAAAGGAGAGATCAGG
>VXBU01006153.1:361153-372785 GCA_013400315.1 Bombycilla garrulus
ACAACAACAAAAAAAAAAACCACTTATGATGTCACCATCACTTGAAGACAGATTTTATCTGGGTACAGCAGCTTTGAGCAGGGAAGATCTTCCAAGCCAAACTCCAAGACTCCAAACCCTGCTTTTTTCAGTTCATGACAGAAGGAGGGGAAGAAAAAACAAAAAGATGTTAAAGGGGGACAGCTGACAAATTTAACTCTTATAATAGAGGACAGGGGTGAATTTATTGCTTGCAGAGCACTGAAAGACACGCAGGGATGGCATTTGCTTAACATAAAAACATGAATTCTGCAGAATAGTTCGGATTTGTGGTTTACTTGGGTCTTTCAAGTATCCTGTCCAGACAGGAGCTTTCACACTGAGGCTACAGAAACATACGGAGTTTAAGGAACAGATACAGCCAGCAGAAAACAAACAGGAAATGAAACAATAACCAAGATAAGATACCCCCCAGAGCATATCAGGAGTCCTCCCCAGAACAATGGGCAAGGCCATTAATTAGGAAACCCCGACGCCTGTCTCCAGCTGAGGCGGGAGTTCGGGAACTCCCCCGCCTGTTCCCGGGGTGTGGGCACAGGATGAGCCAGTCCGAGCCCTGAGGAGCAGCTCCTGCTCCCCAGCCCGGGCTCAGCTGCCCCGCAGAGAACTCATTCAGCTTGGGAAACTGGCAGAAAACATCCCGGCAGAACCCGGGGGGGAAAATCTGTCTGCTCGCTAAGATAAAGTGGGTGCGAGATGGGCAACAGCACCGGCAGTGATCAAAATGCACGTGAGGGCAGCAGGGAGGGAATGGACACAACACCTTCAGGTATTGGCCCAAAACCAACACACAATTCTGGAATTGCTGGTAGAATAATCCTTAAAATAATCTCTGTTTGGAAAGGGAATGAGATGAACTATCAGTGCAATGTACTAAATATTCTTAAAATGTGGGAGAAGCCCCAGCAGTGGGATGGATATAATGGAGAAAAAGTAATCCAAAAAGGTGGCAATGTGCGAACAGAAGCAAGGTAAAATAAAGATTTACTGAACAGGCTTAAAATTATCTCCACACTCTTGGAGGAGAATAAAAGATAAATATCAATATTTGCAAAAAATGGGCTCAGCTGTGGTGAATGGTGAAAGTTTGATCCACAATCAGAGCAGTTCCAACTCCAGTTACAGACACTCCTTACACTGAATGCACATCCTCAGCAATCAGAGCAACTGAACCATGAGCTGAAAATCTCTGCTGAAAGCCAAGATGCCAAGAAACATCACTATTATCAAAAATAATTTACAGTATAATTTAAGCAGACCAGTTTGAACAGCAACACCCTCAGCTGAGTGATCACAGCTTTTTTAAACCATTTAACATACCAACCTCCAAATTCCTTCTTCCTGTCAGTTGAGAGGCCTTTTCTCCCCAGCAAAGAATGCAGGAATGTTACCATGCAGCCACTTCAACATCAGATTAGAGGATTCTTTTTAAAAAAAGTCAGCTGTACCTACATTTAAGTACTTGTATCAAGAGTGGGTCAGTTCTCATCTCTCTCTGGGATCTCACAGTCCAGGGTTTCATTTCAGTACAAATATTAATGAACTTGAAGTCAAGCTGTAGAAGTTTATACTGGTTTTATCTCACAGCCCAGTATGAAACTCAAGTTGAGGTGAGGGAACTGCATTAACTCCAGGCCATTAAAAGCAGCCAAGTGAAACAGAACATGCACTGACTGTAAAAAAAATCAGTTTTGAGTATCCACTTCCCACACAAGTCAAGAGGACCCAGGATGTAAAACTACATGGATTTTGTCATCTGAAGCTTGTATTTGATGACAGATTTAATGCATTTATAACAGTGACATGCCTGTTTCATGGAAGTTATGCCAGAAATTCTTGCAGGCTACAGGAGCCAGGGCAGAGCAGACAAGAGCCCCATTGTGGGTGCTGAGGGATCAGGGCAAAGCACAAATCTCCCAACAAAACACACCTCCTATATTTCCATACCACAAGTGCTTATTTCTTAGGAGGTGTGTTCTTATGAATAGAATTAAACCCTCCACACGACACTGAGGATTACACAAAGCAACTCCTTTGCTTTCCTTGAAGCTGGGCCATGTTTTCAGTGATTTTCAGTGACCGTTCTTTACCTGGGACATTCTGCAGTCTCAGAGAGTGAACAATAACAAAGAAAGCCTGCACTGTCATCAGTTAATGTGTTTTATGAAATTAAATTAGCAGCAAAGGCAAAACCCAAGGAGTTGATCCTGGATGATTAAGTTTCACTGGAAGGCTGACACAGTGACCTCACTTTGAGCTTCTGGCTGTACAGTTACTTCTTAGCCAGAGACTTAACCTCTTACCCCAGAGAATGCAGAGTAGGAAAAGTCATGTTGTACAGTCAGCACTGACTAAAAGATAGTGAGATTATACATATTTATCAATTTTATTTTGTGGTCCAGTAAATGAGCTTTAAGTTCTCTTGCTACATCATTAAAAAAGAGAATAAAACCCTAAAAAACCAGACTTTCTACACAGAGCTTCTTTAGGGCTACATCAGACTTCTTCTCTTTAATTGCGATATATTATTTTAACAATCACTCCTCAGTCCTTTTCTCTAAGGACTCCAGTTTTCAATTGTAATGTCTGCATTTTTTTTCCTGTAGTATCTTGACAATGATTCCATAATATAAAACAAGAGTCAATGAAATGGTATTAAAGCAGTACAAAACCCCTGTTATTTTCCCAGAGCACACTTGCACACGCACATTTATTTCCTGCTGCCCTTTTATCCCAAATTCACCCAAAATTAGTAAACAAGAATTATTTAGGGAGAAGAGAGTATAACAAACAGCTGCTCATTCCCTAATAAACCAGGCTGGGGCTTGGAGCAGGAAGGAGATGATTTTCTTCTTTCTGAAACTCGTGACATCTTAATCAGTGTAATGAGAAAAAAAAAAATGTAACACTAACCTAAAATGCAGAGGATTCCATCAGGCTGAGATTTGCTGCTCTGTGTCAGGATGCTCTGAATGTTTCGGAGGCGGCTGCAGCTGCAAAAGAAATGAGAATTTTTTTTTTTTTTTTTTGAGACATGGACCTTAAATAAAACCATTCCTGATTATTTTTGTGCACTAAAAGATGAAGTCCACAGCCCTGAGAGAAGACAAAATTATTAAAATTATTCTTTTGACCCACGAGCTCTGTTCATCTCCAACCAGCAAAAATTGCTGCTCAGGTTTGCTGTCACCAGCAGAAATTCCCTTTTCTACCACAGAAGTAAAAAGCAAAGGGACCACAGGACCTAAATCCCAACAGGAGTTTGGGAAAGAATTTTGGCACCTCCAGCACCATCAGGAGAATCATTAAGGTTAGAAAAGACCTCCAAGATCATCAATTCAAACATTAAAGCAAAATTAAACAATGCCAAGCCTTGCTGAGATTTTTTTACCATAAAAATGAATAGTTTATTATATAAATTTTAATTCAGCTGTCCAATATTTATCTTTAAACCAGGCAAAAATTCCATCTGCAACAGCCAGACGGATTTTTTTATAATCAAAGTGAATAGTTTATTACATAATTTTTAATTCAGTTGCCTAATATGCATCTTTCAGCTACAACAGAGAGCAACACAATTTGTGCTTCCAGGCAACACTCTGTGAGTTTGTTTAAATACAGATAAAAGACAAGAAATTCCACTGTTGATATTACTGAATGGGATTTCTTGTTTATAGACTTGTTTACAGAACTATGAGCTCTTCAGCTCCAGGAAAGAAATGTCTCTCACAAAAAACACTTAAACAGAGCTAAATTTATGAGCAGTTCAAACAAACAATGAAGTAAGGGCAAATATTTCTATTTTCAGCATTACTTTAGCCATGTGAAAAAGCAAATAGGTCTTTTCAGCAATACTACAATTATTTGCTCTACTTTCTCTGAAAGAAAGAATGAACATGAAAGGTTTCCATTATGGTGAAGCTAAGTGAAATGCAAATATCAGTGATAAAGCACAGACAACACTTCATTTGGAGAAACTTTCCTGGGAAGCACAAAGTCACTGGGGTCTCCAGCATTATTTTTTCCCTTTTTTAGGTCACATGTTTCAGTTCTGAATCCCTCAATTGTTTTTTTACCTGGATGATTTCAATTTATATTGGATGGATGGATAGATGGATATTTTGATCCAGTCTTAGATATGGAAACAGAAATTAAAAACACTAATGACAGCAAAGACTTCATCAGGTCCTATCAGATGTTTGCCCACGTGGGTGATGCCAGGAAATCCATGAAAACCACACTGAACTTTATGTTGTACATTTAAGCAACGACTGAATATTAACATTTTTCAAACCTCACCTAAACCTGAACCTCACAGCTATTCATTCTGCAAAATTTTTATCCCACCATTAAACACGAGCCCAGACCACTTGGGTGACAGATGATTCACTACAAACTATTCATATCACGAGACAGAGAGCAGAAAAAAAAAATCCCCAGATTCTTCACTGTGGGCACAAACTGGACTTATTTCATTTGTTGGTATGGAAACAGCAACACAAATTGCACAAGCCCACAGTTATTTGAGGAGCAGCTGCAGGATTGCTGGAGCCTCTGTGAAAAAAAAACCAAAAAAACAAAAACAAGAAAATGGAAGCAACTTTTTTGTACAAAGCTGTCCATAAGTGAAATCCTTCTCAAAATGCTTCTTGACCTGCCTGCAAAGGAATTGTTTCCATGATTCCTGAGAGGATCTGAAGGACAAAAGGGAGAAAAAGCAAGTCCAACAGCAAGCAGCTCCCAGAGTGATTTTTAATAAAATATTTTCCATATCAGAGGATGCACGTTCCTGTTCCTCAAAGTGAGGAAAGAAGCACTCAACAGAAAAAAATGCTGAGGGCACAAGAAGGAGATTTTCCTTCAGCTTCTCAAAAACAAGATGCAATAATCCCTCTGCTACTCGTGGTCAACTCTGAAGGCAAATTTAATTCTCCATTCAAAACCAGGTTTTTAAGGACTGTGTAACATTTCTTAAGTCTCTTGTGAATTATAAACACAGCAGCAATCCATACCTTGATTTTGCTATCATTTTTGTCCCTCCCTGCACTGATCACTTACAGAAAAATGGTTAGAACCCAATTTGACAAAGAATAATTGTGGAAACTCATGGGGAAGATTCTTCCATTTATTAAAAAGCATTACCATATGAAACAAGGTAAGCTGCTCCTAAGATCTTTAAATTTTAATTTCAAAGGCTTCCACAAAAAAAGTGACCCAAAAAAACACATTTATCATTTAAAAGAAGTAGTGTTAAGAGCCAGTGCAAGAAGATCAGAGCAGAAAAAAGCAAAATAAATGGGTTTTTGTCTTCTTGAGTTCTGGGAAAGTATTCTCTGATCAGTTCAAATGCTGGGTAGAAAAAGGGAAGAACTGGGGGAGGAGAATCCTTGCAGGTTGGATATTTCTTTCCTTCTTTAAGTTTTCAGGTTAGGAATTTTACGCTCCTAGAATTTCATTAATTTTCAAATAAATTACTGGTGCAGCTCTTAAAAATATCTTAAGTTCTCAGATTAAGCTGCTAAGACATTTTTGCCAGGTAAAAATGTGTGTCCTGACATAAAACGTGAAAGCATAGAGCAAATTATATCTTCATTATTTCATAAAAAAAGTTATGTCCAGTAAAAATATTTATTTTATTTTTAATATTAATCAGACCTTCAGCAGAATAATTTCCCTTGCCTTATTTAAGGAGTGGTTTCTACGAGAGAATTCTTTGAAAAAGCTCCTCCACAGAAAAATTTCCAACGTCATTTCGAGTGTGGATAAATCATTACATTCAAAGGCTGACACTAAACACAGAAGAGTTGTGTGCCTGAAGAAAGATGCCATTCAGAAATAGGGAAGAGAATAATTAGAATTCTTACAACATGCTTTTAAACAATGCAGCCTAAACTGTGTATAAAGTCAGAGGGAGGTGGGAAATAAAGGCATTTTCTTGGATTTAACATTAAACAGTCATCTGACAAAAACAAAGAGACTGTCCTGAGAACAAAAATCCATTACTTTTCCCATCTCCAAAACAAGCCCTGACTTTTTAACTTCTTTTCATTTTACCCCAGCAGCACAAATTCAAACGGAAACAACAATTTCCACACAGATCTGTAGGACTTGGGATGCTCCCCTGGAAGCTGTGGCTCTGGATTCACCACCTACATAACCACAGCTAAACCTGCTGCTGAAAAAAAAAAAATTAAAAAAATTAGGAGTGCTTGGAAACACAGTCCTAAACAAGCTCCAAAATGTTGGATTTCAACAAGATTTGGGCAAAACAAGAGCTGACAGCCACTTATGCACCTATGAGCCAACTGCTGAAGGGGGTAAGGGGTTGAAATAGGTGAAATGGGAAATCTTGCACCATTTTTGAGCAGCAGCTGGGATTTCTGTGTCGGTTCAAGGCAGGATAAAACCCCCCCGGTGCTGCAAGGGGCAGCGCCGCCCTCCTCGCCGCCTTTCTGTCTGCACTAACGATCTTGAAGCCATGTGTCAGGTCGGATCAGCTTATGGATCCACACAACCTGCAGCCCAGGAATTAAAAAGAAAACAACGCTTTCAAACAGCAGCAAGCTGACCTGACTGCTGATGAAGGCAGGTCAAAAGGCAAAGCCACGTTTTTGGGGCGACATCTGGCAATAAAACGCGCTTGGGAGGTACTCGATATTCCGCTATTCTTGGATTAGATGCAGGGAAAAAAAGAAAAAAAAAGAGGGGGAGATAATTGACAATCATTAACTTCTAAGAATTAGTGCTCATCTGTTCACGTCTTCACACTAATTATGCAAAGTACCTCGCTTTACAACAGCCAGCCTGTCACAGACACGGCGCTGCAAGGCACGTCTGTTGGCAAATAAAGAGAATATTAACAACTGTGCCTTTCTCAATCACAAAGAACAAATCCATTTCCTCAAGAAAGCCACGCGGTGCTTGAATTTCCATTCCATCTCGTTGCTTTGCCCACAATGCGGTGCCTTTTTTTTTTTCCCCCTCATCCCTGGCTGCGAGGCTGAATTTTAACTGCGTGCAAGGTTTTCTTGATGTGGTAATCGAGAAGTGAGGCAGCGCCGAGATCAGCATTGATCCCTGCCCGATTCCCGATGGATTCCCGATGGATTCCCGCAGCCTGGCAGGGCTGGATCCGTGCTTAACACCCAATTCAGCTGCCAAAGGCTGGGATTTCGCTGGTTCCGTGGGTTTTGCCTCATCCTGGCAGATGTTTCGCTCCTCCCCCACAAAGGCTTGGCAGCCCTAAAAACCCGCACGTGGCCGAGGTTGGATGGATGGATGGATGGCAGGGAACGAAGGGGAAAAAAAATCGGAAATATCCCCGGCAAACCAGGGAGAATCCTCTCATTAGCGGGGAATAACGTGAATAGATTCGTGCTGCCTACCGGAGTCAATGGTTCTGCCATTAACTGCCCGATTACCTTAAATAAATAAATAAAATAGAATGATAAATCACAGTGGGTTGGTTTTTTTCCCCCAAGTCTCGCTTCTTGTTAACTCGCTGTTGTGAACATCTGTTTCCACTTTAGTCCCCGAAAAAAATCAAGTTTACATTTTTTGGGAATTTTGTTGACCTCATGATTTCTATCAGAAATGTTGTCCGAGTCCAGGATTTTCCTGGATTTCCCACAGTCTGACATTATCCTCACCTCATCGTAGCTGTGAAAACAGACACCAAAAATCAGACTGAGCTAAAGACTCTCAGAATTTCATTGATTTCAAAATGATTCTTTCACTGCTTAGCACTCATAAAAGACAACATTCATCCACTTTAAAATACATGTCAATTTCCCAGCTATTTTGCAAATTTCTCTACAATGAGCACGGGGATTTTGACTATAAATAGGAGATCAAGTTATTTTTAGGAACAGTGAGAAAAAAATGGACGTGGATAAATAAATTTTACCTCTGTGTGCATTTTCAGGAGCAAATCTTGACCTTAGCTGGACAGGAATATTCAATTCTGTATTCCAGAGATCCCAAAGCAAATAGGAAAAAGCCTGAATCTCTCCAATTCCAACCTGGAATTGTCTGATGCCATTCTGCACAATCACAAACTTTTTGAGGATATTTATCAAATGATTGGTTGCCCATCACAAAAACCATGTCTGTATTTTCATTTTCTTATGTTGCAAAACATTATGGAGAGCGTCAACTCTTGTCTTCCAAAAATATTATCAGCTGAGAAAATGGCAATAATTGAAAAAGTGACAAAGACCAGCAGCTCGAGGGCGATGATTCTGCCATCACTCACTCTGTGATTAAAAGGACAGGGCACTGCCTGGCACCTGGGCAGAAATTAGGTTTTTTTCGGTGCCTCAAGATTAAATTCACCTTCAGGGCTCATTCCTGGGCCAGAAACTCTGCAGCCACGTGTCCACAAAGCTCCAAATCAGATGCTGTGATGATCACAAAGGGAGAATTCCACAGCTCTGCTCCTTTCCTTGGCAAATTTCCCTTCTGCCCCTCTATTCCCATCAATCAAATATTTCCACACCCCTCAATTTTCACTGTAGCAGATCCTAAGCGTTCTTATTTGCCTAAGGTGGCAGAAAATCATTCACATTCAAGGAATGGGGGTGGTTTTTCTTTTTTCTCTCCTGTACTTTAAGTTTAATCAGCTCTCTATTTGCGTTGCTAAAATACAGCACATTCCTTAAAAAAAAAAAACTCTGAAACCATGCTCTTAAAAAATCCTGAACCTCAGCATAATTACATAAGGAACACATGGGCACAGAAAAAATTTGTTAATCTTTCATCACAGACAAGTCCCCTACAAAAAGTGGTTGGGAAACCACAACAACTCTTTGGTCCCGTGCTCCCAAATACCCCAGTTATGGAAAAAAAAAATAAAGCCACATATTTAACCACAATGTGATTAAACATGGAATAGTTTAAAGCAGGAGAATGTTAAGCACAGAGGAAGAGACAACAAAAAAAAAATGAACCCAAGCACTCATTTTGCATTTCCTCACACGGACACATGGTGAGAACTCATCTGTGTTATATTACCACCACGGATAATGAATAATGAGGATTTACTGTTTTACATTAAGGTAATTCAGATTGGGTGGGTGCAGAGGCTCTGAAATAGAACAAATTGCGTTGATTTTTCTGATGGAGGTATTTAAAACAAGCACTCAACAGAAGTTTTGCTCAGAAATGCCTGCATTCACAAGAAAAACACTCATTTACCACCAAACACAGGCACATGAAAGATGACATCACCTCCCAAAAACACTTCCCCTTTTTTGGGCAGCACTCCCCTCTTACTTAAGGGATTTTTTCTTTCTATTTACAAACCCATTCTTTATTTGTTACAATGCCAAGGGGTCGCCAGCTCCCAAGGTGCCACATGGCAGACCAAAGCTCTCAA
Source organism: Bombycilla garrulus (assembly GCA_013400315.1). Lineage (NCBI taxonomy): Eukaryota > Metazoa > Chordata > Aves > Passeriformes > Bombycillidae > Bombycilla > Bombycilla garrulus. The sequence continues at coordinate 370,569 of VXBU01006153.1, forward strand.
GTATGTGGAAGAACTCCAAGAATTATCTCTGGCCCCTTTCTGTAGCCTTTATATAGTCTGAAGAATTTTTCCATTCCTGTTTGGGAACTTGGGCAGGGTAATGGATTGTTTTGTTTTATTTTTATGAACTGCCTGCTATCTGCTGACTGCCTGGGAAATTTATTGCAAACACTGGCCTCCATCTGGCCTGACAATAAAAAAAAATTTAAAAAAGAACTGCACAAGAATGAATGTTAAGGAGGAAAAAAAAATTTAACAGATGACATGACTCCTCCAAATGCACCAAATTACAGTTGCTGGCTGCATCTCCCAGTGGAGCTCAAAAGCTTGCAGATGTTCAGAGAGTATGAATGTTCTCATGACAAGTCTAAAACAGGGTCTCAGATTACAAAAATCACTCAGGAAGAGGAAGGCTTGAGTGGAAACCATTTTCTCTTTCAGCATTTTTTTTTTTACCATCTTGGCATTTTGTTATTCACCACGATTTTTTTAGGTACTTTACGGCTCTAAAGAAATACTAAGCTCTTTCTAAGTAATTAAGATTAATTTATTCAGTGAAAAAGATTCTTTGAAAAGGTCAGGTTTTTTCTGTCTTATTTTCAGTTCAACTTCTAACTGCAGGCAGAGAGGGAACAGCACAGAACAGCCATGTTCACATGGTTAATTTCTCTCCCCCAGTGAATTCCTCATTTCACTGGCAAATTGTCCAAAAAGTGAAAACGCTTTTGTTCCCTCCTTGTACTTAACATAAAAAGCTGTTTAGTTTTGGTGTTTGTTTGTTTTTTAATTGAAAACCTGCAGCAAACACAGACCCAGGTAGCTTGGCCAAGTGTTTGTGTGCGATTCACGTGCAAGGTCTCCATTCCCTGATTATCTGGCTTCCCACTGCTGAATACTTCCATGTATTGTGCTACAACTATTGAAAGCATCAAGCACTTCAGTTCCTGCCTTGTCCTTTGTGGTACCATAAAACAGAATCATGGAATCATTTCAGCTGGAAAAGCTCTCCAAAACCCTCGAGTCCAACACTTACCCCAGCACTGCCAAGGCCACCGTTAAAACTCGTCCCTAAGCACCATAAAATGGTTTTTAAGTGCCTTTTAAATACCTGGAGACTCCACCACCGCCCTGGGCAGCCTGTTTCAGCGCTGGACAATCCTTCCAGCAGAGAAATGTTTCCTAATATCCAACCTAAACCTCTCCTGGCACAACTCGAGGCCGTTTCCTCTACTCAAACCCTTTGGATAATGGGCTGCAGCCTCATAAACGTGGATGCACCTTAAGTCTCCAAAAGGAAATAGAGCTTTGTTAAGCTAAAGATACCTGAGCTGACACCTGAGCTCTCACAGAGCCACCATCTCAAGTGTCCCCACGCCCCAGCTCCTGTCAAGCCCTACCTGGAAATATTTTGGTATTTCCAGAGCTCAGGACTTTTATTACCTTTGTATCCAGAAGCCCCTCAGCAGGTGCCCACGCAAATACAGCCTCTTCTTTCTCTCCACAATCACTCAGCCCCTCCCAAACCTCAGCTGCATCTACCCTAATTCACTTTTCCTGCCTCTCACAGGCTTTTTTTATCCCCCTTATTGCCAGGATAGCCCATGCCCTTTCCAAACCAGTCTGAGGCTTATCCCCCACAGAAACACAACCCCAAACCCTGCACACCAACCCTGCTCCAAGCCTCCCTTGATGTCCTGCTGCTCCTCAGCCTCCCACACACCCTCCTTCAACAGGATTCGCCTGTGACAATCCCTCCATCCACAAGGTCACATCAGGCCCCTGTCTGCCGTCCTGCCAGGGCCACCAACACCTCCCTCCCGGTAGCCACCTGCCCAATCTACCTGTCCCCATCATCGCCAATCCTTTCCCTCCCGTTCCCAGCCCCTCACATGCTGCTCCAGCCCCCCAAAATCCCCTTCATGACCCCAAACCCAGTGCCCCGGCACGCCAGAAAACCTCTCCGTAATGCCCCATCCCTTCTGTCCCACCCCCAAAGCCGTGCACCCCCGTCCTTCCCACCCCAACGCCTTTAATCAGGTGTTAAACCCTATTTTATCCCCAACCAGCACCGTCAGCGCTGTGAACACCCCATTTTCTCCCTTACCGCCCCCTCCTACCGCTCAGAACCTCTCCCACCCCCTCTATTCCCGCGCCCTTCGGCACCTCCCAAGCGCCGCGCCCCTCATCCCTCCCACCCCAACGCCCCCAAGCAGGCGT
>VXBU01006155.1:17738-127413 GCA_013400315.1 Bombycilla garrulus
CCGCCGCTCCCGCCGCACGTGACGCGGTGCGGAGCATGCGCGCGGCGCCGGCCCCGACGGTCCCGACGGCCGCACCCGGGGACGGCACCGAGCCCCCGTTCCGCCGGGCTCCGGCCCGCAGCCTGCCCGCCGAGGCCTCGCATCCCCACGCCCCGGGAAGCTCCGACGCGGCGGGGCAACCTTTGAAGCCGTCCCGCCCGACGGGCTGTTTTAAGTCCTCCCCATGGGGCTGTTCCCAACTCGCGCCTGCCCTCTCGTCCCGGCCCGGCGCTCGGCCGTGCCGGTTCTGTTCCGCCGGCCCCCTCCTGTCCCCGGCGTGTGACACCTCTCGGTGCGCCCGTCTGTCACTGCCCACAGCGGCCCTGCTCTGCGCCCTGGGCAGGACCGGCGGGGGTTCCGGCCGCAGCTCCGCACAGGGCTAAAGCCCCCCGCGCTCCTGCCCCACGTAATCTCCCAACGCCTGCGGTGCGCTGGCACGGGCCGTTCCCGCAGCTGTGTTTGGTGTCCAGGGTCCTTTCGCAGCCGCTGGTACCCAGCGGGACCGCGGCAGCGTCGGCGGGGAGCTGCGGGGGGCGAGGCCGGGCTGAGCGTTGGCTCCCGCACGGCTGCACCGAGGGAGCCGCGCTGCCCCAGCGAAGCACCCCGCTCCCTTCAGCAGCGCTCCTGATGGGCTGCACAGCGTCCTGGGGCCGAATGCCCCTGGAAACAGACGGCACGCACACAGCCTCTGCCTGCTCCGGATCGGCAATGACTTCCCCCCCCCCGACTTGTTCTAAAACAACAAAACACAAACTTACCTGGAGTGGTTTTTATTTTCACAACAAGGGATATTCCCTGCATTGCACACATACACACAACGCATGCACACGTGCGCACACACACACACACACACACACACACACACACACACACACACACGTATTAACCAATAGAAAAGCCAGATATGACGGTTAGATGCTCTGCTGTGACATAAATAATTGTTGCATCGTGTAACTTCCTACATCTTGGTTTTAATTTGCAGTGAACCAAACAAAGATATTTGCAATTTTTAAATAAGCACTCTATGTAATAAATGGGAACATTGTGCATGAATGCTGTTTCTTCCCCTTTTCTTTAGAAGACATTATTAGCTCTGACAGCATGCAGCTCAGGTTTGGAGGAGAGGATTTTGTAAAGGGATGATAGACAGGAAGGGCAGCAATCATGGGCTTCTTGGGCTAAAGCTTTTTTTCTTTTTTATCAGAATGTTCTGTTCGATGCCATTTATCCTTGATGATAGAAAATTGCTCTGTTGCCAGGACGCTGCTGCTGAAATAGAGGGCAGGAGCCACATTTCCATTTTGCAGCTTGAAAGCTATTCAAATGAATTTGCAGAAAGGGGGGAAAATCTAGAGATAAACAAATGAGAATAAATCGAGTTCCCCTTTCCTCTCTTTTCTTTCTCTNGTAGTATTTTATAAGTTTGGGGGGAGCTCTCTTTTCTTTTTTTTTTTTTTTTTTTTTTTTTTTTTTTTTTTTTTTTTTTTTTTTTTTGACGTTTGTATATGTGTGTGCATGTGAGGGACCTATTCATTTTCTACATAAGGATTTTAGTTCATCAGTGTTTGCAGCACCTGGGAAGTGCTCCAAATCAGGGAACACTTATTTTGCTGCTGTTCCAGCCACTGAACACATAAACATACTAGAGAAATTTACGTGTGTGTGTGTGTGTGTGTGTGTGTGTGTGTGCAGATATGCAGGCACCCGTGATTTCCTTATACGTGTGCATATACAGCCAGACACGGAAATGCAGTGTAGTGTATTCCTCTGCGTGGACACCACAGACATGCACCACCATCACCTTACAGTAAATGTGATTTCTTCCAACATTTATTTGTTGATTCTGCTGAAATACCTCTTCTGTGCTTAAAGACGGGTATTTTATGCATAAAATCTGTGCTTAAGTTATAGCACCGTTCTTCCATCATAGCTAGTTGTGTGGGAAATCTTCATTTTCTCTCCTAGTCCATTTAGACATTTCCGGAGTCCCAAGGAGAAGTAATAACGCATCTGGCTATAATCCAGCACGCAGCCCAAGGGCTAATATTTAATCATTATTTTTAAATTAAGCATTGAATAAAATAAAGCCAGAAACATTATTTATAAATTGGAATGAATATAATGACAAGTAATTATGCTCTTCCTTCGCTGGTGATTCAAGGCTCAGCTCAGCTCCTCGGTTCAAATCCAAATAAATGAAACGTGTGAAGCCTGTTAAACACTCCAATTTCATTTACTTGTTCTGTCTGTAGGCTGCTGATGTGTCAGGCTGGAAATATTGGGCATACCTTGACTGGGGCTGTAAAACTCTCGGAGGTCTGAGAGCCCGGTTACCACAAAATAACTTTAAATAATTTCTAACTCCACTTCTCTGAGTAAAAGCCGGTGCCAGTGAGTCATGGGGTTGAGAAGATTATGCAGCTTTCCCTTACACATAGGGTTTTAGGTGAGCATAATATGTTTGATGACATACTATATTCGATCACCTTGTTTTTTTCACTATGTCACTTCAACAGAGTTTCACCTCCTATTAATCTATAATTAGCATGTTGGCTTCAAGCACGATATATTTCAAAGTGGCATCTTGTTAGATGTGGGTTCCCTTCTGCAAGGAAGAAAATTCTGGAAGTAGAAAAGAAACAAATAGGACAGAAAAAGGAGGATTGATTTATTGGCCTTGGCCAACAGCTTTTCCATAAGTGTCCAAGCAGTCAGGCATGTGACTTTACTATTGATTTTTAAATCTCCCTTCAGCTGAAAAGTTCAGCGTGCAAATAATAATAAACTCTAATCACTGCTGCTATTAGATTAGGCTAAACATGGGGATCCGAGGCATCAGCCGTGCCCAGCTCTTCTCCCCGTGCACCCCGTGAGCCGGGGGCGATGCGAGGGCTCTGCGACCCCTCGGGCTGCACCCCCACTCCGCTCCGCTCCAGCCGAAGCGCGTTCCGGGCGGCGAGGGCCCCGCGGGGCCCCGAGAGCGGCCCCTCAGGGAGGGAGGGAGCGGCGAGCGGAGCTCTCCCCTTGGGGGATCCACGGCCTCCCTTCCCCGCGTCCCCCGCTCCCCGGGATCGGCCAGGTCGCTGNCAGCAGCCCGCCCGGTTACCGCGGCCCCCGAGCTGTGTGGTGCGGTGCCGGCGGCGGGCAGCGGCACGAGTCCCGCCCCGATGCCTGCGGGGCCGTCCCAGCACACCCCCCCCGGCTGCCCTGCCAGCGAAAGGAGCGCTTTGTAGGGGACATCCATTGGCGCGGGCCGGGCTCCCCCTGCCAGGTGCCTCACTGTCAGCAGAAAGGGATAAATTTTAATTCGAGGGACGAGATTAAAGCCAGCCTGGCCTAGTCTCCTGCTATTATCTGGGAGATGAGAGCCTCTGTCTGGGCTGCCTCCTGCCATCCTTAATGTGGGGACTTGACTTGGGCTCAAGGAAGTCAGTGCCTGCACATTGAAGTGATTGTGGGTGTCAACCCAAATATCTGTAATACTCGCTGCGGTTCAGAGGGTGCCAGTGCATTTTCAGGCAGCAGGTGATTAGTTGTAACGATTATTTGTAAGTCTTTTATTTAGGAAAGCTTCAGGCCTACATGAGTCCATGCTTGTTAGTGACCAGTTTTGAATACTAAAAAAGCAAATACAACTAGAACTGGGTGTAAAGATTCAAACGCACAGGGCTGAACAATGAAATATGTAGACAAGAGATGACAAAAGCCATGAAACTTCCAGCAGATGCTAGAACTACAAAAACAAAACAAAACAAACCCCCAAAAACCAAACACAACAACCAAAACCCTCAAACCAACAAAACAACATCAAAACAACCAAAAACAACAAAAAAAAATCACCAAAAACCCAAAACAAACCATCAAAACCCACCACAACTTTGCCAATAGTGCACTCGTAAAGTGAACCAGATTGCCACAGAAAACAAAATGGGTCATAGGCTGGTGAACAGCCTTGGCTGCAGCCTGCCCCTTTTCCCAGTAATTTCCTTGGTGGTATGCAGCAGGCCATGTTGCTTCAGGCCCAGCCTGCTACCTCCGTTTCTCCTCACCTGTGTCTGCAGGAGCCTGATGGCACGAGGGAGGGACATGCTGACATGGCAGCAGGACCTTTCACACCTCCCACCTCCTGAGCCCTGGGCAGAGCTGCGTCTCTCAGCCCATTCCTCGCCACACACACCTAGTAATTCTCTTCTGTCACAACTGTCCAACACAGGGCACAACACTGCGCTTTGCTCCTCTAAGTTGTCAGGCTTACGCTGTCTTTGTCTTGTGGAAAAAATGTAGGTGGCCATGTGATTAAAGCATGTCTAATCATGAGTTCACCTAAGGAACTGAATTTGGGTTGCATATGTAACTTCATGTCTGGCACTTTCTACTTTTTGAGTGACTAACTTCAAAACCTGATTGTTCTTTTGGCTTCAACACATAGGTGTGTGAGAAAGGTCTTTGTGTAAGCCAAAGCAAAACCAACAAGCCTGACATTTTTATAAAGCTGGCTTTTTGTTGTTTTGTTTTTGTTTGGATTTTTTTTTTTTTAATGCAGGTTGTCCATAGTTTGGTTTTATGCCCTGAAAGCAGAAGTTTGTCTCCTCTTTGAATTCTAGTAGACACAGTACCTAAAAAAGCCTCTCCAATTTGGGTTCAAACACAGTCACAGTTTCATGAGAATGGCTTTAACTCACAGCCCAGTTATCACTTGATCTCTGGCGCCTTCTCTTCCCCAAAAGAGAATTAGAATGCCACTTTTCTGATTGCAGTCATTTAAGAGATTAGGTTTTGGAACATTAAAGAGATAAACATTTGAATATGCATCTGTCTCCTTATTACCACTTTCAAATGGCTAGGCCTTAATGGTACATTCCATCAGTAAACCATTAACTTCAGGTTAAAACCATAAAGTTTTTGCTATATAAGAATCTTTTTAACAGACTTACATTGTTAATTAATGGCTTAGGAATGCATGAAATCTTCAGTTTACAGATCTATAAACTTTGTGAGACTTCTGTCACTGAGAAAACCACAGACCTGATTTGGTTCTCCAGAGTAACACTGGCTTGAGCAAAGTAGATTTTAAGTTCCCAACAAGTTATTTTGTATTTTCAAATGCCGAATAGTTCTACATTCAAGTTGGTCATATTCGATACCAGTGTACTAGTTTATTCCAGCTCCTTCTGGGCTTCTTTGCATCTTCCTTGGGGACTCCTCCTTTTCTCCAAGCAGCAGAAGTGCTTAGGGGATCAGCTCTTAGCTAGATGTGGCGTCAGAGTAAGGACAGGGCATATACATTCTCTACAGACTTCTGAGCTTGAAGAAGATTGCAGATCCATCAGACAGGGTTTTTAAAAAATTTCTGTTGAAGCAGATTCAGAAGGTTACCTTGGTAGAGGCCTGCTGTGTGAATTTGCTACTGTTATACAATTGGTAAAGCTTCTGGGCTGTAAATGTATCTGTTGTATACTTAGTGATTCCAGAGAGGTCTCCAAGGCGCTTTAATGCTCGCCCCCCACATATCATGTAACTTTCCAAACACAGCTCTGTGGCAATCAGCCACATGTGAAGACTGATGTTTTACCATCAGGTCATGTATGTCTCAGACGAACCTGAAGCAAGGTCAGACAACAAAGAAAAATTCATAGTAGTTTTATTTGAAAGCATCCATGGCAGAAAGTAGTCAGACTGGACACTTCCAGACAGCCCAAAATCACTCTGATGTTTCTTAAGCATTTAAAAACTGTGGAGTTAAGGAAAATTAACCTAGAGTTTGTAATGAAAACTTTTTTTTCCTCTCTGAGTTACTCAGTAAACAGTGTAATTTTTTGTAGGCTGCTAGTAAAGATCTGCCCCCTACCACCACAAGAAAAAAAAACTTAAGCAATTTTAATAATTATTATTTCATATAAAAAAGAAGTACACCTGTGGTCATATTCACAATGGCTGGTTGTGACGCTGAACAGTCACTGAACCAGCTCCTTATGAGGTTAAAAACCTGAAGATTTTTATCATCTACTGAAGACAGGAAAACCTTATATTGTCTGTATGGGTATTTTCACAGGCTGTCAGATGGCTGAGCCTTTCCTACCCCACCGCTGAATATTCCCACCCCTTGGGGAAGACACATTTGCTCACCATCCACAGTGTCCTTTTTGTGTTGCAAATGTGAAGTGTGAGCTGGCTTTGCTTAAGCCAAGCACTGTTGACTACTGGAGGGTGAATTACACCTGTTCATTCTCCCGATATTATAAATTAGATACAAATTGTAATAATTATGCTTAATTGCTACTTAATTACTGATTAAAAGAAACGTTTTTATGATTCTTTATTACAATCCCATGTGTTTTTTTTCCCAAGGATGTTTAATCAAGCAGACATTCTGAAGAACAGCCACAAATCATATTTTAGCAGTAGGATTAGAAAAACGGTGTTGCGTACACCATTTTGAATACGAGCATTTGCATATGACCTAAACTTCAATACAGTTGGAACATTTTTGCCCAGGTGTTGCCAAAAAAAATGCACAGCTTTTCAGAACAAAGATATTCCAGATACTCAGAGCATGCTAGGACATTAAATTAGTGATGGATTCCCTCCCCTCTTCCCCACCCAGTATCATAGCCCTTTGTTAAGCAGACGAACTTGCAGACAGTAATGAGGGAAAAGAAAAGTACTTTTAAAATATACCTGGAATTTTTGCTCTTACCAGTAAAGTCCTCAGTTCAGTGAATCAGGAGGAGGAGGATTGGTTTTTTTTGTGTTTGGTTGTAGAGTAGGGAAAATAGATGGAGATTTGTCTGCTTGAATCCAAAAAGCCAGGTGAGTAATTAATCAAGATCATGCCTAGATAAATGGCCAAAGAGCAACAGCAGGGTTGACCCTACATGTACAGATTTGAGAGAATAGCTCATGGATATCAAAATGATTCTGACTGTTCAACAAATGCTACTTTGGGCCCCATTCTTCTATATGTATGAATTGACTATCCTTTTTTAAAGTCAGCACAGACACACTGCTAACAACTGCTGATATCGGACTCTAGGTACTTACAATTAAAAAAACAAAACTATTCTGTATCTATGAGGTGTATTTAAAATAATTTTCCAAGCATTAGAGAGACCAACTGCTGCTAGTGGTTCAGTGTTGGATTAACTATGCCCATTGCACTGTACAAGCGAAGCACTTATGATTACTACATGGATTGTTTTTCTGGGGGGAAGGGGAGGCTCTTGTCAGTTGGAAAGGAAAAAAGTCACCTATTTTCTTATGTCTTTGCTTGCTGCAGAGCCCACTGAAGTCAATGGGAGTGTTGCCATTTGTTCCTGTGGGCTTCCATCAGGACCTGTCTATGCTACTGTGAACTGGAGGGGGAAAAAGAGTGCACTTCAAGGGAAGAGAAGCAAGAGGGGAGGACTTAAACAGAGGTGAAGAGCTCTTTGTCTGTTAATTAGGGTTTACATGACCTGTGGAAAGCAGTGTTCCTCCAGCACTGGATCCTTCTGCCCTACTATTTCATCTTTACATCTCCTGTGCTAGTTGCTCTTCATATCAATATAGTGCTCATGTATTATGCACTGAGTAGCACTAACCATAACACTCCACTGCTCTGGTGCATAGGAAAGGAAGGCATTGAATTGAACAAGCTCCTCTAGGGTCAAAAATGCTTTTTGCTTCTGCAGATGGTGCCCACTCTCCCTGAAATATATTGTCCAGCACAACACCTACACATATCAGAAGAACTTTTCTTTGAGTTAGTCAGCAATATCTAATCACATGTTGCCTATGGAGAAACAAGACCTGGTGAAACCATGGAGTTCTCTTGATGAAGTCTTGCCAATATGCTTCGGCTGAAACTGGAAGGACTCACTGGACAGTGCTAGTTCATTCCCATGTCCATTTTCTCCTGGTTACACCCACCAGAAGACAGTGACAATTCGTTGCAATTAGAGAGGAAAAGTGCCATTGTATTTGACACTAGGCTGGACTCTGGGGATGTTCTGTTGCTGGGTGTGTCTCAAACTGCTGGGTGACCTCGGGTAAGACATTTGGGACTCAGACTTATGATCAGTTTATAACAATTTAACAAGCTATTGTGTCTCAGTTGAACAGCAGTGACTGTCCTTGTGTGCACTTTCACCCAGAGCAAATGGGCTGATGTGGCCCAAAGTGTAGTTGTATGAACAAATTAAATCAATGCAACCAGCTCTGCTGCCATGAGATTGTATTCCCTGAGAAGGCAACTAATCTGGTTTAAAATCTGTGAGGTTTTTATTTTGCTTTAGTTTTTATTCTGGATTGTTTTGGATCATCACCAGTTCCCCAGTGCACGTCACTGGAGGAATAAAGTTTTTTTGGTAACAATGTTGAGCATACAGTGGCAGTGCTGATTTAACCTGTAGCAAAACAGGTCTGGTTACTTTGCCATTACTGTGGAGTAAGAGGACGAGCATGGAACGATCAGATCAGCTGCTGCTTGAAGATATTTCAATGTCATTGTGAGTTTGACCTATTAGATCCCAATCAGCAAAGCACCTAAATGTCTCTATGAATCACAGTATTTGTTCCTCATGTAAATAGGGAGGAAGCTTTACCTCCTCTTCTTTCTCTGTCCAGATTGTATATTGTGTAGTGGAAATGTTCTCACTTCATGTTGGTAGAGTCCAACATAGTGATGGAGTGTTCTTATCAGAGGTCTGCTTACAAGTACAAATAAATCACAAGAGTAATAGAGGGAGAGGTGTGCTCACCTGTCAATGGAGAAAAGCAGAAGGCAACAATCAACCTCTGAATTCATAGGCTTTGTTGTCTGCCAATTAGCACTAACCTCAGAGTAAAAGTATATCCTGAGCCTCCTCTCACTAGGCAATTTCCCTCAATAAAAATTTTAATTATTATCTGAAGTGCTTTATTTATAAAGTAATTATTCTGGTAGAGAAACATTATCTTAACAGTACAGTAACGTGAGTTGCCATTTTACACCACATGCATACACACACACACACACATACACACATACACAAATACACTTCCCATTCTTGGGGCAGTATTTTACAAAAGTTTTGTCTTTTGTTGGTCAGGCAAAATAATGTGTTTGTGTGAGTTAAGGATGACATAGGACCTATTTGAGAGCACTGAAGAAGGATGAAGTCAAAAAAGAGCTCACAGAGCAGGACAGGGACAGGTAGCTGCTACCACAAAGAGGAACCTGCTCCTCAGGAGATGCAAGGTTATATCTCAGAGAATAAAAAAGATGAAGTCACTGGGTTGTGAAAATAAACCACTTCTTGCAGAAAAGGCTGTACATAAATTTTATTGTATCAAGTTAATTTAATGTCTGTAAGTCTGCTGAATTGATATATACTAGTACCAAAGAAATTGTTCTTTGTTTAGCTTGTTTGCACTCAAAAGCAAAAAGCATTTACAGTTTGTTCTTAGGTGCTGAGTAATGAAAATGATGCGTTTGTTCTTATAATTATGATCACATTTTACTGTGACAAGAAATACTAAAGTTTAAAGGAATGTGCAAAGAGAAGGATCTGGACGGCTCACAGTCAAGCTGTCTCCCAACTCTTTTAACCGGGGTTCACACCAACATGTTCCAGGTCTCTGAGATGATTTCTCTTCTAATGTAGTAGCTGCTAGCTAGCAATTAAATTTCTGTCTATAGAAAATGAGTCCAGCTGGCTTTGCTTCCTCTCCCTTGAGAAATTCTTCAAAGTTCTAGGTTCCCACAGCAAGGCTTCCATGGCTTCAAAGGCATAATTTGGCACATGCCCACTGGGCATGCGTTTGTCAAAGTACACACACAAAATTTCACTGTTGAAGATCTGTGCCCCAGGGAAGCTTCCACTCTGAGGTGAAATTACTTATTTCCAAATGCCATACTTGAACTATGAAAGGATACACCCTTTAACATAATAATAGTGACTTCCAAATGCAAAGCCATAGCCTCTGATTTACAGCAAGCATACCCACCGCAGATTAGCTCTTGAGATATCTGAAGGCAAAGTATTATAGCAAGAGCTATTTATCCTAGATTCTGCCTCATTACAAATCATCCTTGTACATTACACTGAAGGAATAATAAAACAACTGCCTATTATCCCTTACAGAGTGGCAGACAGATCAAAAAGCTCTCATCTCTCACTAGTCCTCATTCAGATAACTGTGGCTCTGAAGTCTAACCTGAACAAGCCACACCTTTTTGAGACAACACAAGTGCTCCTGTTTCTTCCCATCAAACACAACTTTTTATGAGAGAGGAATACTGAATGACAAGTAGCGCTCCTTCATGTGAAGAAGTCACGTGAGGTTTTTTCCTCATACCCACCCAAGCAGCCTGTCCAATGGCTCTCTTCTCTGGGAGCTCTTGTTGGATCTCCTGTTCTCATGAGCTTGCTCCATTTGACAGTGTCTTTTTTGACACACCCAAGAAAGGTTACACAAGTAACCTTGTGAAAGATTTTGAAGTATATCACTGCTCAGTACAAAAAAACTTGTCTGCTACTGTCCCAGAGTAGCGTGTCCAGACTGACTTAGTGTCTATCACTTCAGTCAATGGAAAAAGATATCCTGTACTATTTTTCAGAGATTTCTAACTTTAAATTGTCTGTTAGGGTTTGGTGATATGTTTCTGGAAGTGAACATCTACCTCCATAACTAAAAAGAAGGCAAAGACAGCTGCTTTATCCTAGATGCCAAATTCTTAGATAAATCTAAGAAGACAGACATCATCCAGGTGAATGCAACAATGTCCAGAGGGAAAGTAAAGATGTGTAAAAATTTCATCTGTGACTGGATGTTTGCTGTCCTAAAAATTTGTTCTGTGTCTAGTTTGTGAAGGATCAGAATAGCTTCCAATTTTGTTTCTCAGTTGCAGCTGTGGAAGTGCTATATGGTTTTAGTGCTAGAGATCCAAATTAACTGTTCTTTAGGAGGGTGATGTGTGCTGCTTGGTGCCATGGAAGAGCAGAGGTTTACTTCAGGTAACACTTCAGGTTACTGCAGAGGTGGTTTCTGTGCTCATTTCTCCAACTGATTTTCATCTCCTCTCATGGCTTCAGCAGGAAGGCTGGTGCAGGCAGGGTTGAAAACAGCAAAATGGTAGACCCCACTGCCATTTTATTTGCCATTTGGTACATAACATCAGGTCTCATTGATTATTTCAGGGGAAGGAGTGGATGGGACCTTAAGCACCTGGTTAGGGCTCAGCTGTCTGAGCCAGCTTTGGGTATGAGGTCAGAGCACCTATACAGCAAACCTGGAGGGACTTGGTTCTCACAGAGGAACACTGCCCTGGATCTTGCTTCCCACTGTTGTCTCACTGAACCTGAACCTCTCAGCCTGCAGAGCAGTAGCATATTCTCAGTCTAGTTTTTGAGGGCTCCTTTGAGCTTTGGGGGAGCTTCTTTTAGTTAAAAATGGAGTGCCAGTGTTTCTATGTGTTAAAGCATTTTGTATTTGCAATAATTTCTGTACATATGATTTTTGATTAATTACAAGAAGATTTAATTCATTATAACATCCTTAGCTTTCTCAGGACACCATAGGTTTGTCTGTAGTCTTTCCTTTAGTCTGCTTTGTTATCTACAGTATTTCTTCCTTTGACACAGATGGTCACACATCAGAGCTTGTTCTGGTTAGGAAGCTAAACCATTGATGGAGTCAGGCCCTTTCTTGGCTTCAGTTCCACCTATTTACAAAGAACATGCCAACTTCTCTTCCTCAGCCTGCAGATGCAATCAGACCACCAAAGACAGTAAGTATCTTTGCTTACAGCATCACACTTTTTTATGTTCAGTAGCCCCAGTAAGTTCTCCCTTTAGGCTTTATGCCCAGATAGTTTCCTTCTAGCTGCTGTGTTCAGAGCTTATTTCTCTTTCTGTTTCAGGTATCTTGTTTTCTTGTACATGCATACACACAAATACACCCTTACCCAAAGTGATAACCATCAGTACCATCTGCCTACATTATTCGAGATTTGGGGTGTACTTTTGACTTGTCTCAGAAACCTGTATTACCTCATCAAAGAACTACCTCGCTCTGTTATCTCAGATAGGGGTGGTGGTTACTTCCATCAGCTTCAATGCCTCTTCTCCCAGTCTTGAACAATAGTACATCATGTTCACCCTGTCTTTGCCCTTACGGGATTTTCTACTTGCTTATCTTTCATTTATCTCTGTATTGCTTTATTTGGCACTAAAATACAGAATGGACGTGCTGGGACTAAATTCCCCTCTCACTGACGGTTCTACTATCTTCTATCTCCACAGATAATAGATAGTGGAAATACTTTTGATGTACATCCATAAATGAAAGAAGAGATAGAGCTTTGTTTTCTTCATTTCCTTTGTCAAGTCCTGCTAGGCTTTTTGTTTGTTTGTTTGTTCTCTGTTTTATTTATTTTATAACTCAGCTTTTATTTTTTTTAAGCTGGCTTTTAAAGAGAGCTTGTAACTTTAAGCAGCAACACTAAGGGATAAGACCATTTGTGGACTGCAAGGAAATTACATCCAAATTAAGTGACTAGAGGTTAAAGCCAGTTTTTTGTCTATCAAACAACCATCTCTGGAATTAGGAAAATAATGCTCTTACAGTTAGGAAGCTATTAGCTGTTAAAGCTTTTAGATGTTTCCCTTGTCAAACAACATCTGATGGCCAAAAGCCATGCTGACAGGGATTCACTTATGTCATAGGCTTCCTTTGGAGAGAAATACAAAGAAACATATGGGTCATTATGACCCACCCCTTCATTACCACTGTGGAAATGCAGGTTTTTTACAGCAGAATAACATCTCTGCGATACCTTGGTTGTCAAAAACCACAATTATAGTCATTGTTTATGCATTAGGGAAACCTCATCCTAAATCTGGCACCATATGGGGGTGAAAAGAGCAGCTGCTGACATTTCAGGATAATCATTGTGATCTAGATGCAGATATGACTCAGCATGATGAGCCTGACAAGAACAGGGAAAAAAGCAAAGCAGCATAGGCAGGTTTCAAATGTCCCTTCAAGGCACCAACCCAAATGCATTTCTAAGGGGAGAGGCTTTCAACATGCATCAAGTGGGACAGCTCCTTAGGATCTCCACATGGAAAGCCTGAGCAGGGCTCCAGGCCAACATAGCCAAAAGTGTTGTTGATATTTATGTGTGTTGTAATCCAAGGGAGAAAAATAATTATTAACTGCCCAGAAAGAGTTTTGGAACATTGTTTTTTCCCCTTATTTTTGTGAACAATGAAACCATGCCAAGCAAAACTATGCAAGCAGCCCCACCTCCCTGTTTTCAACCCCTCTCTGAAGCACTAGCTCATCGCTTTTCAGTCACTTTGGAGTTCGACTGATTCCCTTTTAGCAGAAAATAACAGAGATACTTGGCTTCTTCTATGCAGCCCCACTGGTATTGTTCAGTGTCCCTGAATTCTTTCACCAGGCCACTACCTTTTCTGCATTCAATCTATCTCTTCTCTTGCTATGATGCCTGCAAAAATGTCAGCGTTGATGACCACCTGAATGTTTTACCTCCTTCGTCTTTTTTAGCCTTTCTTTTCTTGGTATGTCATTTCCCAAGGCACGGGTGGCTTTCTCTGCATGCATCTGAGATATGGATGTCATGGATGAAACATTGTGACAGAAAAGTACTACACACAACTTCAAGAAAACGCTAGACTATTGATAGGTATATTCAAAACCTTGTTCTGGTACATTAGATCTGGCAACAAAAAATAGTTGTGTTTACTCCATAAATGTAGTCCACATTCCTTGTGTCAATCTCAGCCTTTTGGCTGGGAAGATTGTGTCATTTTTAAGGAAGAAATATATGCTCTGAACTCTAACTCAATGAGAGGCATATGCATTAGAAAATTAAAATGCAAGTCCTTTCTTCAGAAAACACTTTTTTTGGAAGTGGATGAGGAGTTCAAGTAGTGCCTGTAATAAGGCTGAGATTCACTCATACTTTTGTCACAGGGCTTTTCACATCACCTGTTCATCATGCGGTGGGGCTGTGTCTGAGTTAGGATGGATGTCATTCCTGGTTTGCAATGGTGTAGAGGCCAGAGGGCCTTGGGCAAAAGCAATGCTAAGGCCAAGCTCCTGGCCACTTTTTTGTCAATTTAACAGCTTGCAATTCATCTTTTCCCTCTGACTGAAGGCTTCAGTAAAGGACAGGAAAGGAAAATGTGGCTGTTTGATAAGCTATTCTGGTGTTTGGAAGCCGGCCTAGAGGCTATAGGTTGGTCATTTATCCTTTATTCCAAAAAATCTACAAGAAAACAAAAATAAACCAGAAAAACCAAACTCCTCAAATGTGAAAAAAAACCCCAAACAAATAAAAAAACTCCTACAAAACCAGAAAGTCATATATAGAATTAATAGGATAATAATCTGAGCCCCCCAGCTGATTTGTAGGTAGATGCTAACTTTTTCAAAATATTGCAGGGAATTTAGAATTTTCACAACATGTCATGTACAACTTTAAAAAACATCTCTGCTGGTTTTGTTATTTCTGGAGATTCTTCTACAGCTCAAATATTCTGTTTGATTCTAATATTATATAAGTTCTCAATTGCACATTAGCAGCCTGATTCTCCAAATTTCTGCCATGCCAATTTGAAAATATACTGTTTATCAACTAACACATATATTTCAATGTTTTTTTTTTCTGCCTACCTTTGGATTTGTAGGAGGGAAATGAAGCTAAATAGTCTATGACCTGTGCTCTTACAGTAGACAACTGAATATTTATGTGTTTATAATGGATACATGTTTAAGTTTCAGCATTGCTATCTGTACCTATTATTACTGTTGTGTTAACATCATTATTAGTTTGCACTGTGGTAGAGATCCCCCTAAAGATCAAAGTCCCTTTGTATTATGCTCTGCATGAAGAAAATGAGAGGCCCTGCTCCCATGCTAATCACCTCTGCTGATGCTTCAGCTGCACAAATGTTATACTTGTAAAGTAGCTTTTGAGAGCATAGTCTTGGACATAGGGGGGGAAAACACATACCAGATGAACTACCTCTGTCATACTGTTCTCCCACTTCAGAGAATGTGACTGTGGCTACATCTTTACAGATCCATGGCTACATCTGGTTTTGTACAATTTGACTTGTTTATATACTCTATTCATCGCTCTATCAATGGCTCTTTAATGATTTGGTCAATTTGTCTGATGTATTCTTGCACAGTATTGAGATCTTTTCTCTGTAAAGACTAAGTGTCATGTGACTTGATTTTTTGGAGCGTTCTCTGGAGTTCGGGACAAGGAATGTGGTTGTCTGAAGATTTAGAGGTGTGTGAATATGGAGAGTTTTCATACATTTGGTGTACTTCAATGAGCAGGTGCTTCACTGTTCTGGGAACCTGCTCTCCCGTGGTGCTAACAGTTTTGGTGCATAACTACAGAAAGTATTATTTCTCTTTCAGAGAAGCAATATGTGATTCTAATTTAACATGGACCATGTAGGTAATTCTTCTCTTTTTATTATTGGAAACCAAATATATTTCCTTTACATTAAAATGACATTAATCGTGCAGCCAAATGACTGTTGCTTACTGGGAAGGAATTTAGAGAAAGCTGTGCCTTACCTGTAGAACTGGTACTCAGGGCAGAAACACATTTATGACTGAGGTGTCAAGTATGACTGCTGAGTTGTGTTGTCTGCTCATGAGTTTTGTTGCTTCATATTTTTCTTTCTCATTAGTGTGATCTGGTATAAAGAATGGGGAAAATGACAACATATTGGTTAAAAATGCAATATGTTTATATCACAGGCAGGACCTTGCACTGTGGCTGGTTAACATGCTTCGTCAGCCCAGTGAAACTGATGTGAATACCTCATAAGGTTTTTGCTCACCTTAAGCAACACCTTCTAAACTGCTGCAATATCTCAACTAAAGATTCATTCTCAACAAGCTGTTGTTGACTCTATATCCTACAGTGTGAGAGCTGCGTTTGTGGCAGCCCTGGTTAGAAAAGACAGCTGCTTTTCCAGCTGTGATGTTGAAATCCTGATTTAGATGCCAAAGTAGAAAAAGTTGTTTTTTAAAAACAACAATGGTAGCAAAAACTGTCCTTCTAACAAATGTATGGTATTATTCCTCAATTCATTTTAAGACATTTTGTTTCACTTCCCACTTAACAGTATACAGAAGGAAACAATAAAACTTGCATCACAGATCTGAAGAGTAGCTCTTGGGCTGGTCTAGAGGAAAATAAGGAGCATGAGGGTAAGCCAAGAACATGTGTGGAGACTTGGCACCATGAAAATACTCCGAATTCCTGCTCTGATCCCCTCTGCTTTTTGTATGCCCATTCTAGGCAATGTGACAATGTGTTTTCTTACTGGGTGCATCACTGCTGGAGACAGGATGTCCTCTGGGGCTCCTCCAATAGGAGGATGATTTGTTGGTTTAGCAATCATTAACTCATCCCTATTTTTTTTAACGCAAATTAAAGCTGGCAGCAAAGTAACCTCATGCTGCTCAGTGGCAGCTCCTTGGCAGCTCTGTGTTCTCCCTGGTTAGGTCGCCTATGCCAGCCAAGCCATGGACTTCAGAAATTGTTTGGAGTGCTTCAGCTGGCTTGCAATCAGACATGTGTTCCCAGATCTGTACTGGCAGGTAACTGAAAGGCCTCTCAGAAAACATCTAGGGTTTTCATTAAAACCACAAATGCATGTATTAGTGAGGTTATTTACAACTGGAAGGAAGGAGATGGACACCCTGTACAAGTATCTAATTATCTAGTAAAAGAAGAATTTTAGGTTACCGAGCAGTTGGGACCAGGGTATTTAGATTCATGCAAATAATTTTGGGTTATATTGAGGCCGGCAGTCTCCACTGGTTTCTGAGGCATTGATGGGAAGGTATCTGTAACATTCAAAAGGCTGCTGACAACATCAATCAAAACCTATTATGTGACATGTTATTTGCTTGGAGATCTGTTGTATTAAGATGCCATGTGGTTGGAATCAGATAATTTTAATTGTTATCACATGTAATTGTCAGCCACATAATCGTGTCTTACCGATCTTTAACAGTGTTTGTTTTTCAGACTTCTTTCCTGAGGCCCGATCTCTTTGTGGATTATTTCAGTGGTCTTTTTAACATCAAAAGGAAAACTAAAGTTTTCAGAGACTGGACATCACAGTGATCCTACATCTGAACAATGGACTGTCTGATGTTAAACCAACATTGTAATCCGAATTTCCCAAAAATTTCAGAGCTCATTATAAAATGCTCTTTAGCTGTAAAAGCAGCAATGGAGCTTTTTGTTCTAACCATGCAAAAGAAAACAGATAGATTCTGCTTTTACTCACATTGTTTTGAATGGATTTACTCTCTGTTTTTACTAATGTCACTGACCTAGCAAGATTCTGGAAGATAAAACATGTTACAAAATGGAAGAAGGAAGGATGCTAACAGCTATTGATTGTTATTTGATAGAAGCAGAAAGTATCTGAAGATATATTATGATCCTAATTATTTTAAAAATAGCATTGGGGCATATATGTGTTTCAGAGCATATATTGTGGCAGTATTTTCCTGATTAATCTATTAAGATTTGTGAAACTGAGTTTTACCCCAGTTTTCTATTAAAAAATAAAGGCTGCTCTCTCCAGCAACTTGCAATGTTGCAAGAGAAGTTGTATTTTACACTGTACTAAGCTTTCTAAACTGTACTAAAATGTTTGATAAATGTTTTTTTTTCATAATAGCTCAATATTAAACAATGATAATTCATCTCTTTGGAAGACAGTTTTTAAAGGCAATTTTCGTAATGAGGCATATCAGAGGCAGATGAGAAAACATTGGCTCTGGTAAATTTGCATATATTTATACTCATAAAATATGATCAATTTGCTTATATGTTTTTACACTATCATCTCCACTATCTCTTCTTATGTTACATTAAAAAAAAATCTAATTTTGGCTAAAGCATGTATTTCTCTTGGCCTTAAGAGCTCATAAAATGTATCTGGCAATTTTTTCTCCAACCCATCATCACCTTTATTCTTAGAAAGGCACCTTACTTTCAGTCTGTCTGGCTTAAGTTTCCAGCCCTTGGTGCTTCTGCTAGATGGAAGAGTCCTTTATAACTTGGTATTTCCCTGCTGTGAACCTCTCCTGTGAACCACTAATGTCTTTCCATCTTCCTCCTGATGAAACCAACATGTAATTCTTTTTTTTTTATTTTTTAGTTTGATTTTTGTTTACTGCAAGGAATTCTTGTTTGAATAACTTTGTGGTTCTTTCCTTTACCATTCTTGGTTTCTGTTGACTGTCCAGTTTTCGTCATTGTATACCATCCTGCCAAACTCGTGTCATTCAGAGATTGCATTTAGGGATATGTTTACAAGGCCACCGGTGAAGTTATTAAAGAACATGAAGCAGTGTACAGAACTCAAAGGAACATTGGGAACATCCATTCAGCTGCAAATTCCAGCTGATGCCTCTTTTTTGAGATCTGTCAGACAGCTTTTAGTCCATTTGATATGTGTTTTGTTGTTATTATAAAATACTAGAGTCATGATAGTATGTCAGTTTCTGTGGATATGAATTTAAACCTTCCTTTCTCCTTGTTCCTTCTGTACTACTGTACTAGCAGAGTGCCTTCCATGTAGAATAACTGCCACTAAAGGAGTCCCATGGAAGAGACTTGATAGACTTGACCTGGCACTTTCTCTACATCAGGATTTAACAGCAAATACTTTATTTGGCTATTGAGCATGTTTTTTTACTGGTTGAATAACTACTTAACTAAGCTGATATCAGTAAAGAATTTGATGGTGTAAATGCTTAACTGCAAGTATCTATTGTGAGTTATCTTCTAGTCTTCACTTTGATTTGTGCTGATATTATAGTATATATCCAGAAAGCAGAAAGAGAAAAGCCATTAATGACACACACACACAAAGACAGTATTACCTTTGAAATTGTGACTCTGAAATTCAAAGCATGATGATTTTAGTGTCTCATGCTAAAAGCTGATCCATTGTAAGCGCTAAAACAAGCACATACACTATTGAAATCAGGAATCTGTGTTGTTGGTATTCTTCAAGTTGCATAATTGGATGAGACGTGTGCAACCAATTTAGCTATAATGCATTGACAGAGAAATTAGCTTCTACAAGCTCTGACTATTCAGTATGTTTAATGTACCTAGGGCCCCAAAATATATGTATTTATTACCAAACCCTGTGGATAAACAGAAGTAAATCGCCCTGAGAAAACCTGCTGCTAACAGTATTCTGTGGTTGACAATTCAAGTTAAATTGTTTTCAATGCAACTACTGTGGAGCATTTGTACCTAAAGTCTGAAAGATGTTAAATATGAGACTAAGTAATGTCCTATAGCTAATATACATTAATACTAACAGCATGTATAACATAAACATGCCTGAGCAATTAGTATAGCATGCAAAAGGAGCTGAGAGGAGTTAGATGCTCACAAGGCAAAGGTCTGGGTATCTCCATGACCTTGCCATGGCCAGTACAGATTTACTGACCTCCAGATTCTGCATAGGTAAGGAATCATAATGGTTTTTCTGAGTGCAAGACTTCTTCATTTGCATCAGATTTGACAGTTGTGGTTTGAGTTTTTGTTCAACATATGTGTCTCTGGCACCTCCTCTCTAGTTAATTGTCTGAAGAAGACACTTGGCTTCATCAAAATGACAGGGTAAATTAGGACAAAGTCTACAAAAAATTGTGTCTTAGCTTAGACGGAATTTTGGTTGTGGACAAAAAACTTCATTCTGCCTAAAAATAAATTATTTTTTGACTGCAGCAACCTTAAAAGTGAACATCAGACAGTTCAAATTACTCCTGTATTCTAGAGAGAATTAATGGTCTTCAGCTTTAAAAATACACAGAGATATTGTTGCAATAACCTGGAGTATTGACTGCACATCAGAGGATAGCTCTTGATAATTTTCTTCCAGATCACTGTTATGAAAGGGAATTCCTAAAAGATAAATGCCTCCATCTCCCTCAAGCAGTAATTAAAAAACACCAGCAAGCCAAACAAGCAGTTGGCTGAATTCAGTGTTCACATACATGTGCCATTTCCCGTTTGCAATCAATGAGTAACTTCTGCATATACCCCAGGGCAAAGTTTGGCTCATCATAGTAACACTTTAACATTAATTTAGGATGATTAATGAACAAGTCAGTAACCGTGTAGTATTTGTGACTTCTATCCTAACACTGCTTAACTTTATATTATTTTTTAATTTACAGCTGCCGTGGAAAATGACCAGAAATCTACTATCTGAGAAAACCCATCCATCATCTTCAGGCAATCTTCCAATCTGTTAACTTTAGCTGCTACTAATAAGTGTCTCAGTCCAGGAAAAGCAATTATTACGATGTTTCACAGAACAGCTTCCAGATAATATATGATGTAAACTGCTCTTGGGCAACATTTCTTCTAAGATTTTTTTTGTTGTTGTTGTTGTTAAGTAAGCAACTTTACCAATACAAGTATGATAAAAAGAGAGGTAAAGAGGAAGAACTGGAAATGGGGTTTGACCATAACTAGTGCACCCATTTACACCTCCCAAAGACTTGAATGACGATGCTTTATAAAGCCTTTGTTATGGGTTTGATCAGTGTGCAGACTCTGTCAGTAAGGTTGGGAGATCTTACATGTGACAGAGATATGGTCACTGATGTGTTACATCACACAGAGCCAAACCAGGCAGCCTGGTTTGACTGCAGATTCACATCCAGAGGGTGATATCTCATCTCCTATCTAACATACATAACCAGCAATGCAAAACAAGCCAAGCTCTGTGTGTTGGCATCTCTGTTTGGATTCTTGCTGTTTTGAGGCCCTTAATGAACATGCAGCTCCACAGCGGGCTGTTGCCTGCAGTCAGTACCCTGCTCAGTGTGCTCCCACGGGGCAGGCACTTGCATTTCTCTCAGTCCTCAGTCTCCAGAGCATGCGGGGAGGCTGCTGTGGCAGGGTAGGTGCCATGGGGAGGCATCGCAGTGAGGGTGGTGGAAAGGTGGAGGCCTCTCCAAGGTAAACATGGACCATTACCAAGTAGTTTACATGGAAACCCTGACGGAGATGAACCCACCTGAGCTCCCAGTGCAGAGAGCTGCCTGTTAGAAAAGGAGAAACCAAAGCAGGAGAGTGTCAAAAGAGCAATATATGGTTTATCTATGACTACCTTCACTGTAGCCTGATTTCTGCAACAAGGCACCTCTGTCAAGGGACTGAGAAGGAAAAGATGACAACTCTCCTATGACAAAAAACATACATGGGCAAAGTCTACTTTCAGATGCTAGAGCAAATACATTTCGGATCAGTCAGATAATACTATGGTGGCTTCTCACCAAGTCTCTCTGATTTGTTTTGGGGGCTGGTTAATATCACATATCATTTTAGAAAGTTTCTGATGACTAATACCTAGCTGTTCTTCACATGTCCTTGTAAGCAGATATCACCTTGTCACTTTCTGTCTGCCCTTGCTAGACTCCTTGCTCTTGAAGGCTGACAACATTTAGCATAATTCCAGACACCCATCTACCTCATCAGACTGAATGACTGTCTTTTCAATTCCACTTCCCTAGTGTATTATAGATTCTCTTGGTATGTTTAGATTTCTAATTAGAAACTTGCTTACTGATCTCCAAAGAATTAGATACTAAAAGGAAAACGTTCTGTATTCCTTCCGAAAATTTCAGATTAGTGTGCTAAATCTTTCTGTGTAATATGTAATCCAAACCTGGATACCCATTTACTTTCTGAGCAAAGGTTTGGTCTTGAGTACTGTCATTAAGCTGTTTGCTTTTAATTGTTGAAGACTGATAGATGCCAGCAAAAAATTTGATTTTGATGTCTAACAAGAGGGTAAGATACATTGCTGAAAGGTCAACAGTCAGTGCTTGGGAGTTCTTGGCTCCTTGGACACCCTGCCAATAAGTGCCTGGGAAGGCTGATTTTGCCATAAGGCATGCAAGCTGATCAGAGTTTGGTTGTAGGCATTCTTTGCACAGCTCATAGGTGGTTTAAAGTATTCAACAATTCAGTTAAGTGTCCTTTGTTCTCCTAGGCAGTAGTTCTACTGGAGTGAGATGGAAGGTGTTAAAATTACATTCCTTAGGATAGGATATATTGAGAACTTCTGCCTTGTCAATTTTTTTTTTTTTCTTCATGTGAACAGTTTTTGGGCATCAGTGATGTAATGTATTAAAATATGATCATGAAATTGTGAGCAAGAAAGATTTGATGGTACCTGCTTGATTCCTGACGGCATTAGGCTGTCTGTAATGATGAGAAAGGTAAAAATAAAATGGCAGTTCCAGTTTGGCAGATGCTCAGTAGCATTAACAGGGAGTCCAATGATTTCAAGTATAGAAATTCTTATATGCCTAGTGAACTGAAAAAAAAATGGTACTTCTTTCTGTATATTGTAGGAGAAATTTATATATAAAAAAAAAGGTAGATTAAGATATCAAATTTAAACCCATTCTTTGCCATCCATTTGAAACCAGAAATTGTCATTTTCCTAGAGACATCCATTTTCATTAAGGGTGACTCTGGCCTTTCTGGTATTACTCTGTTTTGTTATTTCTCAGCAATGTGCTCGACCTCTACAGCACAAACCATTAATGAATATAATTTTTTCATCCAGATATTAATTTTCTTGTATGAAACAGTCTTATTCCCTAAATATTTTAGATCTAGCACTGAGTTTATATGCACAACAGGTCTTTGACAGTTCTGTATTTCTTTCTAAAGAAGAAAGTCAAGAGGAAATAAAAACGAATTCTTATGCCTAAGTATTTGAAAATTACTCTGGTCTAGATGTCACTAAGGCACAAATGTCATAGTACATATTTAAAAAGAAATCACCAGCTGCAGAATACAAAATTCCAGACACACCAGATTGTATTCCAATTCATACGAGCCTTTTGTCTGAGTAATTTACTCTCCTGAGAGTTAAGGGAAATTGGGTGACAATTTTTCAGTTTTGTACTTTGCAACTTATTGAGGTTCCCAAATTCGTATTTCCTTACACTCTTCTTTTGTACCCACTGTGTTTGTCAGAAGACATGTGCAAATGAAAATAGATCTGAAATCTGCATTGCTTTTGGGGCTTGGTTCAAACAGGATTAGCAGCCATAGAAGGAGCTCACCAAAGGTTTCCATGACTTCCAGATACATCATTAATGAAGACCTTTTGAACATTTTGGTCTTCTGCTTTTCATATGAAGAGAAATAATGATTCTGCATTTGAAAAACATTTTGATATTGGCAGGGATGTAGACATTAATCACTGTTATACCTCTTTACAAAGAGTAAGAAATAAAATACCGTTTAACAGAAAGACCATGCTTTATTATATTTACAACAATGGAAACTGGAATACAACATTTTAAAAATCAAGCCACAGATTAAGTTTTGATTGCAGTGTTTCGTACTGAAAATAAGAATAAGAAAGCAATTAAGTATTCATAGTCATGCTCTCACACAAACACCTTCCATGGTGAGCCTGTTTATGCAACTGAGTATGCCATACAATTGCTTTTATTACCTTCTTATAAAACAGCCTTTATAAAACACTTTTTTTTGATTGTTTCTTTGTGTATTGTTGAGCGTGTTTGCATTCTAAAGGGCTTTGCCTCATTAAAGCAATTACCATAAACTGGCTGTAGTTTGGTTTGTTTTTTTTTCCCTTCTCCCTCTGAGCACTAGAAATATCCATAAAGAGCTCTTGCCCAGCCAGGATGTTCTGTGTCTCCCAAGGCTAACAGTGGGAAGCTTCATTCTGAGGACAAAAAATATCTGCAGAGATTTTCTTTAGCTGGAGCATCAAAACAGAGTGAGCCTGGGCAGGAAGGGGGTGAATGGGGTTGAGCTCCGCCAGCTCTAGCAGGGCTTCTGACCTCTCTCTTTTGGACATGAGCACAAGAAGAGCGGAGACTTTCAAATACCCATTTTGCCATGTGAGGGGAGGAAATAAAGGAAAGGTGGATGGGTTTGTTGTAGGGTAAAATTCAGATTGATTCTGTAATGGGTTTTGTGGTTTTCAAGGAGACGGGGCCATTGTTCACCTGCCCATGATAGTCCCTACCCTCTGCATGCAGTTAATCGGATGGGAAGGAACCTCCAGTTTCTCCCTTAATACCTCAGGTACAACTGCTCAGCTGGTGAGATGTAAGATATCTATAACTCCTGTCAAGGGTTTTAGCAATTTGTTTCCTACCAGTCGTGAGGGAAGAAGAGAGAGGTCTCTCTAGGTTTGCACCTGGGTGAGCATAAATACAAGTTGACCAAAAACATGGTGAAAACAAAGGCAGAGCTTATCCTATGGAAAGGCTGATGAAACAGTCTAGAAAAAATTTTCCTTGAACCAGCTTAACAAAAATTTCTTAGAAGAATGAAGACTCACAGGTAGAGGAACCTGCTGAAGATCTACAGGTAAAGGTGACAAGGAACACAGATGACTGGAAGGTCTTTGAAATAAAATCCTCAAATCGGAAAACACTGATTTGTCAAACTCTGAACTTTCAAAGGGAAGATGGTTATAAGTTCAATGAGTTTCTGGTCCAAGTAAAAGACTTTTGCTGTCTCAGGGCAGCCAGAACTCTCTGGATCGGATATTCAGATTCAAAAGAGCAGACCACATGTAGGATTACAGTCTCCTTAAGATGACCCAGGGACATGGAGGCCAGCATCCCATAGTCTGGGTGGGTTCTGGGCTGCAGTCTGCATCAAAATAAGAGCTTCTCCTGTTGGAGATGCTCCAATTTGCATAGATGCCAAGGCTTTCATTAGGCAAGAGAGTGAAAAAGCCTGAGTTGGCAGTCCAGGAATTGCATTACCATGCTGAGAGGAGCAGATGGAAGTCCAGGTCTCTTCCCAGGCTGACATGTCACTACTTGTGTATAGCGAAACTGCTTCAGCCAGGGAAATGAGCAAAAGCATCCCGCCCTCTTCCAGCATGCTGATCTCACCCTGGACTACTACAGATTTTATTCTGTTTTTTCTTTATAGAAATCTTTTTTATCCAGTTCTTCAATGGCTCCAGTGAGAGTCTTAATCTCTGGCTATTGACTGCTCAGAGCAGGCCCTGTTTGAAAGGACTTAGTAGCATCCTGAAGTAGAAGAGCAGCAAGACCATCTTGAAATTGTGAGATCTTTCACTCTGCAGGGAAACAATTTTTCCTGCCTAGCTCTAATAAGGGACATTTCAATGAGAAATAAAAAAGATTTTAAAGCCAGGAAAGTACTTAGCACTATAGCACTCAATAAAGGGGCCCTTTATTTTCAGGAGTACACAGAAGTAACTAGCGTGAGTCTCTTGATATCTATAGAAATCCTAAACAGAGGTGCAGGGACAAGAATTAAGCAGGCCTGCAGTGTGCTCAGGGACAGCCTCAGGGGAGGAGAGCCATGATAATTACTGCTGTAAAACAACATGTAGCACCCTACCCACAGAGTTTCTTCCTTTCAGATTGCAAACTGAGACAGCTGGAGATGCTAGGGCTTATTTCTCTGCTTTCCATAGTCTCTTCAGTCCTTCACTTCTACATAAAGGAGTTCTAAAGGCTCAGTGGTGCAAGCCTGACCACACTGGCTGTTCTATCCACCGTTGTGCTGTGATGAAATACATGAGAGACAGGGTCACATCAAAACCTGTTGAGCCTTGTTAGGAAGCCAGTAGAGAACCATCTGTGTATGAATTTAAGAAAATGAATTTAATCCTGCCTTCCTGTTTCACACTGCAAAGGGTTAATCTAGAAATTTATAATCTCTCTCCTGTCCTGGTGAGTAGTTGCTGGTGTTGTTGGCTGTAATCCCTGTGAAGTGCTGAACACCTACCTTTCAGCATCTGACTCCAAGTCTCTCTTCTTTCAATAAACCCAAACCATAAACCCATGAATAGTTCATTTCTTTATGATCATATAACTTATATAGCAGAATTCCCTCTAAGTACCCACACCAGTTCGGAGTGTTCCTTAGTATTTTTCTTTACGGTGGTTATATTACTCCAATGCAAATTGTTCAAAACCTCTGCATTGTTATCAGAGCTACAATGATTTACATTTAAGCAACCATAAGTGTGTCCTGCAGCTTTAGAAGTACTCCTGCCAGCCTTGCCTCTTCTTATCTTGACACCATCACAGTGCTTCACTACATCTAACCCTAAAGAAGCGGCTTGTATTTATTTGTTGGTTGTCTCAATGATTTTGGAAGCTGCCAGTGACTTTCCTAATTCAATAATGCTGCTACTACAGCATTAATCATTCATCATATCCTGAAAGCAAAAGTGGAGTGATTTAAGAACAAAAGGATTTACAGAAAAATAAACACATGACCCACTGCGGCTGCTTTGGGGAAAGTAGCAATATATGCATGGCAAAGGCAGTAATGAATAGCATCTGCTTTATCTGTGGAAGAGCAAACAGTGTAGACATTGATCATTTCTCAAAAAGAGTGGCTTTGACCAAAAACATGGAGGAAAGCCATCCAGAAGCTATTTTGTGCAAATGAAGTGCAGATTTGTGTATATGAGTCGATACACCATTTGCTGTTTCCTTTCATTAAAACCACAACATTAGCACTGGAAAATTATTATAATGGTTACAGTCAAAGCCACTGTAATGCTCAATTCTCAGAGAACTCAGCGAGCGAAGGGGAGGAAATAAAAATCCTTCCGATCTCAAAGAAGTGTGCTTTAATGTAATGAAGCTCTAGTGGAAGTGGCTCAGGTATTTTACCTTTTCGTGGTCTTACCAGCTTATTGTGTAACTCGTTCATTGCATCGTCAGGGCTACCAAATGGCACAAAGCACCCTATTACCACCTTGGTTTCCTCATTGTATTGAAGCTAAATCCTGCTCCTTTCAGGACCATCTACAGTGGGCTGAAATGCCTTTCTTTCTCTTCTTTCTCTTCTTTCTCTGCTTTCTCTTCTTTCTCTGCTTTTTCTGCTTTCTCTGCTTTCTCTTCTTTCTCTTCTTTCTCTTGAGGGCTATTTTAGTCCCCTGGCTCCTCTAAACAGAGTTCTGCAACCCTCCCAGCAGCTACACTGGCCTGGAGTCTGACCAGAGCTTCACACTAACCATGCTCCATGCCCCTGCCCTTAGACAAGAAGGCACGTGTGCTGTGCAAACTCGTACTAGAGAGAATGTCTTTGCTTTGCAGTCTGACATATTCATATGTCATATATTCATGAAGGGCTTCTGCTCAAGCATAGGCATGTGCAATGGCTGTGCATTATTCGGTGCCTGTGGGGGGATCGCTCTGCTGAGATGCTCACAGGAGGAGGGATGTGGGGTAATACCCATGTACCCCATAACACTGATATCTAGCCTTAAAGCAGCTGACTAAGGAGCTCTTCTTATTTTTCTATTCAGTGTTGTCTTGTTGCTCACTTTTGTGCTGTAAGGCAGCTCCTTCCAAGATTGCATAACCTTTGTGTTGGGCCAGAACTTCTCTCTCAACAAAACTTGGAGCAAAACCTCCACTTGCCTCCATGGCAATGGACCTGGAGCCCAGGCTCCACTGTGCCTACAGCTGTCCAGTGAAAGCCTCCTCAAATTGCCCTTACAAGCCATTCCTTTCCCTGGAAGTGCTCAGAACCAGATCCTGTTTGCCTCTTAAAAACCGAGCAAACCCCCTACCCAAGCCAACATAATCCTTGTTATCTGGATTACACTGCAGTAATCTATCTAAACTGCACTACACTGTCTACTCATAACAGGGGACTTTTCACACACACAAACCTTCCATGATACTTTCAAAAGCTGCAGTGTTATAAGACTATTAGCCAGTTTGTTACTCAAGTTATCCACCTCTTCCCTCATAAGGTGACTATAAAGGCAAAAGGGCAAGTGAAATTTCTTGGCATCACTTTTAGACCTAAGTTGGGTGAATGGCTGGTCCTATGAGCTGTCTTCCTTCTTGCATCCTGTAAATGTGCAGCCCTGTGCCTGAGCATAGCTGGGGTTTGGCACACTAACGCTCCACCTCTGCTTTGCTGGGAGAGGCCACTGAAAATATACAATCCCCAGACGGGAGCGATTTAGTGAAATTAAAAACAGACAGGGGGCATTGAAACAAGGAGGTGTCAAATGTTCCTCCTGCCCCACCAAGATTTGGCTGCTATGTATACCTGTCTGTCTCCTCTTCACCGCTTCTAAGTTTGAAAGTTAAAATGCACAGAAGGGGTGGAATTAGAGCAAAGTAACACACCCCTCACAGACACTCACATGCGCTTTTAATTGTGTGTTATTACCAGCTAATTTCAGCTTGTCCAGAGGCAGGAAGAAAACAGCCTATAGTGGGGCTTGGGCCTCCAGAGGTATTGTAAAACATAACATCCAAAGGCCTTCCTTGACTCCATTGCTTCCTCCAGCCCACAAAAAATGTATTAATCCACATTGTTTGATTTTTCCAGATGCCACTGCTTTCCCACTGTAGTCCTTCTATTTTCTTTTTTTTTTTGTTAAAAAATATACTTTAATGCGTGAGTGAGTGATAACAGTGCTGCCTTTTGGCAAAGAACAAGCAAGAGGAAAATTAAAAAGTCAAGATAGATAGCTTTTTGCAATCCCAAGTAGCTGCATGTCTCAAACAGAATAAGAATGCTTTATTTGAATATATCACGAACTTGAAAGCTTCAAGGGAATCACAGGAATTGCTTGGGCTCACAGGAATTGAAGGGGGAGCTAAGAAAGATTTTTATTACATAAGGTTTTTGAAAGTTATCTATTCTTCATGTCCTCTTTTCTAGTAGTAGTAGTAGTAATGGTACAGAATGTGAAACAAAGGTGTCACTGAAGCAAGGCAATAAATTAAAAGCAAATGACTACCATAGAGCATAAATCTAACACTGCCAAGTAGATTTGCATTTCCTTATTACTGGTGGGAATAGGAAAAATTCTAGGAGATAGAAGACATAATATTTAAAGCATTAGGATTGTGCTTAGACTACCAGTATTTAAAAATACAGGGATAATTTGGGATTTGTGAGCCAGTGGGAATCTTATCTGCACCCATTAAATTCATCAAATGGCAAGTAAAAATAAAATAGTAACAAAAGTAAGTGAGCAGGAATATGTGAGTTTGGAGCAGATTTTGCCAAATCTCACTTTGCCTCCCTAATGTCTCTGAATCTTTGCTATTGTCCACAGAAGGGTGGACAGAGCTGAACCAGAAATCCATTTCTCTAGACTTCCACTAGCCTCTAAAAAATACACACATGAATCTAAGGAAAAAACCCCCACAGCATCATGCAAGTTGAGCTGAATATTTCTATCAATCAAAACCATCTGGAACATAGGAAGCAAAGTATTCTTTATAGCTAGTGAATAAAAATTACTCACATAAAGATTAGATGGCCAGCTTTTGCCAACATAAGAGATTTACCATTGAGATGCTCCATTTATTAGGATTAATGTCATTACTTGCTATATTGCTATTACTACCGTGTTTACTATACAGTTGGTGAGTGTGACGAAAAATATTAGGACATAGCTTAATTTTTTTATTTTTCTGTGTGAAAACAGCATTTTGAACAGGTTCGTGTAATTGCAAATGCATTAATAATTTAATAAATTAAATAAACAGCAATAAAATGGCAGCTAAAATTCTGTGTTGATAAAATATTTATATAGCCAAAAAGGAAAGAACTGCCCACCTTTTTTCAAAGGTTTCTCAAGCACTGCTTTAGAGGGGAATCCTAGTTGGCAGTTCATTGAGATACTCTATTAATATGAAGCTGTGGGTTAAAACCCTTGATGGGATTTAATGGGATGGATAAGGAGCAGAACAGCAGAATGCTCTTACATAAATCACTACCACCACTTCCTCCAGCACCGCCTAGGTGGGACTGGCTGTTCTGTCTGCAGAAAGAGCGCATTTGGAAATGAACTCAGAAATTACTCTGACTCATTGGTGGAGAAATTGGAAAGCTGGGATTTGATTCTCTTTGAAATGGAGAGAAAAAGAAAGGGACATGATAAAAGTAGAGAAAATACTCAGTGTTCCCTGTAACACATAGCAAAAAGCAGACACTTGATGAAAATAAAAGGCAGCTAAGTCCAGACCACTAGCAGGCAAGTTTCCTGCTTCCTGAGGGCTCACACGGATTCTGGCTTTGCCAGAGGATACCAGAATTCAACAAAAGGAACTCAACAAAGTCTGAAGAAACTGAGCTTCTTTTTGGGCAATGATGTTATCTGCAGTTACAATAATTAATGCCAAGAAAAATAACATTAGAGAAAAATATAGGAGCTCATAGCTGAAGCCAGCACTCATTGTCTTAGGGATTATTTTGCAATCTTCATTGGACTGTTGTCAGGGCAGGTAATACATCATGTTATTCTGAGCTCTATCAGATATGGGATAGTGAGCAGATGCATCAGGTTGGTCTAAAAAAGCAATTTTCATATTATTGTCCTGTCTAAACTATAAATATGCATTTTTGTCAGGCCATCTGATAGCAATTATCAGTTTTTACAGCAATTGCTTTCCTCCTGTACTTTGTAGTTCATTTTTATAAAAAAGTAAATAAATAGGGTTTTCCAGATGGAATTTTGAGCATGTTTTCTCTCTGACGAGCTGCTGACAAATACATATGCATATTTTTAATTACTATCTTCATTTTAAAATCAGACTGGTTCATTAAATGATGGAAAATGGCTCAGGAAAGACAGGCAGGGCTTTAAGCCTGCTGCTTCTGGAAAATGGTTCAGGAATGTCAGGCAGTTCTTTAAGCCCTCTGCTTCTGTTCCCTAACTTTTTACAACACACAGGATCTGGGATCCAGGCTGATAGGACACTCGGTATCTTTTCTTTTCTTCAAATTCTCTGTATTTAAAATACTACTCCAGTGGTTTCTGACAACTGCTTAGGGCAATTTTGCTTAGCCTAGCGGAATGTCCTGGAAACTACTGGCAATGATTTAGCTCCCAAAATTGGAACACATTTAGCAGAGACAGAAAGCCTATGAACAAATAATGGACAAATGCCAGAGTAAATAAATGTGGTTCATGAGCTGTGGTCAGAAATGTCTCTCTTTCAGTATGCAGTGCAAATCTTTTGCCAACATTTACCATAAAGTTATTACACAAAGCAGTTTTTCCTCTCAGTAAGACAAACTCAATGAAAGACTGCTTCTAGTCTAGCAGCCTACCATTAGGCTGCGATAGCCTGTCATGCCACGAGGAAACCTGTGTGCCGTTGGTTTGCTTCAAGCTGCACTTTTGATTTTGTTACTCAGGCATCTGTACAAAGAGAGAGGCAGCAGGAGAGAGCCTCCCCACAGTTCAGCACTCCTTTACGAGACCATGGAGAACCACAGGGCAAATTTTAGGCATCTTGTCTCCCAAGCTCACTTCTTGGCCTGGCTGCACAAGTCCTCTGAAAGAACTTTCTTACACTGTCATTATGGAGAGAGGCATTGCAGGCATCAACACCACCCATCACCTTCCTTTTCAAATGCCCCATCAATGGCTCCAAGAGAGGAAGAGCAGGCATAAATCCATGGCAAGCTATTGGTGATGCTTCTTCCTGAAACTCCTTCACCATGTGTTGTAGGATGATTTCAGGTATTTGCATTATCAGTAAGTGATGGTTGCTGGATGGGGGTCTAAGAGGACAGAACTTCTGTTCTCCTCTGTGTCTTTAGAGGAACTGACTGATGTCATCTTCAAAATTGTGCAGAAGAAACCAAAAATTTGCAGAACCTCTCTGTAGCCATAGGCATCCCTGAGTCCAAAGACAGACAGAGATGGCTGAGTTTGGCTGCTCTCCCACCAAAAAGGCCCTTCCCAGCTACTAACCTTCCATGCAAGAACAGAAGAAAAAAAAGATTGGTGGAAGGGCTTGCCTCACACTCAGGCAGTTTGGGGTTGACCCAACACCAGGATAAAATAGATGAGGGAACCAAAATGACATTGCTCTGCTCTGCATAGTTTTCCTCGTACTAATCACTGAAAATGCAGAAACAGAGACTAAAATAATTTTGTGTGTTGCCTATGGATGTTAAGCCTCAGTTGAGTGTATCAGCCCAGGCACAATGCCATATGGAATGATTTTCAGCTCCATCCCTTGGCGTGTGAATGAGAAAACATCTGGTTGAAGGAGTGTAATTTGAATTTTTGTTTAAAATCTTGCCCCACCTCTCCTTTCACACATGAAGATATATAACCATGCACTGTGCCCCAATATTTAGAGAAGCATGTGAGTCAGACCAGAACAGGAAAGCCAACTGAAACAGTTAAATAGAAATATTAACTGAAATAGTTAATGGGAATCTTGTCATTTACAACCTTATGAAATCCTTAATAAATGCTGTTCTAGCAGTTTTCCAGATTTTCATCACTGACAGGATCTGGGCAAACAAAGCTAAATTATTTTGATAACGCCAGATAGAGGCCGAACTGAAGTTACAGGAAAAACTGTCCTGCTTTTAAAACGTGGAATAGTTCTGTATATGAAAACATCTAAACCCACCCAAGCATCCTCTAACAGGGACTGAATGAATTTGCTGTACTCTAACCCCATTCCTTTAATGAACATGCATCATTCTGTGCTGTGCCCGGCAGATGTAATAATAGCAATATCTGGTGAGCTTCTGCAAGGAGCCCTGCAATGAAAGCACCTTCCCCTCCCGCCAAGTTAAAAGAGAACAGGCTGACATGTATTGGAAATGCACGGGCAATATAATGATAGCAAATTGCTTTGAAAGAAAAAGGTTCCGCAGCGCACATGTCATTTCAGTCCCCAGCTCGTAGGCAGTGCTTCAGCTCCATCCTTTGTGTCTCCCCCCAGATCTACCCCCTCCCTCACCCCTGCCTTTGGGGAGAGCACTCCCCGCACTGGAGATCAAAAGCAGCATCTTGACTACAAAGGAGGAGAGAGCTCACGAGTCCGTACTGCCCCCCCCGCCCCCCCTCAGAAAGTGGCAGCTTTGTTATCCTCTTCATCACTTTTTTAAGAGCATATTGGAAAAATTCATTCATTTTGGTCCCTCCTGATGAATTCCTCTGACTGGGACATTCCTGCTAGTGCCTGTTTCCCTGTTCAGCCCTGTCCGGGCTGTGCCATGAGGCTTTTGTCACAACAATGGTTCTTCTGAGATGGTGACAGAACATCATCTAACACCCAGGGAAATGGGGCTCAGCCATTATTTCTAGAATATATTTAAGCCCTTTGGGAGGTTGCTATTGAAAAGGCCAGGGATGCTGACTATCATTTTTTTTATTCTGATGTCTAACAAAATATAAAAGTTGTCTGCTAGCCTGAGGAGGAGCTTAGGTTGCAATACATCGAGTGGGCTGCCACTGTGGGTCCGGAGCTGTCAGGAATGAAGGGGAGATCATATTATCCCCATTTATCCCTTTGGACACATTTCTCACCCTCCCCCCCTACTTCCTGGACCCTTGGGTTGTGTTTGTGCAATTCCAAATGCATTTTACAAAGTTCTGTTTTTATTTTTGCTCAAAATTTTTCAGCTTTTTCAGCCATGTGAAAAAAATCCCAATTGCGAAATGGTGTAAATCACACTCATCCACCTTTCTGATGTGCAATGCAGTCAGAGTATCTGGACATTGTCAGGGCATTGTAGCTCATATCCCAGGGTGACTTTGTTATAAGAAAGGAGTTTAATTTTTTCCTCTTTTGTAACCTTGTGAAATTTCCACATTAAAAAGCAATCACATCTTTCAAACCAGCAATGATTGTGTTTGGCATCATGGCTGCAAACCCCCAGTGTGCAGGGCTGAGCTTGTTTTCACTAAAATGAAATCAGCTTTCAAAATAAATGATCTGCAGCAACATTATATTCCCCAAATCCTATAATCCTATTAACAGAGTTGATTTTTTTTCCTTTTCCTTTTCTTTTTTTTTTTCCTTTTTTTCCCCCCATTGCCACCAGACTGACAAGATTGGCCCTATTTCAAGGGGTACAAACAGAAAGTCAGTTGAGGATGTAGCCAAGACATGCACTGCAAACTGAGGACCAGCCCTGCCAGGGCCTGTGGTTAGAAGCTCTTAACGACTATTGTAAGCCCTTAAACATAATCATCTGTATTTCACCTCCACCTAACGTACTTCATGTGTAACATGTTTATCTGTTGGCACAGTCTTTCAAGAGACTCCACAAACAGCCCTGTTTGCAGAAGCGAGAGGGGAATGGGTTGCCTTGGCTCTCCCAATGAATGAAGCTTCTATCAAAAATGACACGGTGGTGCCAATGTGGTGAAGGGAAATGTCTTCAAATTAGCCTGGGCAAAAATCTCTTTGCCAGAAGTGGAAATTACTTGGTAATATCAAAAGGCAACCTTACTTATACATAATTCCAGGTTTCTCTGCAAGTATTTGTTTTGGAAGAAAGTCAGAAGGACTCAATCTTGTGCTGCTTTGGCTGGTCCTGCCTCCCATGCCCTTCCCATGGAGCGGACCGGGGCCCCATCCTCTCACGGGCACAGTGCACCTTGGAGTCACTCTGTTGTCATAAACCCTGACTAAAAAAGGTGCAAAAATTGGCCTAGGAGGCAGAAATCCCTGTGACCATGGCAGAAGTTTTATATTCCTTTTGGGATCAGGAGGGAACACACAGAAAGTGCTGAGACCATACAGAAGGAGCATGGGATGGGCCCTATCCCCCTACAATTCTTCTGTGACAATGTTTGTTTTAGGGTTGCACTTGTTGAAAACCTGGGTTCCCCCTGCAAAACCCATGTTTCTGAGGGGTCACAGCTCCCAAGGGCACGGTGGGTCAGCAGCTACTGTAGGCTGCCAAGAGTTAAGAGTGCAGAATTTGTAATGAAAAGGTGTCAGGCCCCTCCAGCTGCTCTTGGGGTGCCTGGCATAGCCTGGAGAGAAATCTGGGATGCATGGATCACCTTTCGGATCACCAAAGCTCAGACACTTCTGGCCGCCCCAGACACCTTTTACCGCGATGATATGCTGAGTGGGGAATGTAAACATTGCTTTTATTTTGTAACGTTTTCTTTTTATTAGTTCATCACGACAGCAGTGGTTTCCTTAGGCTGTGGATCTGAAGCTGCCAGGGCCCTGCAGCTGCAGGAACATGGATCTGGGCACAGTAGCCTCTGTCAGAAGCAGCAGTTGCGATAGCCTCCCTCACAGCCACTGCTCCCTCCCTTGTTTACTAAGTGGTTTTGCGATAGCTGTATGTGAAATTTAAAACCATATAGTAAAAACATTAGACTATGAAGTAAAGAGGCATAGTTCTCTGTGTTAAAACATAGCACCTGCTTCTCCTCTCCTCTTTGCTAACACTGCCAGCTGACATGTATTTGTGACAAACTCTGTGATTAATAAATCACATCAGGTCAGATCTGCTGCCAGTGAAAGCCAGGAGACATGTACTGCTGATGATGTTGGGAGCCTCTCAATCAGCATCTCAGTCCCAGTTTTTTTTTAAAAATGCAGTGCTAAGATCCCTGTAGTAATAAGCTTGGTTTAAAAATCAGGACATTTTTAGGTCTAGGAAACAGGGACTTTATTTTATCTGAGTTTTGATTTTTAAGCCTCTAAAAGATTACATGGTTGAGCTTTGCTGTATAACCAAGAAGATTTGAGGCTTAAAAAGTAAACAAAGGAAAGATTATATTCTGCCAGATCACTTCTGCCAGGAGCTGGGATTTCTGCAGGGCAAAATATTCCAAGATTTGTGACAAAATCTCCAGAGCTACAGCATAAGGCAAAGAGACCAGTCAAAATATTCACATGTAGCTGAAACAGTAAAATTGCTGTTTAAGCAGGTAATTTCAGGACCAGAGTGAAAAATTATTACAGTCTCTTCCACTGTTCTGGTTTTAATAACTGCACATTCCATGTAAATTGCTATTGGGATGTTGTTAGCCTTCTGATAACAAATAAACATACCTGCTGAAGACACAGCCAAACTGCATCTGCTTCCTGTATTCATTAAGTGCTCCTCAGCTGTAGGATCAGATACTGAAATTAATTACATGAATAAGGTACAGATTTGCCTGCAGTTTCTCCAGTGCTCCCTGCTTAGGCATGGCTTCTTTTCTAACTGAATCTTTTATTAAAATATAAAGTTAGATTTGACAAGCATTCATAGGCATCTCAACAAATCTCATGTGGACTTGCCTGCATTCCACTTACAGACATCCTGGTAAAATCACAGAATAGATTTGTTTGGAAATTACATCTAAATATTGTCTGTTGCATAGTTTATTTTGTTTTTACAGAAGAAATTATTCAAAAGGCTGTCTAGTTTTACATACTGAAAGAGTTCTTAATTTCAGTACTATCATTACAAACACCTAACACTGTTTATACGATAGAGCAGATCCCTCCTCTGTCATTGCCCTCATTTTCGGGGCATTCAGACCACCTGAAATGTGAGTCTGCTAAACATTGCCTTGCTTCCCTGACTCCCATAGCACCCCCTTCATCCACTGGAGCGCGCAGAGTAAGTTCAGACTACTGAGGGCAGAATTAAGCATTTGGATAAATATCCTGCTGAACTGGAATCCTTCTGGGAAGGGCTGGATGTGAGAACTGAAGTGCCATGCTGATGCTGGGGTCGTATAAACTTTTTCTCTTCAGAGCTCTTTGCCGTCCAAGAATTGGAATTGTTGTAATAACAAACAAATGCAGATGGGCAATGATTTGGGAAGAAATCTAGGTGAGATTTGGACAGGAGCAAGGGAGACTGGGATGCATAAATCTCAGTTTTTATTTGGGATTGAGTAAACTCAGATTCTTAAGCAGATATGATAACATGAGTGTATATGCTAATTCCTAACTATCAAAATTTTACCATAAACAATGGTAGAAAAAAGTAGTGGAATAATTATGAAAAATATACTGACATTTTCCTTTTAAGAAATTTCAACTTTTTTTTCCTGAAGAAACAGTTTTCTAAGGCAATTTACTCAGACAATAATAGAAGTGTATTTATGTAGCTGAAAAGATTAGTAACTCTCCTGAGAGAAAACAACAGATTCCATCTACCCATTGGGAACTACCACAACTTGCAGCTGCAGAGTGAAAGAATCAGATCTGCTGGAGCTTGTGCCAAGAGGAGCTGCCTTGTGCCCCTGCTCACTGGACTGTCCTCTTCTGGCAGCCCCTCTGCGAACCCTGAATGCCATGCGTGTGAGCCACAGGTCAAATGGCCGCTATTTGCACTGCAGAAGTGTTCATTCTGCGCAGCATAAACTTATAAATGCTCTCCAAACAGGCAGAGGGCTCGATGAAGTTTCCTCTCCAGTTGTTCCAAAGTCCCAGCCAAAAATCTCAGTGGGATTTCCCGGAGGAATTGCAGATCAAGCGCAGCGGAGCTGCAGCCAAACACCAAGGCTGGAGGATTGTGCATTTGCTCCTTTCTTCCTTGGACTCCCGGGTCAGGCCCCACTTGTGGGTTAGCTGAGACTGTCACTAACCCTGCTTGGCCACTCTCACCTTAGCCTTTGCCATGTTCTCCTTTCCTCTGTCAGCTCTCTCACTGCAGTCTCACCATCTTTCATTGTTTGAAAGGGAACCTCTAAAGGGTATTTTTTAAGGCTCAGTGCCTAGAGCCACTTAATTGCACGATAATCTCAGCTTTTGTTTAAAAAGAAATGTGCTAAGCCCTCATGATGGTAGGGAGAATACTGTACATTTGGATCTTTGGGGATTGTAGAAAGTAATTAAAAATATCCAGTATATATATGTTTAATTTCATGGTTTGGAGGTGGGAGAGTAACATTTTACAATATCACAAGATTGGCAATAGCATACTTGGTTTCCAACAGAATTGGCTTTTTTCTCTTGGCCCTTGTTTATTTCTGCAGCCTGATGTGCTTGTGGCTTGGCAAATAAGTCTCTCTGGACCATTGTAATACTTTATTGGTGCATATATAACTATTGGGAAAACAGCTGTAAACCAGAAGTGAATTCTTATTTTCTTTTTGTTTCATACTCTGGCATGGTAGATATTATAGCCTTGGTATTTTCTGAAAAGGCAACAAAAAGTCTTACATTTTCTGGTATGAACATCATGGGTACAGGAAACAAACACCTCCAATCAATGGCTTTTTTACCTAAAGGCCCTTTCTAGGGTGGATTATTTTAATGCCTTTCTGTGCTTGCAAGGCCACATATTTCTTTCTGATTCTTACTCTAAAAGCAGGGGTCATGTTAGGCCAAATATGACTGTCCTCAGCTAGATTTTATCTCCTTTCAGTGGTAGGAGAACAAGCTTCCAAGAACTCTGTCTGGAGGGCTCGCTACCTTTCTGCAGCTTTCTCACTTACGAGCTGTGGTTTTCTATTATTTCCTCCTTCTGTTTCCAAGACATGGTAGTACTTTTAGATTATAACAAAAGTCAGTTCTTCACCACCAGCTCATACAGAATACCAAAGAGCATGCAAAGGTGCCAAGGAGGGAGAGAGGGAGAGGCTAGGATGCTGTGCCTCACACAGGCTCCGTGCTCAAGAAAGACATTGGGAGTTTTACACATCCTATATCCACCCTACATCCAAAAGAGAGAGTTACCCTGTTTGTTGTTGTTTCTGGTTTTGTAGATGTCAAGGTATTAGTATAGAGCAGCTTGTTGGAGTACAAGGTTTTTCTTATACTTTGTCCCATCACATAAATTGTGGTGCTTCAGAGAAACCCTTAGGTATTGAGGCAGGCTAAGATGGGATCATGAAGTGTTCAAATGATGTGAGGGCCATTGTGCTGCAATAGCCAAGACAGGTGCCTGTTGTAATTTGCTATAGATACTTGAGGGGAGATCAGCAATGACTAAACTTCATCAGCTACAGACACATATATATGAAAAAAAAAATCCAAGACAACCAAAAGTAACGCTGTATAAAACAGTAGATATCTTCTGATGAAAACATGGCAGACCCAGCTGGAGAGAGGACTGAGTGCTTAGCTAGAGATTCTTCAGTAGTCCTTATGCTTGCACACTCTGCTACTCAATAGCCTTGGTCCTCTTCCTGAGGGAGCTTTTAAGGTTGCTAGACAGGCTGAAAGCAAGGGGAAGACTTCATCATGTTAAAACTTATACTGGCACCAGAGGACCAGGGATAAAAGTTGTAATGGATATACTCTAAAGCTGTTGTCACCCATTATTTGAATTTTATATTACAGGAATTACTATAGCAAGAACCACGTAAAGAAGTGGAGGACGAGTCTTAGGAGAAGCAGTGCAAATGCAGCAGTGAGCTGACCTGAGCTGGTTTTGGTGCCCAATGACACATGCTAACAAAACACTGCCTCTCCTGTCTAAGTGATCCCCATGACAGATGGAACCCAAAGTCATGGATGAAATTAACTCAATGGGCATTTTGTGGACACTTTATGGGCAGTTTACGAACATATATATTACAGGGATGGTCCATAGGCTAAGGGAATAATATCTGTGTATTCCATCAAAGGATGGGAATGAGGATAGTGGTTATTGGGGATGTATTGGAAGGTGTGGGATCATGATGTAAATGGAGTGGAATAAGGGATGGAGAATGTGCTGGTTTTGGCTGGGATAGAGTTAATTTTCTTCAGTAGCTAGTACAGGGCTGTGGTTTG
Organism: Bombycilla garrulus; assembly: GCA_013400315.1. Lineage (NCBI taxonomy): Eukaryota > Metazoa > Chordata > Aves > Passeriformes > Bombycillidae > Bombycilla > Bombycilla garrulus. The sequence goes on from VXBU01006155.1 coordinate 57,330, forward strand.
GATTTGTGCTGGAAAACAGTGTTGATTATTCAAGGGTGTTTTAACAATTTCTGAGCAGGGCTTGCACAGACTTAAGACCTTTTCTGCTTCTCATCCCGCTGCACGTGCAAGTGGGCTGTGGGTGCATAAGGAGCTGGGAGGAGACATGGCCAGGACAGCTGACCCAAGGGATACCCCTTAACATATGGTGTCATGGTCAGGATACAAAGCTGGGGGAAAGAAGACGGAAGAGAAGGATGTTTGGAGTGACAGTGTTTGTCTCCTGAAGTTGTCATGACACATGATGGAGTCCTGCTTTCCTGGGGATAGCTGAACACCTGCTTGCCTGTAGGAAGCAGTGAATGAATCCCTTGTTTTACTCTGCTTTCATGTGCAGCTTTTGCTCTACTCATCAAACTGTCTTTATCTCAGCCCATGTGTTTTGTCACTTTTACCCTTCTGATCCGCTTCCCCATCCCATTGAGGGATGAAGTGAGGGGGAGAGAGTCAGTAGCTGTGTGGGAATTAGTTGCTGCTAAACCTCAACACACTCCTTCACTAAGATGGCAGTGTTTTGTTCTCTTCATTTTTCTTGCTGTTTATTCTTTCATGAGTATGTAGTACTGCACAGACACAGCTCTGGTGGTTGAATATCAGCCACAGGAGAAACATAGGACCAGTGAGGGTGACACTGGTCTTTAAGTGATTCATGGAGACAAGCTCCTTTCCTGCCAGAAGGGTGGGAGGAAAGCAGACCCCAGTGTTGCTGGAAAACATTCTGGGAAATCTCAGTAAGTGGTTTCTTGGCCTCAGTGTGGGCTTTTTTCCCTCTTAAAGGTAAATTTTACTCTTAAACTGTGAATGACTTTGTTCAGGAATTTATACCTTGTGCCTGAAACATTGATGGCACTTAATAAATAAAGTGCTGTCACTCTTCTCTTCTGCTCCCCACTTCTTTTTTATTTCTTTTCCTGTTGCTCATTTGCTCTCAGTTCAGCTGCAGAACTCATATACCTTCACTCCAGGTAATCTCTGATCACTCTCTATCTTCTTCTGTAATAACTTCTCCCTTCAAGTTCTTCGTTTCCAGTGCAAAAATCTATGTGGAAAGTGACACGACGAAAGCAGGCCAACTGGAAGCAAGGTAAAGCTGAAAAGGCATGGGATCAGCTGTCTTGCTTTTGTTCAGTGCTTATTTATTAAAAGGCTCTGTATTTAAAACATTGAAGGAGATTCTGCAGAACACATCACCTCTTGCACCAGATAATCTGAGGCTGCTGAAACTGTAGTTGATAAAGCTGGTTTAAATTTCATACCAAGTATGCTCAATTTTTAAGTTGTTCATTAATTTTAGATGGAACTTCTCTTCATTTAACATTTACGTGGTTGTCATTTGTTACTACTTCATTAAGAAATTAACTGAGATCTGACACTGAGAATATAAGAAGATCGCTGTCCTGCAAAGAGATTCAACTGTAGATATACAAGATAGCACCAGCTGGGAACGGAAGCAGAAATAAATAGATGCAGGAATTTGTCCTATGACAAATGGCAGGACAGTAGCAGTAATGGGATGAGAAACTGAGTCTCCTAGCACTGAAGTCAATGCCCTTTTCACTGGGCTACAGTAATAACAGCAATGAGTCCTGCTAACAAGGAGGTAATTTTGGTATTCATAGCAAGATTAACCAACACACCATGTCCAGTAGAGACAACTCAGAATTCATATACACAAAGGACACATTTGTTACAAATTCACTGAATCCTTTTAACCTTTTTCCATTTATGTCTGAATATTAGCACTTGGAAATATGCAGAACTAGGGCTTAACAAGCTGAAAGAGTTAGATTATGGATGTTACTGTGCTCCTTCAATTTCATTAAATGGCATGCAAGGTAATTAAATTGAGTTTCCCCTCCTTAGAGACAAACCAAAGGGGCTCAATTATTGCTGCCAAATCTGAGAGGAAAAAAGAAGAAAGAAAGTTATAAAAGAAGAAGTGGCAGAAGCATGGCACAGGTGGACTGTTCCAAAGGGACCACCAGGCCATGCAGCCCTGCAAGATTAGCAGTGACACCACATGGACATGACTGAGTCTTAATGTTGAGTGATCAGAGAGAGGAGAATTTAACTCTTGAATGTGACAGAGAAAATCAGTATTTCCTCACCTTCCTCCCTCTTGGAGATGAAGAACAGGAGATTGCTTGGTGGTCTGGCTCACAGAAGGACTGGGATTCATTTTCAGCTTGGACAACTCCAGTAGCTGTATCTTCTGTAAAGACTGAATGCTCTCTGTGGGAAAGCTGTGCCAGGTGTAGAGATTCCTTTTTGTATGATCTGATTTTGTCCAGGAAAAAACTTGGAGCAAAACTTTGTTTTCAAATAGCTACCATCTAACTGCATTGCTTTTCTGCTAGTGGTAATGGTTGCTTTCTTAACCAAAAGACACATTTGAGAAGAAAGCCTGGTTGGTGTTTTTTGGGGGCACAACTAGAAATTTAGAGCATTTCCAGATGATAATTATATGAACAATACTGTAAGAAAACCATCAGATTTTGAATGTGAAGTTTCAAAGAATCTCTTCACAAAAGAGAGCCATCACAATTTGCCTGTGAGGAAATTGGAAGGGATGGACATGGCCACCTACTTCTGGATGAGGCCCCCTTCTCCTGGTTTCCCAGAGCATCTGATCAGTGCTGCCCAATCTACAGGGACAAGGTATCAGGGAAATCTCCAGTGTTGTCACTAGGTGTCCTGGATGACCCTCCAGGTTTTCTTCCCTTGTGTGTTTGGTCATTCTGAAGCACACACGTGGGCATGCTGTAGCACTGCTAAAAGCTCAAGCACAGACAGAGCAATATGAGATCTGCATTTGGATGGAGCAGTCTGAAGACGTGGGATGAAGATGCATCCAAAAAATGGCTTCTTTTCCAGAAGGAGCTGACCATCTTGTATGACCCCAATGGCACACCAAAGCATTTTGGCAGACTTTTAGAGCGTGAACTTATATCCTGATAAGATGTAGAGATGGAGAGAAGACTGCTAGAGCCATCTGAGTAGGGAAAACAAACACAATTAGGTGTAAACTGAAGATAATTTTCCTTCTTACATGTCCCCTCTGCGCATGTTTTCTCTGAGACCATTTCTTCAGCTGCCTGTATAGACATCTGACCTTGAAAACTTGGCCTGAGGACCTGAAACCACTATTTGTACCACTTGAAACACAGGCTCATCTCGTCATCACAGCTAGGATTAAAGCCTGTTTCCAAAGATGTGTCCTGTTGGAGTTAAGAGTATTACACTTCTCAATGTCTCAACACAAAGTATTTTCCATGTGGAATTGGCTGAACCCATTCTATCAGTGATCACTGTACCTGACATATTTACTGTGGAAAGATGACTAGACCACTAAGAAGAAGGGATACAGTTCAAAGGCTCAGCTGGTACATGCTCAGATTTCATTGTCTAAATATAAATAACCCTGTAATAAATGCTTGAATCAAAATTGTGAAACTTAGTTGAGGGTAGTTTCAAGATCCAAACCTAGAACTGCCTAGGAATTTCATGGCTGGTCGTTCTTGTGGGTTGCCCTGCCCACAGAAAAAAAAAAAAAATCAGGAGAAAAAGGCAGATTTCCAGCTCTGATGCCTGTGTCAGGCCTTGCCAGAAAGTGCAGGCTTGTGGCTGCCACAGGACATTGAAGATTCAAAGACCTTGGTTACCTTTCCTAACATCTGGACCTTGGGGATTTGCTTGATCCTCAGGACAAACTGATTTTTCTCTCTGCAAATGGGAGATATTAGTTCTCTAAACAGCAAGAATAAAGTCTGTATGATACTTCATTAATTTGGAATGACTGCTCTATTAAAACCAAATAGAGAAACAAAACCTCCACTACAAACCTATATAGTCTTCTCAGTTTAAACATGACTTTCTGTCCATACAACTTCCTTAAAGTTAGAACTCCACAGAGAAGCCAGCCAGGGTGGTCCTAATGTGATAATTCTGGGTTTCTGGTGGCAAAAAATTCCTTTTCTTTTCCAAAAGAAAAAGTATTTTTCTTAACATATTGAAAACCAGCCACACAAAGAACAACATTCCCTAGTGTTTGCATAAAAAAAGAGATGTACTCATAAAATGCAGATGACGGGCAGCTTTCCTACAGTCACAAGTCAGTGTATTCAAGCACTAGTATAGTTATTTTCTAAAAGTAAATACCTGTATTCAGATCAGTTTTGTCTGATTCAGATCAGTTCTGAATCAAAACTGATTCAGATCAGTTTTGTCTGAAGATACTTTTATTAGTGGTTGAAAATATGAAAACTTCTTTGTCACTCTTCAGCTCTCAGATCCAATTTTTTTAAAAATCAAAGTAAATCTGAATGCAATGAGGTCTCAGTTTCTTTTGAGTTGATTTTTCTTGTATATTAAAATTCTTCCATAATTAAAATTCACCATCACTATATCCTCTATTTATATCCATGTTATTTGGACATAAATTTAGGTGACTTGGACCTGTTATTTATTTGACTGTCAGTGATCAATAGGCTCTACCAGGTGAGGAGTCCCATTGTAATTGCTTGGTTTATGTCAACAGTACTCATGATCCCTAAATGGTCTTCCGTTCCAGCCCTGTTCAGGACCACAGAACTTAAACATCTAACATCAGGCAAGGATGGAGCTATTACAGCCAGTAATGCTAAGGCACAAATGAGATTAAGGTAATAAATATCAGATATCAAAGCGGCTTCAAAACAGCATATATCAGAGTCATGGAAAGAAAGAATTTTTCTGATTCATCCTCAGCTCCAAAGAATAAAAAGCCTTTCTGACCACTTAAATGAAATATTCTGTTTGATCCCCAAAGGAACTGTTTTATTTTGAAACTGAGATTTTTAAAAAATGTTTTCAATTTTATTTCAAAGTAAGCTGAAAGGCATCTCAAAACAAGAAGTTGTTTTTGCAAAGAAACACCCACCAAGTTTTTATTTTTGAAAATATTAGAACAAAAGATTTTAATTTTGGGGGAATTTCTTCTCAGTTTTATATGTGAAAACAAGTTGGTGAAGTGGGACATTCCTGGAAAGTTTTAGTGTTGACAAATCTGCATTTTTCATCTAGCAGAGTCCTGGTGAAAAATATTGCCCACTCTAATTGGTCCATAATTTCATAAATCAGATGCCATTCCTTCCCTTTCCCAATAAAATTTATATTTTGAAGGCAAATGCAAAGCTTTCCTTAAGAGGAAGACAGCCCTCAGCAGGAGAGGTCTCTAAATATTGCTGTGTCCAAACCCAGGATGAGCCATCCTGCACCGTGAGCTGCTGACATTGCGTTGATGCTGCAGGAATGATGCAACTCAAACTAGAGTCTAAAGCAATGTGACAGTTGTCTGTCAATGCAAGGTCACTGAAAATGTTTCATATTCTAAAGTGAGACTGGTAAACCCTCAGCTGATGTCATCAAAGTTTAGCTAAAGTCATTTGGTTTCCCATTGCCCATAAAAATCTGCTGGTGCCACAGGACCTTGGAAGGACAGCACTGCAGGCTTAGATTTGTGACACTCAGTCCTGCTCATGTGTCAGCTGTGGGGATCTTACAGAGGGGTAGGAACCCTAGTCTACTCAAGAAAGAGAAGATGCTGCAGCATACCTACTTTATTGAATGTAATTATACCGTTAGCCTCTTAACTACATCTAATGCAACTTATAAAAAACTTCAGGACTTGCTTTTTATATTTTGGAATTACACGGATTACTTTCATTGAAATTAACTCATTTTGAGATAGAATGAGTTCTATATTTTCCACAGATTTGGTAGCTGGTGGAAAATTATTTTCTTCGAGTAACTTGAAGAAGAGAAAGTTGCTTCCTAAGGATTGAGTGTAAGATACTGCTTAACTTCAAAAGCTGAAGGAATTACTTAAAAAAAGAAAAATGTAACTAAGAGTTCTGTGATTGCTATATTACTGTTCTTTGTTTGAGACTCTGAAAGAGAAAGTCATACCGACCTCTTCTCCTCCACAGAGGTAATGCTTTCACAGGAGTGTTTCATGCCAAGCATGTGCGTAGGTGTGGATGTTCTACTGGAAGGTTTAGAGGAGAAATTCTGTAGCAACCACAGTGATATTGCAGAGCAACAGCTGCCTTTCAGATTTGTTTTTTTCTCTGGTTCCACTGTGAAATACTTTATCTTGTAATTACTGTAACTTATTTGTATCAGAAGTGCCATTGTGAATACGAATTACAGACAAATGTTTTTATCAGCTTCTTGAGGGAGAGAAATGCACCCTGTGCCACTGGATTCTTTACCCCATTACAACTCCATCTCTTATCATCCCTCCCAAAAAGATTTGGTTTGGTGCTGGACAGTCTGAGAACCACAACTTTGATATGTAATTTCTGACTGTGTGCAGAATGAATGACTAAGTACTTACAGGTTACAAAACGGAGGTTAGGGATAATATCCAAGTTAGCACACTAGGGAGCTTATTTAGGGTTCAGGTGATAGTCTCCTGAGCTGCTTTAGATGCTCTGGAGAGCTTACACTGGGTTTGAGCTCAATCTTCTCAGGCTGAGGAAGCTCTGGAGTTTAGGTCTTTCCTGAGAGAATGCTAGGCTGATGGAATCAGCATTTCCTCTTCCTTCCTTGTCACCAAAAAGAGACATGTGTGCACCATTCAAGTCACTGCCTCATTTCTAAATCATGCAGCGGTACAGGAGGGTGAGCTGCTGCCTTGGAGAAGGACACTGCTTTACACTGCTTCTGCCTTTGGGAGCTTCAGCTGAGCACACTGAAGCCTCTCTCTGCTGTGCATGTAACCATTAGAGTATGCCTGCAGTCACACCTGTAGCCATCCGCTTGATTTTTCAGTGGAGCAGGACCAGGTTTTTTGATGTCATTGCTCTTTGGATTAAGCCTCAAGAGACTATTTCCAGGACCGAAGCTGCATCCTGTCATTCATGCCCAGCTTCTAGATGTGTAAAAAGCAAGAAGGAAGGACATACTGAACCTCCCCAAATCCTCATGTTGGTGTGTCCTTTTTCATCACTGACTATCAAAGTATTCAAAGTTAATCCTGCAACTCTTCCTGCAGGACGAACAAGTCCCTGAGTCAATTGCATACACAGAAAAGAACTTCTTCCCCTCCAAATGAGGGAGGTGCTTTATTGAAGAAACTCTGCTAAACACACACACTTCCAGCAACGCACTGAAATCAGAGAACAATGACAGGGACTATATTTAGGGGTTTTTTTTCCCTCTTACCTCTTTGGCAAAAGGAGAGTGGGTGGAGACAGACACTTTGGCTCCACGTTCACCTAAAAGCCCTTTCAAATGCCCGGCATGTTGAGCAACACAGAGGCAGCAGTTTCTATCTTCATCTCTGCGTGCTGACAGGGGGAGAGGAGAGTTTTAACTGGATTGGCTTGTTTCCTGTGGTGAGGCACAGTTTGCATGGGTGTAGCAGTAGTGAGGTGGATGCGTAGCCACGAACGAGGCCTGCTGCAACATAGGAAACAGCAGCAAACTTGGCCACATTTTCATGTGGATGAGCTGATAGCTACTACTCCAAATTCCAAACTAAATCCAAATCTGAGGCCACCACATTAAAGTAGTGTGAAGCTCCTGGTCTGGCTCACAACGTCCCATGATGCACAAGAGATCACCTGCATGACTGGAAAGGTGTTAGATCTCCAAAGACTTTCCAAGAAGGCAAAATGATTGTTTGGTGAGATTCCAGCTCAAACCACTTCCATACAGGACCTGTGAATGAAGTCTGTAACATGATGTCCTTCCCATCTCCGATTTTTGCACCATTTGTCCACTGAAAGAAGATGAGTACTATATTTCTTGCTTGAAGTGCACAAAGCTGATGTTGTAGTGTCCTGCCCCTGTGAAAGAAAGGTCCAAGGAAGTGGATCCCGTCTAGGGGGAATAGAAGAAAAACTGGCCCTGAGTGGAAAGCTGGAGCATATGCTTGCTTCTAAGACCAATTTGCCAAGATTGAAATGTTCTGGAGGCAAAGGGATTACACCAGACATGAACCTGTCCTGCTGTGTTTTGTAAAAAATTGGGTGTGTAGAGTACAGCTGCCTTCAGGCATGTTCAGCCTGCAAAACCTGTTAATCTTGGTAGAAAATAGGATTTACTGCCCTCAAATGCACCACAAGACCTCTGCTCCCATAGTATTTGTGTCATTAAAATAATTTCTATCACTACATTAAAAGGCATATAAATGGAAAGAAATGCTTTTCCTGCCTCGAAAAACACTGAAGAAAATCTTGACAAATTTAAATACACCAACACAAGGATACTGAAATATTGTTAGTATTTATGACAATTTAATTTTTCCTTAATAACTTTCTCCATCCCTTTTAATGATGCACAAACAGCACCAATAGTAAAAGTTCATGCTTCTGCTCTGTGATTGTTTTAAACTTCTCTATTCCAATAAATACCAGATACATCTGTAGATTAAAAGCAAACTTTAAGCTTTAAATAACCTTTTCTTCTCTCTTATGACAATTCAGTTATTTGTATTTTGTTCAGTCAGACTTACCACATAATGTCCCAGATGTGAATTTTTATGTACCTTTTCTAGTCTGAATATCTGTCAAACTCTTACAACAAAGAACTATTATTGCTTGGGAAATGCTGTGCAAGTGGATAAAACCCCATACATTAATATCTGACCAGTTAGGCTTTATCCAGCTTGGTCCCCAGCTTCCACATGAGGTTGCTTTTAGATGCTTCATGTTTGGTTCTGTGGCTGTGAGGTCGTCAGGTGCACTTATCCCAGTGACTCATGGATCCACGTGGAGCCCAGGGGAGGAGGTGAAAGGCGAGAAGGGCTGTGTGTGAGCGCGTGGGTACGCGCACAGCGCAATCCCAGGCACGCAGTGCAGCGGGTGAGGCGAGGCAGGCAGGCTCTGCTGCGCAGTGCCCGAGGAGGGGAGGCTTCCTGGCAGCAGAGCCTGCCTGCTGCAGGTGCTCTGGGGAGACATTGCCAATACGGCTGTGATAGCTGGCTCCACACATTGGTCACTAGGTGACATGCTTAGGCTTAGATCCTACGAACACCCCTTGTACCCAAGAGCCCTTGAAAGAGCGAAACCAGCAGGGCCAGACACAGACATGAGCAACTCCACGGGGTTATTTTGGGTCCTATGCTTCTGGTGTCCTTGGGAGCCTGTGTCTTCCGTGCCTTGCATCCCTCCTGGCAAGCTGCCTCTCGGTAGCTGCTTTGCAGAAACTGCTGCCTCCCTCATCACACTGACAGGAACCAGTACCTTTGATATGCAGGGATGAAGGTTACCATGGACCAGACAGCACAAGGTGGCCTGCTCCACTCTGGGTCACTCCACGCACTCCATCCTGAATGGGAATAAACTTTTCAGGGGAGGATCTCGGGCAGAAGGCTTGGAAATGAAATCTTCTTTGGGAGAGCTGGGATGCTAAATGGAGAACTTGGTGTTGTGGAAGGGCCTGGAGATGTTCTCTTGCAATTATTTGAGTAGTTGTGAAAAATAAATCAGTTCAGCTCATTCTCATATGCCAGTTGGCAGACAGGACAACAGGACTGGAAAGGTAAAGCAAAGCTGGTGACACCAGTAATGATGTAAGAACCTGAGATAAAACATGTGTGTCCATAAACAGCCATGCTGAAACCTTGGCTTAGTCAGCATTACGAAGCTGCGTGCTAGCAGAACAGCTGACAGCGAGAGAAGGTGGCAAGCTACTTTCTCATGGGCAGCCAGTGATGTGTTGAGGCATGAGCCCGGGGGTCACTATTCAGGCACCCACCCATAGAGATCCTCCCTGGCCAGCAGCTCCTGTGCCACTGTCTGTCACTGTCTGTTGCTGTCACACAGACCGGGGGGCGCTGTGCCCGTGGACCTGGGTGCAGAGAACTCAGCATTGCACATGCAGCACATCCCATCACCCTGCACACAGGGACCACTGCTCCATGGCCCTGCCCGGTGTCCTGAACACTGCACAAGGCTCTGCAAACAAGTGGTCAGAAGTGCTCCAGCATTGCCTGGTGGTGCTGGTCATACTGGGAATCGAACTATTCCACTCCCTGCTCACCATTTGAGTGAATGGTAAGTGTTAAGTACACATGAAGACCCTCAACATGTTTGTGTTGGGATACAAATCCACATCCCACACCATGCCTCATAAATGAAGGTATACATAGATGAACCTTGGGAAGTGCAGTGGCTGTTTCAGAATATGTTTCCTTCCTGAAGCAGATGACTGAGCATATTGCTGCTGCTGCATGTTGTTGGTGCTGGAGAGTGAGAATGTTGGAGATGGCAGGGAGAAAAGGAGGGAGAAGACTAATTTCTTTTTTACAACCTGCCTTCCCCTTCAGTGCAGGAGCTCAGAGGTATTCATTAGAGGGAAAATCAAGCAATTTTCTCCCTTTCAAAAATTAGCTGGGGATGTCCATTCTATTATTAGTGATGTTCACATTCCAAGCAAAACTACGGCTGAGTGTAAACCTCAAGTGCTACTGGACTGATTCAATGTCATTCCAGTGGAAGATGGTTGATTCAGTGAACTGTATTTCAAAGCCTGGAACTGAATGTCTTTCAAAATTCTGGGATGTTTTTGAGTAGTGCCATCTATTTATTCTTCTCCTGTAGGAAAATGATATACAGCCGGGCTGTTACAGGCCAAATGATACAAAAGGATTTCAGCATTATTCCTATCCACCCTCTGGGGCTGAAGCCACCCTTGAATAGCACATAGGTCAAGCACAGTCCCATCCTCCTACAAGATCTGCTGTACCCTGCTACCCAGTGTGACATGGGCTGTGACCCACAGTAGGTAACGGAGAGGTTTGGCTTGGAAAGGCCAGGTCAGCCTCTCTGTGCTTGGCACTTTCTCCAGTCAGCAGAACAGGGCTGCTCTGCTGCGACTTCTCTGATGTTCCTGATGTCAGCAATCACTCTGCTATAGAAACACAGGATAAGTGGAAAACCAGCTTGATCAAGATTCAAACAGCTGGTCTGGAACTCAGCCTCTGTTCCCATAAGAGGCAAAGGAACATTAGCTGGGCAGTGTCAAAGTGCATGGAAACTTAGAGCTGCACACTCTCACCAGAGCCCATCTCACTGTCGTGGGTTCCCCATCATGGGGTGAGGAATTGGGTTTTATACCTCCCTGTCTCCTACCTCTTACTGTATTAACAGTTATCTGTCTTGAAAGTGTTTGTGCCTTTCCTCTAGGGATTCAAAAAGAAGGGTTACCTCCCTGTGCAAAACAAGGTGAAGAGGATAAAAATAGTGGAGTGAGAAGTAGTGAGGAAAGATAAAGTGTCCTTTCCCTGGTGAGCTCCAGACTACTGTTTGGAGAAGAGACAAGGCTAGGAAGAGTAGAATGATGTTTGGAATTCCTGTGATGTTTGTCCTTCTTTGTGATAAAACTCAACAAGTGTTTACACCAATTGTGCTCAGAAATATTTAGTTTCCACACATTCTATTTTGTGACTTATGGCGGGTGTTGTCAGCTTCACAAATCACACTATTAAATTTTACAGCTGTAGTTTCTTCTAGTAGCATCATGTTTCCATGTATTTCCATTCCCTTGCATCTCCCTACAGCATGTGACATTGCCCAGGTGTGCCAACAGTGGCTGCTTACAGCTCCTCTGACCTCATTCTGGGAAAGTATCTGTAGAAAGTGTCTTGGGACACTGCCCTCCAGAGTTTGCCCTTGAATTTTTCCATCATTACTAATGACTGTACAACTCCAGCGTCAGCAGGGGCTACTGATAGCAGCAGGAGTCCGCACTGCCACAGTGTGTCCTGGATCCTGTGAGGTGACAAAAGAGCAGGATGGCTGAGGACCTATTTCCACAAGCCTTCTATCAGCACTGTGGAGGCACCTCTGGCCACAGCCACGCCACGTTGCAGGGAAGGAAAAAATATGTTGGGTGGAGGCTCCTGGAGGCTGCTCTGCATGCACAAGACTGCCGGGTTGCAGGAAAGAATGTCCTTATGTTGTAGGCGCTACCTGAGGTGCAAGCCCTGAAGCTGCCCATGGGGCAAAGATGTCCCTGAAGTGTTTGGGAGGGGTGGCCAAATGCTTGAGTGTGTCCAGACTCTCAGCTGTGCAGTCCAGACAGCTGGGATGTAAAAGTTTTCTCTGTCAGCAGACGATGTGAGCTTGGCTTTTTGTGAGCTCTTTGCTGGTGAGCCCAGGATAGAAGGAGTGAGCTGCGACACACCCTCCTGGGCCTTCCACGGCAGCAAGCTGCTTCCAAACCTGCAACCTCTGCAACTCAAGGCCTCCCTTCTCAACATCTGCTTAGACTCTGCCACTGATTTCAGTGTCCTAGGCACTTCTTTGTGCATGGAAATTGATCCAGCTTCTCTGCTTTACTGCCCTTTTAAGAAAGGTACGAAGGTGAGGGATTTCCAGGGAATGAAATGAAAGTTGAGATTTCTCTAACTATTTACAGTCCCTGTTTTTCTCAGTGCATGGGAATCGTGTTTTGGGAGCGATGTGTATCATGGCCCTGATTATTTACATTCATTGCCTAGTTATTTTTATCTGAGTCTGAATTTGTGGGCTAATTACACAGGCACACACACACAGACAGAAACCACTTTGGCCCATTCCCAGAGATAAAGTAACCTAAAGCATGCATTACCAGCTCACTCAAAGGTTCTTTCTACCATTTATCTGATAGATCTTAAAAACAAAATGTTTTAATGCACCTTCAAATGAAAATACAGAACCACCATAACAAGGATTTCCATGCTGAAGGCAACCAAATTACAACACATGAAAGTCTTTCCTAGTGCAAGTCATACTACCTCTGGGTGCCACCTGAAGCTTCAGAAACCACAGCCCTTCTCCAGGTGGACAGACATAGCACGTGGCATTTCTCACCCCATCCCCTCACCTTGCCATGGTCCTGCTACTCTCACTCAATGGTTGAATTTAAATTGTGATGCTTTTTTGGTTGTTTTTTTTTGTTGCATCACTGATAGAGCACCTGGACAGTCTCAGGAGGAAGGTCTATCCCTGTAAGAGACTTGTTAAATTGGGAACACACCACGATCTTCCCTGTCTCCAATGCTCTGAGCCATCTTGGATGTCCTTTTTCACCTCATCCCTCCCATACAGCCAAATACCCTTTTAACCTTGTGAGAGCCTGTCAAGGAATCTAAAAGCTTTCTATGAATGACACATTTAGGGATAAATATTCTGCACCATGACTTTGGAGAAGAGGTTGTGTTGGGGGTGAGCAGGGTGAGCATGAGTGCACCCAGCCAGCCAACAGGGAGATGCAAGTGGAGAGCTGTGGGGGGGAATAGAGTGTGGGGATAACATTGCTTTTGAATAGCCACTTGTTTGGTGCTAAAATGTGAACATGATCTTTGGAAGCTTATGAGCATTATTTAAGAGAGCTTTGAGAGGTTTTCTTTCTTTATAAGGGAAAGGAAACTTTGTCAGAAACCCACTCTTCTCTCCACTGTATTAGGTTAGTTGGAAAAAGCCACTTAAAGGCAGAAGTGAGAGTTTTAGGGAAATACCTTCAGACTGGCATTCTCAAGGAAAGGTGGACAGGGGACTGGGCTCAGGTAGGACTGGACATGCTTCATTTCTGGCATGCCATGAATCTGGGTGCAATTACTTTATGTGTATTCACTGAACTCAGAGAAATGCCAGAAAATTATGGAAGTTTAAGAAATGTGTCTCCATATTAATTGTGTTGAATTACTGTTTTAAAAACTTCTACTTTACCAAAAGACCAATGTTTGAGGCTGTTCTTCAGTTGGGCTCTGAGGTGTGCCATGTAAGATTAAATATTTTTCTTCATAAACTGTGATAAGAAAGTTGACTCAGTTTAATTTTGGAGACATCTCCACTGATCCATTAAGGATGTCCTAAAAAGATGGAAATTGAAAAGGTAAAAAATACATCACAAAGAAGACAGTGTGCATTTTTAAAGTAAAAAATTAGATAAGAATAAGTCATAGTAATCAAGCCTCACAGAAGCAGCTACGAGTGATTTTGGGTGTCTGATTCTGCAAGGGCATTTGTCACTTGTAATGAGAAGACATCAGTACTTGTGCAAGTAGCTCTCTGTTGGAGTATAGTATCATATATCCACATATATGCTAGCAGTGACAGAACTAGAGATGCCAGCCATAGACTGGCCTATTTTGATCATATTGCATAAATGTTTGCATATATAAGATATTAATATAGCATGTTTTTAACTTCCTGCACCAAAAAGCTTACCATTGCTCTGCCTCTAGATACTTTTTTTGTCAATTTTGAAGGGTGTATCTTCCATACAAGGGTTTTGTGTGGCATCATCCAGATAGCAGGCCCCATTTGCTTTTCTCACCAGTCCGTCCTCCAGGGCCAGCGCATGCCTGCTGCAATGATTGCTAGGGCTCACATGTCCCGCTCCGCATGGTTTTGCCTTCAGGTTTCTTTTTTTTCTGAAAGTGTTCTCTTTTCCTCAGGAAACCAAGCAGCTCCTGGTTGCATCCAGCTCTCCTGCTGGCAGTGCCGGGGCAGAGATGCTGTCATTGCTGTGGCACAGCAAATGGTCCTGGAGATCACTGCTGCAAGGAGAGCACAGCAAAAGGGAAAGGTTAGTGGGAAAACAGAGCTTAGACTGCAATGGATCTGATGCATAGGTAATGACTTGGGAAAGTGATATAGGATGTTGTGATAAAACCATCTGTGTGATGCCTAAGCTGTAACACCACAAATGCAAAGCCATACTCATGGCAAATGCAAGTTCAGAGGCACCCTTGGAGAACTTGGGTGTAAGAATGCCGATAAATAGCAAAGGAAAAAGTCCTCCCAAATTTTAATTTGCATGATACAGTTTTTAACCCATAAAACCTGAGAAATTTAATATCTCACATCAAGGTGAAAGGAGTTTGCCTTATCCCCAGTATTAGGAAAGGTCAGTACAAATCAATCTCCTGACAGTACTGTGACACTCTGAAAGCATTTTTATGGTCAGGGTTTGCTTCTGTGTATAAAATTAACTTCAAAGCAACTTTTCCCCTTTTCTAAAGAACTGAGGCATTGGGTTAAAAAATAAATAAAAGAAGGTAAAGTAAAAGAGACCAGATCTTAGCACTTCCCAATGAAAATGAGATTAAGAAGTTTTTATGAGTCATAGACTCACAGTCTTTCCTTGATCCGTATGTGCACAAAAATGAAAAATGGCATATTTAGCTGTGAGGATCCCTTTTAGATGGTGAGAGGCTTTTAAAATGGTAAGCCTTTTTCAGAAAGCAGGCCCTACCTTTCCCTTCCTGGGTCAGACTTCATGTACTATTGACACTTAATGCATGGTGCTGGGGACTCTGGGCCTGTTTTCCTCTTTTAGTTATGGTTCATTGCCACTTATCTGTATAAATTCTGTATTTCCCAGCCATGAAACATGAGATTTGTAAAAACAGTGATGGAGACACTACAAATTATGTCTCCCCACTTTCCCTGGCATGCACTGATACAAACAAGCACAATTGTATCATGCTATTTTGAGTCACAAAATAATAAAAATTTTCATGTGAAGATGGCACTAATATATGCAATATTATTTGAGCCAGTGGACTGTGGTAGCAGGATTCATGAATTACAGTGTTCAAAAATAAAAGGAAAGCAAAGCTGTTTTTTTCCCATTTGTGATACCACCAAAGTCCTTTAAAAAGCTGGCCTTTAATTCCAGTGTTGGGCTAAGCCTGAAGAATTAACCAATCCAGGGGCCCTTTTAAGGACAAGGCTCCTGTCCTTCAGAGCTGCTTTTCATCCCTGTTAGACATATTGGAAATAGCCCTGCTGCCTATTTTTTTGATCTGCTTTCCCAGGATTTGCTTTCCTGCGAAGGCTCTATGTCAAATAAACCCCTATGGATAAGATTCACATCCAAGCTAATCAAAAGAAAAGGCTGGAAGGAACTTAGAAGGCCAAATCAACACCTCCATACTGTCCTTGAGACACATTTGCACAACTGGTCCATAAGATTTATTGCAACAGTTGCTTCACTGCTTTGCCAACAAACCTCAGCGTTCCACTATCTCAGCAATAGAAAGATTTTTCTTAAAGTGTTTAGCCTGAGTCATTCTGGCTACAATTAAGATATGTTGCTGCTTTTTGATACCATAGAAACAGTGATCAGATGTTTCTCTTCTTGACAAAGTCCTTTTACGTATTTGATGGTGTTTCCCTCTTGGAGTCCCTAGCCCAACTCTTGGTATTTCTTCAGTTGCTCCTCAAAGGACTCTTTGGATTTTTTACCTCTGGGATGTGTCTGAGAAGTCCTCACTTTCCTTGGTATGCAATAGCCAAACTTAAGTGCATTGTTGGATCTGAAACTGCACTAGTGCTTTTAAAAGCAGAAGGATGCCTGCAGATGCCCAGCAAGCTGTGCTCCCCAAGAGCAGCATTCTTCAGTCCCAACACAAAGTCAGACTTCTTTGCCACTGTGTGACAGGGTTGACTCACTCAGCCTGTGCTCCATTTTAATGCCTGCCTCATCTTTTGACCTACTCCCTAACCAATTTTTATTCCTTCTTGTGCTTTTGCTTGATCATGGCTACCTAAATTTATTACTTTGCATGTGACACTATTAAATTTTCTCTTTTTTCTTTTTTTTTCAGTTGATTTCTTCAGCTTGTCAGATCAGTTTGGATTTCAGCCTGTCCTCCAATCTGACAGCAATCTCTGCAGTATCATAGAATCTGTAGCTGTAGTAAGCATAATTTTTATTTCATCAGCCAGCTCACTAAATGGAAAAAAACCAACGTGTATAAGACAGAACCTGTGAGGATTGAGTTTTGTATTTGAGATATTTTTGGATTTTAATTTTGAAACACTAAGCTTTCCCCTTGGTATGGTACCCAGTTAATTAGACACATATCTTATGGTATTTTTCCATAGGTGGGTTTTTTACAAGGTGATGACAAAAAAGTCACTGATGTCAAGCTGGACAGTCCTGCAAGACCATGTAAACATTCCAGCCTGCTGGCAGTTCTCTGCCCTTTGCCACACCTGTGTGGCTACAGATGGGAAGCCATCACCCAGGCTGCCACAGAGCTCTGAGGTACTCACGACTCGGAAGAGGTTTACACAAACTCTTGGAGGATGTTGGTGGCTCTTCACAATGACTTGAAAACCATGTGCTGCAGAGAGACCCTGATGATGGCAAGAGGCCAAGGAGTAGAGCAGAGACTGTGCCTAGCATTACCTAAAAATACATTTTCATGGGTCATCTATTAATTGGGTTAATATCCACTTGTGGCAGACAATGAAAGTGGCCATGTTTAGTCTAGATTTATCTAAGACAGGTGCTGAAAACCAAACACCCAGTGAAGTCTGAGCAGTATCCTCCATTCAGGCACTGACATTTTGCTGTCCCCTCTTTAGAGGTTCCACACCACTTATATAAAATGCATAATGTTATGTGAGAGTTAGTAGTTCTCACTATGAAAAGGTGATAGCTTGATTTCTATTATTTTTAAGTGGATTTTTCTTTTCTGTAAAACTGTAAGCCAGAAACATGATTGAAAGGCCAGAGTAAGGTAACAAATGCTAATTTTCTTGTATGGTATGTTATATGTTGTAAGTGAAAGCCAGAAATCAGAAGCTTTTCAACTTGACACATAATGATTGCCCTTAGGTACTGGCCTGCTTTATTTACAAGATGTTAAAAATTACATTGTGAATACTCATATGATCATAATAAAATGATTGCCTGTAGAAGTGTGAATTTCATTTAGCCTTTACAAAGAAGCACTTAGTGGGCTTTGTACTGCGTGGGCACGACCTTAGAAAAGGCCTATCATTTGACTATGAAAACATGGCTTAGTTCCAGTGCTAACAACATCACTCTGCTAAAATAACTTTGGTGGGCACAATGACCTATAATTTTTGTAACACCATTGGAAAAAGTATTTTCCTTACAGTAGTGTTAATTGTGTACAGGATAGATTTTTTGTATATATTAACAGTATTTGTTTGATTAGCTATTTTTAACAAAACTAAACTGTGAACTACTATCTCTGGATGCTTCTTTCAGTAAAGGGTGAAAGCACTCATGCCCCACATTAACACTGTTCTGTACTTGATTCTATTATCTCATCCTTTTGGTTTTTTATGTGAATCTCAACAGAGCCACCAGAGCCACATCAGTAATATCAAATAGTATCAAACTGTATAAAAATATGATGATGAGGAAAATATGACAGCGTGCACTCAGAATTATAACCTGAAAAAAGCACCAATGGAATAGAAATTGTTCCTCTGACCCCATTCCCACTCAGCCTGGTTACAGAGCAATTTAACTCTGAATACCTCAGTAGTAATTCCTGATTTTCACCAGAGTGAGTATGGCCCGGGGAATAATGCATTTGCCATCAGTTCACACTGACTGTTACCTTTTCTTTACTTCAGCTGATGTGTATGATGAGATTGACTATTTTCTAGGCTGTATCCTCTAACTTATGTCATCACTGACAGCAATAAAATGAAGAAAGTAAAATGCAGCCATTTAATCTGAATTGTGAGCTATGACTGCATGAGGTTAAGGGCTCATAACATGCATACATGCTTGCTGCAAACACTACAGAAGAGGGGTTTTTGTATCAACTCCAAATAATTTGGATGAGAGCAAGTGCCTTTTTCACTTTTTGGTTCTGTTTGCCTTGACACAATTCTGCTATCCAAAACCCCAAGGGAAAATATTTCAACAAGGAGACAGTCTTCAGTGATTAAACTGCCATGAAACAGAGATGAAGTTGGTGGGATTGATTGGCTCTCACTGTGCCTTGACGCAGCTGTGGCTTGGATGAGCAGGGTTGGTTATGAGTCAATCTGACTAGGATGGGATCATGCCAGAGGTCAGGGGTACCAGCCAGTTAGAGGAGTGCAGGCAGCTATTTTCTCCTTCAGGTTTTGTTTTTTTTAATGCTGGTGATTTGTGACACTTACTGAATGAAGAAAGTGTCCCCAGAACAGTTTTCATCATCATGGACCCTTGTTGCGTGGAGTGATGCTTCTAGGGTGCAGCACCCTCAACCCTCCCCTTTAGCAGGGCAAATGCAAGGACCTGAAGGAGCTTTTTGCAAGAGACAGTCAAAGCCTGGGGAGCCCCCCTGGTTTCCTAAGTTACTTGAGCAGACAGGCCAGGACCTCATTTTGAGGGATTCCTACATGGCTCCATTACTGAAGCAACTGAAAATCAGGGAAAATGTTGGTAAAGGTGATAATCTGTCATTCCATATTCTAGCTCTGCCCCATTTTCTTCTTTGCACTTTATTTTATCCATCCTGAAGGAACTGTGTCTCAGTCTCATCAGATGGTGTCCTTGTGTATTAGCAAAGAGGCTTCAACTGCTGACTTTGAGACACGAAGTTCTGTCGAAGGAAGTGGGCTATGGAGATAAATTTTTGTTTCAGTTTGCTAAACTCCGTGATTTGTTGACCAGCAAATGATGCCATGAAGCCTGTTGATCATCCCTAAGGGGCACAATGTGCAAGAAGGTAATGGTGACTTCTTCTCATACAAGGGTTTGAAAGGATCTGGAAAGACTGTTGCATACTGACATGAAGAGACCACTTTGAACACAAACACATATCACAGCAAAGTTTAAAGAAACTTCAAACTTCTGAACTAATAAAGCAAAATTGGAATGATGTGCATATCAATAAAGGCAAGAAACTGTCGATGTGGTTGGCTTAGTGGTCTTTCTGTGCTGTGAGAGAATCCTTAAATAGGAATGAATTCACTCTCTAGCAGGGTTTTGCTACAGTTTATGAAGAAACTCAGCTAGGGCTGACCCAGACATGCTGCTTAAACTGAATCTAAGCTGTAGCCTCCATAAATCATGTTAGCAGATTAAAGTTACAATTGAAAGGTCTTGATTTGTAGGCACCAGACTGTAAATTAGCTACTGAAGTAGAGAACTGTGAGTTTAAGAACCTAACTGGGAACACCCATCCCATATTATATGTATTTGGCAATAAGCCTCCATTAAGGGACCAAAGAAAACAACACAGCCGTGACTGATCAAGTGGAAGCAAAGTAATACAAAACACCCATCAGTCTTCTTGCTTCTAGAATATCCTGGAGACATTAAAAAGCAGGCAAGAGAGTATGAATCTTGCCTTTCAGTAAGCAGTTACCCTTCTGCTGTTGCAATTCCTAGATTTTGCAGTATTCCTGAAAGCATTTTCCTAAGTTCTTTGGGCAGATTCAGGCTCATACACATTTTTTCCAGCAGTAGGCCACTCCCTTGGTTCACTATGGGGGCCCACTTTGAAAGGTTAGTTGTGAATGCCGTGTTATAATCATCTGCATCTATATCAATTAGCTTTTATGGTTGCCTGTGCTTAATATGTGGAGTTCAGCTTTGCATTTGACACACTCCTAAACTATCTGTAATTCCTCTCTAAGCTTCCTCTCTTCTCACAATTACTTGGTTTCCTTCAGTACTCCTTCACCATAACATTTATTCTGTGCTTGTTTTCTTCTCACATAGTCCAATAGGCTTATGGTATACTCTCTGTTTTAGTAAAGCCTGTTTCTTGTGCTTGGAAAAGCTGCAAGAAAATGGCATATTTCTTATGTTGGGAGGAATGAATGTGGAATATCACATTAATCCCTAAGTACAGAACTTCTCACGCTTCACTTTCACTTCAGCTTTCACTTCAGTTTTGACTGGAAATATATATGGCATGAAAACTTTAGAGAGACTGAAGATTGTTTGAGGGTGGTTATTGAACAGTATATAAATAGCTGTTGGGAGCAAATTATGTCATGACAGGATCTTGTCATGTACTTCATGCAGCTAAATTGTCACACTGCAATGCCGGCTAAAGTTAAGGGGGACTTTCTTCTGGAAAATGAAGTTTCTATTAAAAAACCCCAAGCACTTTGAATAATTGCTAACAATAACCTGGACTACAGTACTTCAATTGTACAGTTCAGGAACATTAAACCTCTTAACCTTTGAGTTGCCTACTTGATTTTAAATGAATATGGTACTTAAGATGATAACAACTGTGCAGCTTCATTCTTTATTAAGGACACACATGATTTCTCCCTCATACATTAACACTCTCATTATAATAATAAAGAATGGCAAAAATACAGGTATCAAAGGATTATTAGTACCTTCTAGACACAATCTTTTCACAATTCCTGTTTCCAGAACTACACCACTCTAATTAGCCTAACAACTACTGCTACACTCAGAGTGTCAACAGTAACATTTGATGACACAGAAACCTTGAAGAGACTCATTTCATCCATTGTTCTGTCAAGGCTTTGTTCAAAAAATCTGGTTTATGTCTGCTCTTTCTCCGAGTTTCTTCTAGAGTGTGCAGAGAAAGGCAACAATAGCATCCATTCTTGGGGTTAAGATGAATCCAGCTATATATCACAGAGAAAATCTGCCTTCTTCCAGAACACCAATGCACAAACATACTGCATCCAACATGAACCATTCTGATGAGGTTAGATGCATTTGCATGGTAAAAGGTCTCCACATCAAAATGTAGATGCCACACAAAACAATAGACAGGCCAAGAAGAAAAACATGTTTTGCTAACAACAATAAAGGCAGCTTAGCTTCTAGTAATGGATAAGATATAGTATTTTGTCCAGATTCAGTTAACTCTAAATATACAGTGTAACACTCCTACCACAGGAATTGTAATAGATGCTGGCTGCAAGAATCAAAACTTGAAGGACTTTTGAGAAGGGTGCCCAGCTGGACTGCCTCAAGCTTTAGCAAGGGGGAAGGAGGGAAGGCAAGTCACAGGCACACAATGAGCTCTCAGGGCAGCCAGGCTGTGGTAGCCCATGGAGCGCTGTCAGGGCAGCACCAATGCAGCTGTGAGACACGAGCTGAGCAGGGCTGAGCTCCCTAGAAGGGCTCTGGCTGCCCACGTCCATCTGCATGCCCAGGGCCAAGTAAGTGCAGGAGGCTCTGCTTCTGGCCCTCAGATGGGCAGCAGTCTGCAGCAGGGTGCCTCTACCCTATCCTGTAGGATAACCTCAAATCTGAAACACAAGGCAATTTTCTCCAAAATGAAAATAATTTTCACTTTAAAAGACTAGAGATGTGCTTACCACAAGAAAGATTTGATGAGCAGGCACAGACCAGATTAATTACTTTGCTTGCAGCAATTCTATGCATCAAGGTATGGAGGGAGGAAAAGAACCACTTGTACATAAACAGAGTATAAGAGTTCAGCTCGCCCTCAGGACACAATTGACTCTGTCAGCCACATTCTAGCCACCCTTCTCTGTAAGTGAAGGTAGTCTACAAGTCCAGAAGGTCTGAGTTTTAGCAGAGGATTAAATATTTCTGCATAGTCCTCACTGGACAAGCTCAATAAAGAGATTTTTTTCTCTTCTGTTGGACCTCTCCTGGATTTATCAGCCTCTTTTCAAGTCCACACTTCCTTCAGATCACTGTTCCAGCATTTCAGATATGATCCTTATTTACATGCAGTGGATTTGGACTAGATTCACAAAAAGTTTACTCACCTAGCATCACTTACCTGCCACTTTATTTCTCAGAACCACCATTTGCATTCCCATTGAGCTGCTTCATATGCCTGGAGGTGCCTAATTCTCTGCCAGAAAAATTCCTAAATATTGCCCCTGAACTTGCCAAGGTCATAACAGTGTGAACCTCCAAGCACCTAAATCACATCTAAGCTCTTTTGGGATTTGCAAACAAAGTGTTACCCCCCGCTTCCAGGCCTGACCTGACATGCATTTCCAGAGAACACCTTCCAGATCAGGCACCACACAAAGTACAAAGCTCAGGAAGAAAAATGGCGGTGAATCTGTGGTTCAGAGCATCTATGCAGCATATGTGGAATGAGGTTCCTCTCTTTTGAGCAAGGAGAGCCCGTCTGTTTTACAGGCTCTGGTCTCAA
Source organism: Bombycilla garrulus (assembly GCA_013400315.1). Taxonomy (NCBI): domain Eukaryota; kingdom Metazoa; phylum Chordata; class Aves; order Passeriformes; family Bombycillidae; genus Bombycilla; species Bombycilla garrulus. The sequence goes on from VXBU01006155.1 coordinate 80,248, forward strand.
GTAATTTCTGTGGTTGAAGGTACTCCTGCTCTTGAAAATGCCCCAGTGGAAGAGCCAGTCAGGATGTAATCATGGGGTCAAGTGGGGAGAAAAGTAGGAGAGAAATCAAGTGCAATCAGCATGGATGAAAACTCTAGCAGTGGATTTACTGAACTGAAGTGAGAGCTACCCTCTTTCTCTGGCTGTTTTGCTCTGAGGGGAGAGGCACAGCAGACAATGCTTAGCAACTGCAGAAGTCTGGCAGAGGGGATGGTTGGCCTTCATTCTCTTGGGAATGATGAAATGGGGGAAAAAAGTTTTCTCTGTCACTTCAGGACAGCTATGTAGGTTGCTGAGTACTGTCTGAAAGCATCCTCAGTGTCTGAACCCTAACTCAAATTGCATTCTAAGTGGAATGAAGCAAGTTTCCAGAAGCTTAAAAACATCACAGGGCAGATGAAAAGGCCTTGTATGCATGTTGTGATTTCCCCACTACTTTGACTGGATAACTATCCCACAGATTCTCTGCTTTATTTGTTAGATTTGTTGTGCTGTGAAAGACCAAGCTGTACGAGAACTGATCTCTGGAATTCAAGTAATAATTACTTTAATATTTATTTAAAAAAACATTCCGAGACAGTTCAGATCAATTATGGACCCAGTCAGTGTAAAACAAATTTGCACAATTGGGACAGATTTCATAATGCCCTCTGGATTCAACTAACTGGGAAAAGAAATCTTTGAAAATTACTTCCAACCACATTAAAGATAGTGGCATTTGCATCTGATGTGCTTTGGGAAGATGACCTGAGCCATAGTGAGCCTGCCACAGCCCCAGATGGAGGAGACCAAGAAGGCAGCCACAACCTTCATAAACTGTAGAGATTGTTCATCCTGAAGCAAATTACCCAAGATTTTTTGAAACCCATCCACTACCACAATCAGTAACATCTCTACTGAGGGAGAAATCCCTACTTTGCTTGAGATTCTACTTACACTGAAGTGAATAGAAAAATTATTATTCTCCTTAAAATATTAAAACACATTATTAGAATTAGTGAAAGTATCTACTCAAAAATAGCTATTCCGACTTTGGTCAGAGACAACTCAACAGGTCATGCAGTAAAATTCAAATGTGGCCTAGAAAAGTGAACAGGTGAAACCATCTTACTGGTGAAACTACTATCAAAATTTTTCCAATTTCAACAAGACTAAAATCTCCCTCTTTATTTTGGTATGGATATAACCATGTGACAGGGGCCAGGAGAATTTATAATCATAGATGCTGTGACTGAAAGGTCATTCAGTCGCTTCTCCCAAATATTAAATAATTTATTCCTTAGTGATACCAGCAATGAATTGCAGCTCATACTGAATTCAATTATCTGACTAAAAAGGCAATGAGAATGTAAGGACATGCAAGCAACCTTCATCATTTATTTCCAGGTGATTTCCTGAAAGTAGTCACAGCTTGATGCTTTTGTGAGGTCCCATAACTCCCTTCTCAGAGAAGATGTATTTAAAGTAATCATCCATTTATGCCATTTATAACTGGCAGATAACTGAACACTAAGCACCATTTTAGATTTGCCTGATAAAAAAATTTGAGAGCGGTTTCTATGAAAATAGGATTTCAGTGATATTTTGGGAGAAACATTCTGCTTATATGTTTCTCTAATTTAGATAATGAATTTCTACTAACAGACCATGAAAGAGTCGTGTGTGAGGCTTTTGTGTAAGATCCTTTAAACATGGCTGGGGGAGAGGTGTCAATTAAAAAAACCTTTTCTCTCATTTTGCACCAAGGTTTCCACATTGCCACAGAAATCAACAGCATTACAGCAGCACAACCAGGAGAGATGCAGTCATGAATCAGACCCTGAGCTAACAGCCTATTTTAATTCATGTTCAAACTGTGTTAATTGGCAAAAGATAAAACATCCACACTGTTTGTTTTGCTGCTGTAAGGAGTTTGTGTTGAAAACCGTGACTAAATAATAATTAACAGGCTTCAAGTAATCAATCAATAGTATTTCATGAAAATAAGTTGTAAACTAGAGTCTTGGACTCAGCTTTAAAGTTGGTTGGTGGGTTTTTTTTCAGTTTGGGTGGGTTTTTTGTTTTCTTAGGACAGCAGTGGTGCAAAGCTGAAACTAAATCCAGGCTTGCACTTCATTAGCAATTCCTTATTGTGGTTTTACAATGTTAAATTTGTACAAACAGATTAAGTGTGTTTTTTAAGCTGTTCCTAAATAGCCTGGGAACTAAGAATTAAGTGCAGATTCTGCCCAACCCCTCAAAACCCAGCACACCCTTCTCCAAACCCAACACCTGCTGTTAAAAATACATCACACAATGGCTCTGATCTTACCTACCAGCAGATGTGAAGATGCCCAGAGGTCTCTCAGATGTTTGTGTTCCTGGGTCACGTGAGGGCACCAGGAAGGGGAGGGAAAATTATTCTGGAATTCCAGAGGTCACTGCTGGACAAAAATAGTGAAAATTGCAGACATGTAGAGAAAAACAAAAGGTTCAGAAATCTGGAAACTCGGCCAAGAAGCTTTACTGGGGGCAATGTTTCATCTCTGAATTAAAAAGAAAAGAAAGAAGAATACAGCAAAGAGATTAAAATATTGTTATCACAAGAAAGAAAGAAAGAAAGGACTCTTATGATGGTCTCTAGCCTCAAGCTGAAAATAATTTAAAACTTCTAGCCAAGTCAAGGGAAGGCAGGCTTCTCTGGGGGAGCTCTTAAACACTTCTACCTGCATGTAGCTGATACATTTTTCAGGCTGCAACTAATTATTATCACTAATAATCTGCTTCATGCTTTTGTTCTCAGAAGAATTTTATTTGCAGACCACTTGACTGTTCTGCATTTTCTTTATCTGTACATTTTTAGCCAGGGAAAGAGCCTAGAATTTAACCTACTTATTTTTCTTGTGTGTTCATCCACATGGTAAATTTGATTCTAGGGAGATTATTCACACCGAACAACCAATATTCAGAAAAATCTTTGTCCCTCACCCCATGGTGTTTGTCATTTCCCCATATTAGCTCTTTGTGGGTCTGCATAATTTTCCTCGTACAGAGGAAGGTCTCATGCAGTCCCTGCCTGAGGAAGCAGTGTTTGAAAGGCTCTTGTACACATGTGGAAGGGGATGAAAGCCCGGGCCATGCACACACAACACATGGCAGCACTAACAGTGCTCAGAGCTTCTCAAAATAATCAACTGAGCTGCAGTGACACAGCAAAATACATCATAATCACATCAATTATGCAATCACTATTTTGTGAAAACAAGCCTCTGGGATTTCTTTTTAAGTAATCAAAGAAATATCAGACGTGAAAACAATGAACCTTCCTATTACAAACGAGTAAGTTTCCGCTGGGGAAGGAAAAAAAAAAAAAAAAAATAAAAAGAGAGAGAGAAAACTAACACAGATAGGCCATAAAACTGTCTTATTTTGGCTTCAAGAATGTGACCAGCTTGTTGTCACCCCTGGGAGAGGGCAGAGCTGCTCCGTGCCAGCTTGCCTATGCCCCTCCCTATGCGTGGGTGCCGCACAGCCCCTGTCCTAGGATGCCACCAATGTGACACTTGGGCTTGGTGGGAGGAGGGAGAAGTACTGGTTCCCACCGCCGCGGATTTCACACCCGGCGCTCCTCTGCTGCCTCGGCACCGCACAAGCATCAGCGGCTTGTGGCTCTTGCCGGGTGGCCCAGGGAAGAGAGAAGCCTGCATCCTGCATCCTACATCCTACATCCTGCACCCAGGGGAGCCCGCACTGTCTCTGGCTGTGCTGCACAGCCCTGCATCCCCGTCCCCCAGCGGGATTTTTGGCACGACACGTGCGTTTTGGTAAACGCTTTGGAGTTTGGCAAAAGCTGGCAAAAGCCCTGACTAAATGCCCACAGCACTGCCTGCACAGAGCCATTCCCGGGTTCCAAAAACCCTCCTCCTGCCAGGCTCGCGTAAGGCTCCCAGGCCCTCCCGAGCAGGGCTGTGCAGGCCTGGGGGATGGGATACAGCTGCTGAAGCCGCAGCCTGGATCTGGCAGCAGCTTTGCTTTGGAAGGAACTATAAAGAAACACTTTGCCCTGCAGCTAAAGAGCCTGATAAAAATCTGTGAGCATGTGAATGGTGAGGGGAAAAAAGGGTCAGCTCAGTTCTCTCCCTTCGCTATTGCCTTCCTCTTGAATTCTTAGACCATCCCTGGTGCCTGTGGCCACTCCGTGGGGCAGCTGGGCGCTCCCTCTTGTCTCCTCGTCCATGGCAGACTCCATTGGGAGCAGCCGGCCTGGTGTGCTTGAGGAGCCCGTGGTGCCTGCTGCGGCAGCACCCACGGCTTCTCCATAGCCTCAGAGGCCAAGGGAGCGAAGTCTCCCAGGCACCGGGCAGGAATGAAGGAGCGATGTCTCCCAGGCACAGGGCAGGGATGAAGCAGACGCCATGTGGGGCTGAGGGTGCCGGCCCTGAGCTCCCGCCTGCCTGGGCGCCCCAAGAACCCCACCCCTATGGTGCATGCCGGGGTAATCCGGCCCCTCGGGGAAGGGATCTGGGAGCAGCGGGTAGCGCGGCCCAGCCTTGCTGACATCAAGCGTGAATAATTGGGCTTTAATGTGGCTGGAAGGTGGGAGGAGTGAAGGCGGCAAACACATCACCTTTTCGCTCGGGGCCAGGGCACGGACTGCTGTGGTTCCTACTCTTTCCCTCCAACCCTCCTTTCAACCTGGCTCTGGGGAGGCAGCCCTTCCCCAGCCCTTGCAAAAGGCTTTGAGCTCAAAGGAATCTCATAACCTTGTTCCCCTGGCGCTCCCCGGGTCTCCCCAAGTTGACGTGGCTTCAGCCGCATCGGCTCTGCAAGGCAGCCGGGCTCCCACCTCATCCCATCCCAGGGAGATGCTCTCTTTGGGTTCCTCCAACGTGTGACCCTGTGTGTGGGGTCTGAAGGATTCCATCACCTACTGCCATTACATTTCACTGGGGGATTGGGTGCTCCTGGACAGCAAACCCCCTCTCTCCCTCCTCTGAGGAGAGGGAAATATCTATAATGGTCCTAAGGCACATAGTGTCTCTGACAGTACAGGGGATCTTCCTTATCATCGTCATCTGCAGCATCCCCACTCTGCTGGAGTGCTTCAGTTTATGCTCACCAGAACAAGTTCTTCACAGCAACATTAGAACTAGGCAAGTGAGATATCCAAGTTTTAAAAATATTAGGGGTTGAAAAAAATAATTGTCCTTTCTGTTAACTCGAGCAGATAAATTAAGGTGGTGGAAACCTGCCAAATCAGCTTTGCCACCAGAGGAAACTACTCCATGCAGGTACCCCTTTCAGCAGAGCTCATTCCTGTGAAAGACGTGGTTAGTAAATGATTGTGTAAGCAAGCACTTTATATGACTTTGTATTAAATGCTTCACCTGAAAGTCCTCCAGTCAAGTATATAGAAAAGATTTCATATTGCATCCCCATCAATTCTTCCTCTCCCTCTGCTTCCAGTCTAGCTACTTCTATTCCTCACTTTTATTCTCATTTGCTCCTCTCATTTTCTTCCACCCTGTATGTTGTCAAAGTTACTTAACTCCCTTTTCCACAGACAAGCTATGAAGACTTGGCCCTATGGATTCCAGTGTATTAACAGGCTAGCCAAAGGCAGGCAAACCAATAAAAAGAAACCCATTTATCTCAGAGTTTTTTCACTTACACTTCCCTACAAATCCAATTATAAGGACTGCTTTGTTGTGAAATATTTTCGATGTGTCTATGTTTCCCCAGCTCTGAAGCATGATGTTGGCAGGCACATGAAGAGGTGGGGTAACATGTTGAGAGTTTCCTTGCATTTGAGCTTCAAGACTTTTCAGCCTTGCTGTGGAGTAGGGCGCAAGAAATCTCCCAATAATTATCTCTTTAGATTGTGTTCAAATACACAATAATAAATAATAAACTAAAATAATAATAAAAATTTAAACACAATAATACATTCGGTAATAAATATACAGTTTAATTCTGTATGTAGAGGGTACTCCAGCTGGGTGATAAGCATAAACCACTGCTGCTGATCCCAGTGGAATGCTTTGCATACTTAAACCTGCGCAGAACACATCCTAATCACATGTAATGTAAAAACTATTTTATGTGAGGGAATCACTCCTTCCTAAATATTTCCTGTAAAAACTTACCAAAACAGCAAATCAAATGTACCTTTGACTAACACCTAATAGCAATTCAGAGCTTTTGAATTATGGTTTTGAAGCAGAAAAAATAGAAAGCTGATTTTACAGAATGGAGGAGAAACGAGACATTGTATTGTATACAGCACACAGTGTGAAGGTCAGGTAATGAATTCAGGTAGCCTGAAAGGAAAGGAAAATGAGTGCCTTATATACAGATGCTTCTCATAGTTATTTCATTTACTGTAATTCTCTCTATATACAGTCATATTTCTGCAGTTCAAACTTAGAGTAACTCTAAGGAAAATGGCAATAGGTTAAGATGCAGTTATTAAAAGAACTGGATCTACAGTTTGCAGGCAGTATTTAGTGCACTGAAATATCTAGATATCCAAAGAATCAGGGGCACAAACTATAATAAGTTTCAGGGAAATAGTCTGGAATTTATCTGTAAATTTTCAATTTCTGGAATTCTGCTTCTGGTTTCAATAACAGCAGAAGACAAACAAATATGAAAGTGCTGCTTCCCAGCCTGATGCATGCTTGCAGAGCAAGATTGAAGAGGCAGGTAAGGCACTGGATTAAGGCTCAAAAGACCTAGGAGGGAATTTCAGCTCTGTACCAAAGTTCTTTGATAACAGTGGGGAAACCCTTTAACCTCACTCTGTCTCACTTCTGCATCAGTAACACAGTCTGGACTGCAAAATTGCTGTGCTGACCTTCTTTTGTAAGAAAACTTCTCCATGTCCACTAAACATCCATCAATATTGAACAGAGTTGCCAGGTACTAGTGCAAGGATAGCTCAGATTTTGCATGCACCATATCTTGCATAAAGAAAATGCAAGTGCAGGTGTAGAGCATGGGAGATGCAAACATTGGGATGCAGATTCTATTGCCTTCCTAGTGCAGCATGTGTGCAGTCATACTACACGATCCACTGCAGCCACCTCTTCACTCTGATTCAGCCTGAAAAAGCCGTGAAAAAGAAAACGTTCTGCTCGGTGTTAAAATAGCGCCAATGATGTAATTTAAAATGTGTAAAAACATCAGTAGACTCTTAACCAACACCTTGCCAACACCGTAAAAACAGAGAGAAGACAGAGTGGACCAGATTCAAAAGGAGTGGACCAGATTCAACAGATTTTTTTTCTGTGGTCTTTTTAGAGAAGAAAAGGGCAGGGAGGGGGAGAAAGAAAGGTCCAAGTTGAATAAATGTAAATGTATGAATGAGACAGTTCTAAGCATACCCAGGTGTCTTGCCAGCTCACTGCAGAGAGGTCACAGAGAAATAGAATGTCTAATCATTGGAATAAACACAGCTGTGCATACTTACATTTTCCATACCATTTTGCTAGTAGGGGAAAAAAATCATTCCTGAGATCAGAAGATCTTTTCCCAGCCACTTCTAGCTCTTTTAGGGTTTTTTTTTCTTTTTTTTTTCTTTTTTTCCTTTTCTCTTTGTTTTGCTTAAGAAACGTGTGGTGGTTTTAATTTTTTAATTTTATTATTTTATTTTATTTTTTGGGGAAAAAAATTAAGCTCTCCTTGCTCCAATTGGTTGTCGCCTTTCAGGTGATTATTAGCATGTGGAATGTTTTTGCCTTCAAATCTTTGGTATTAAATTGTACAGAATTGTGTGAAGACAATTTTTTCAGCATGGGATTTAACACTTATGGAATTTTAAGGTAGAGAAAAGGGAGACTAAAAGGATTTTTGGATCGCAAATGCAAAACTGGAGGATTTTGTTTGAATAGAGCCGATTGCAAAAAAGAGCAAAACTAAATTTACTCAATGCAAGACACACAAAATTCAGCAGGAGCAACTGAAGGTTATAATTTCTTAAAATTTCTACAAGCTGGGGAAGAATATTTGAAAACCTTTGAATTAATCATGAATATTTTGAATAGATATGTTGTTTCAAGATTTTATACAAATCAAATGTGAACCAAGAAATCTGACTGCAAAAAACCAAGCGTGCCTTTGGATAAATCAGCTGGTCAAATAACAGATATTAACTCTCTCTGGAAACCTTACCCCACTTGTACTTGCTTTTAAGGAATTCATTGTCACAGCATTTTGCAAAGAGAATTTATGACAGAGTAGAATGGTTCCTTGCAAATTTAATTTGAATAACTGAAACTATTCTTGAAATGTGGCCAGAAACCTGCTTTTAGCATGTCATTTGAAAACAAGGGGCTCTGCCACCAATTACTCTTGCAGTTACATGCAAAGTACATATGGATAAAACTTACAGATACTGGTCTGTTGTTGAGAATTATAGAAGCTGCTATCTTCATTTCCATAAGTATTCCATATTTTTCTCTGATTTCTTTTGTTTTATAACTTGACCAAAAATATTGTTCCAAGCTGAAAATTTCTTTTAATTTATAGGATGGGGGAAAGAGCTCTGTTCTTATATTAAAACAATCTTGAGTCTGTCATGGCTCAAAAATAAGTTTTGTAAAATGAGATTTTACTGTTGTTTTAAGAATGTGATACATTTGCTACTTTGGTGATTGAGCGAGTGAATGCATTTTCAGGGCTTGATGGTTGTCTGAAGTCTGATAATTTCAGCCTCCCTGAACAGCTATTTTATCTGCAGCAGGCAAATGTTCTTCGTGAGACTGCTCCCACCCAGCTGAGAAACCATCACCCCTTTCCCAACCCATGGGATCTCCATGCAGGCTGCTTGGCAGTCACAGATAAGCAGCTGAGCAAGAGGGAAAACTGGCACACTCAGCTCCTCTTGAAGCTGGACCTGGCTGACCTGCTACCTCCTTTGGTGTAGCAGACATTAATCAAGACAGCAGGATTAGATGGGAGCAATTTTTTTGATGTGGCTTTCCATCTCTGGAAGTGCCCTTAGCGCTCTTTCCCGGGGCAGACGTGGGCATGGCAGAGATGGCTTGGACACAGGAGATCCAGGCAGAAACCTCAACTGAACTTTGTAGCAAAATGAAATTTCATTTTTTTTTTCCCTAGGAAAAGTGGAAACAAAAGGACAAGCGACAGAGTGAGATCATTATGGCTAATTCTCTTCTAAATATCCAGGCCAATTCAGATAATGTTATAGCAAGGGCCATATTGAAGCAATCTTTAAGTAACCTTTCCCACCTGCTTCTGCACAACCTTATCACTGTTTTTCCAACACAAGAAAGCAAAACTCCTACCAGGCCTTCAAACAGTGCACAGGGCTTGCAATGTGCTCCAACAGCAGATCCCTTGAGCACTCTCGGCAAGTGAAGGGCTCTGCTTTGCCTTTTGAGGTAGAGCTTCATAGTTGTGCGCTACACAGATTTTAAAAAACATTTTTAAAAACCACACTTCTGGCAAAAAACCACATGAAGTGAAAACATCTCTTTAAATGTATTTTTAAACAGTTTGCTCACACAGTAGAGTCCATTGAATATACAAATAGCTAGTTGTAAGTAACTAGGCGACTCAAAGCTGTGGAGCAGATCAAGTACTCACAGGCAGGGGATATCCAAAGCCAAACTTTCATTAGGTGCATTTAAAGCTTTGCAAATTTGCAAACTAGAGTCAGATTTGTAATATCAATGGCCCAATGCAGCTGGTAAATTCTGGAAGTCTGATTTGAGTCTGCTCTGTAGTGAGAACAGGTCCAAACACTTTTCCATCGTAGCAAGGAAGGATGAGGTGGGTGCTGAACTTCCTGAAATGCTGAGACCAATGGAGAGCTCAGGAGAGCAACAAGAATGAGATATCTTTGCAGCTTGCCTTGTGGGGAAAGCCTAAGGGACCAGGGAAGTTCAGGCTGGTGAAGAGAGGAGTAAGAACATGTATCTAGTTGTAGAAAGAAAGGGAGGGACTAATTAATCTCATTAATCTACAGGCCCTGGAGAACAAGTAATAATGTTTGAATTACAAGTGCTACAATAATATGCAAAATATATTCTGTTACAAAGACTAGGAGGAGACAATACTGTCAGGGCATGGGACCAAAGTGCAAAGGGCTTGATTTATTTTCTAGCTCTGCTGTAGATTTCAACATGTCTTCAGCTCTTTCATAACTGAAGGAGGTTCCAGGAGGATCAATGAGTTAATATTGACGTATACAAGTCTTAGTAGAAATTGAGTTTAGGTCAAATTCCACTTTATACCCATAAAACCACAACTACAAAAACCCTTGTTATTTCTTTACAGTAATGGCTATATAAGAAAGACACATTATCAGATAAACTGCTTCTTGTGTACAACCTATTCACAAATCATTCCTAGAAAGACAAGGTTATTAGATAAGTTTTGGTTCTCTGACTTAGCAGCCAAAACTAAGGACCAGTTTAAATGATGTTCTAAAATATTTCAGTTCTTCTATATGAAAGAAAAAAATATTTTGCTTTGCTCAGTATGAAATATTCCTTTTGATCCTTTCTAAAAGAAGTGCATGAGACTAAAGTTGCAGGGAGGGAGAAGGACCCAACATTTTTAGCTGTGGAACTGCTTATCTGCAAGGCTCCAGCATCCCAAGGCAAGGAAGCTGACAATTTTTCTTACTGGCATGGTTCCACTTTTTATGTTTGTATTTAGATTTTTTGTTTAGGGTAAGGTGTTCCACCTTTGGAATCAGTGTTCTCCCCACCAGCCTCAGGACACGTGTCCACCTGCCACTTCTGGCTACATGATATGGCAGCACCCCACACAAAAAGCAGTATCAGCAGAAAGATGTGCCCAAGCACATCTTGGAAACACAACACAACTGTGCCAGAGACATGCCAGGGACTGGCACGGTGTTACCCTCTCAAGCAGATAGGAACTTGAGTTCAATTCTGCTCATAAGAGTGTGCTGGCTGTTGACTAAAAGGGAAACAAGGTCATCCCCCTCTATTTAGGCTGTCTGGCAAAGCTAACTTTCCTGCTCCCAAATGTCATTTTACTGAAATTGTTCATTGAGCTGAACTATCCAGCTGGAATTAGCTAGTAGAATCAGTTCAGCCAAAGTCAGGGATGCTGATTTATTTTGCCCAACAATTGAAAATCACCAAAAGTGAGGAATATCACACTTCATTATCATTACAAGTTACACATGCAACTTAGAGAAAAGGCTACAGAGCAGAAAGAGTTCTTTTAAGAAGAGTAATTAACCCTCAAAGCAGGTCAGATAGGAATGGGGTAGTCTCAGTGGCTTCTAGCCTTCAAGTCATGATTGTCCGTCTTTCTGAAATGCAGGCTATAATTCAAGCAGAAGTTAAAGGCCCCCTTCCCAAATTATTGTGTAATGTTTGATGAATTGTGCTGTGCAGGTTAGAGTACGTACCCCTAGTGTTCCATTAGGGCTTCCAACAGCAGACAACGTGAAAATCAAGAATAAGACTGTGACCATGACCAGCTTTACTCTTAGCATTACATTTGATGTGTCACACCGAAGGCTTCCTATGAACAGGAATCCACTGGAAAAGCTAACTATGGTTTCATTTATATATTGAATTAGTTGAAGATAATTGTATGATTATTAATTTTCCATTCATTCTCTGGACTCTCACTATCGATTTAACTTGAGTGACTTTGAATGAGCTTCAGCTCAATTGAAATGGAGCATGCAGAGATAAGAACATCAGCACACAGGCTCACACTTAAATTACACTGTGAATTAAAATCTGGCTTGTTATTCTGCTTCCAGGAAGAATGCAAACAAAATCACTTGATGTACCATGGAACCCTGAACGGTGTACATTTTAATTGTTCATTCCCCCTGATGTCTTGTTGGCTCTGTAGGCAATGCTCTAACTGCCAACAAGAAGTGAGTTGGAAATAAAGATACATGGTTCTGGGATTTCAGCTAATTCTAGCCAGTCTGTGGAGATGACAGAAGAGAGAACTTTGGAATGTCTGATCACTTAAGAAGCTGGTTATAGCCATAGCTAATGGAAAAGGAACGTGGTCCAATTGCTCCCTGTTGTGGCCCCAAACTGAACAGGTTATTATGAAACATCATTCACTGTTGCTCAGCTGGTGTTTCAGGGCATGGCTGATCCTGAGTTTACTGGTGTGGTTTGGATAAACATGAATGCCCTGAAATAGATTGATCCTACTTTCTGGCCAATTTGCACTACGGATCTGGTGCAGTGCAGAGGCTGTCTTGGCCACTTCTCATGGCAGTATCCGGTAGAGAACTATTGGCCCCAAACTGGAGTGAGTCAGTCCAGAAGCTGGCTTCACACATGCAAGCCTGACTCATCTTCCAATTACTGAGGAAATGCTTTTATCCAGGAAATAATCTACACCATCAAGACCTTTTTACAAAAGATGCTTTCCTCAGTGTCATTCATAGAAAACCATTGAAACACACTCTTAGGGCCAAGATGGGTTAACCTCTTGGAAAGTAAGATTATGGCATTGCACGGAGAGCTTGCAGGCTCGGAAACACACATTTTCCAGTGGAGCTACCAAGCTGGACATGAAGACGTGAAATACCAGGCAGGGAATTGCAAATGAGAGTGTCCCATAACGAGGGGTTTGAAATCCTGCCCGCTGTCAGAGAGGAGTTTAGCACAGGCTAACTATCCCCTCCAAACCACCAAGCAGAGAGAAACCTTACCACGCTCCACTCTAACCTCTGCCAGTCCCATAGCCAGAGCAGGGGGCAGCTTGTCCTCCATTATCCTGGCACTTCCAAGACTGCTTCTGTTCCCTGCCTAGGAGGCATGCAGCATTTACTGTGAAGAAGACGGACAATACAAAATACAAAATAAAGGAAATTTCTCTAGGGAAAAGGAATGATCAATGAAACTGTTGCTCCTGTGGTGCAGCTGCTGGATCCTGTGGGATATCGATGAACAGCCCTTTGTGGATTGGTAGAAAGAACCCGCACTATTGTTATCAAGATAAAACTATTTGGGTATGAATTTACCATTCCGTTAAGATACGAAAGACTCCTGACAGCAACTTCTAAGCACATCCTATTCTTCTTTCCTCCTCAGAACTGTGGTAGAAAAACAGTTTATTGATTTCTGCTAAGAAATCAAGTGTTGTTATAACTCTGAAGGGTGTCCAGTTACAGAGAAAATCGGTGGTAATCGGAAGCGTCGTGCAGACCTCGCATGACCCTGCTCATTCCAGCACAGAAAACTGTTTTTGTCTCACTTCGAAAGAAACCAGACAAACCCTGCAAGGTTACTTATAATCCTGACACCACTCTCAGATTCGCCATATGCTGGGAACATGCCTTCTTGCCTATTTACAGTATATATCTGAAGGACTTTGTTACAGCCCTGATATTTGGCATATCTTAAGCCTATTTAGAACATCAACACCATCAATCACTTGGTACGGGGCCGAGCAGCTGGATGAACCTTGGCTATCATGTGAAGGCTATTTGTCATCTGGGCAAGTCTGTTTGGCGCATAACACTCCAGTCCCAGAACAATTTTCCCTCTCCAAAAATATTCTCTTTGATTCAGGAAGCACGTGATTAATAACAAACAAGGGTTTAAAGATGGAGGTCAAGGCTGAAACCTTAACCAAACAAGTGCATTGCTTATTAATGTTTGCCTCAGTCTTCAGATATTCCCTTGAAGAATACCCTTGGTGGAAAAACACAAAACTGTTTCTAAATAACAGGAGATTTGAAAGATATGCTTGGTGATTGCCACCACAGAGGTTTTTCTCAACTGTGACAATGCTGTTTGTACAAACTGGTAGCCAGACAAGAAATCGCTAGCAGGAGCCCACATTTAGGATGAACTGTGCACACATTACATTCCCATTCTCATCCAGTAATACTCAGCACATCTGACATTTAGGCAATTAGCCCTCTCTTTAAAATAAGAAATATTAGCTGACATATCTTAACCATCTGTGTGAGCCAAAATAAGAGCAAGGGAGTTTACATAAACAGTCTTAGCATGTTTAACAAGCATGTAGCTAATGATTTAATTTTTTAATCCTCAACAATAGAGACTACTGCATATAAGCAAGTGCTGCATCATTTATGCCTGTGCTGTTAATGAAAGACTAGTAATTAGTGGGTGACTAAACTTCAGAAGAACATGTTGCTTCAATACATGGTGTAAAAGACAGATTCTCCCCAGCCATCTGCAGAGCCAGAAGGAAAAGGGAAGAGAAAAAATATTTTGAAAATTTGCCTTATCAATTAAAGTATTTTGTTCGTATCTTCAGCACCACTTTTTAACCTCTCTTCACCACTTGTCTCCCCATCTTTCCTGTATTTGTTAAGTTACCTAACCTGGTTTAGAATGTAAATAGAGAAGTTTTGTGTCACTGTATTTTTATAAGCAGATTCCAACACAACACAGTGTAACCTGACATCTGAGTTGCTGTGAGGTTTGCTGGGTACAAGGCACAGACGATGCTTGTGCTTACAGGGATGACTCTGTTAAGCAGTGACAATGCATGCAACAACCAAATTTGTTAGCACTCATTGTTACTGAGGCAGGGTGAGCGACCTTGTCATATTTAACAGTTCTGAGCAGACACAGCAGTGGAGATCCTAAGGGCAAATCCAGAATTTCCATTAGTGATGTAACAATATACTGACATAATTAACCCCTTTTCCACTTCCAATGGCTTAAATAGCTGTATAATACAGCTGGCAAACTCCTGGTGCCTGGAACTTGGGCAGCCAGGATTCGTACAAACAGAAACCAAAACAGAAGTCGTAAGCATTCTGTCTCGACTCCAAACAAGTGCAGCATTCAGAGGGGAGTGTGGCTTTAGCCCGAGAGCCGTCATGCTAGCACGGATGCCACCACCTCCATCTCCCAGCACTGCTACAACAGCAGCAGCAGACACAAAGGGTACAAGTAATGGCAATAAGCAACCCAAAGATTTGGCAAAAAATGCTTATTTCTAACTGCTTTTCAAACGGAGCTGAAAACCCTAGGGACTGAAGAGTGAAAGATCTTGTTTACAGTTAAATTCCTGATCCACGTAACTAAGCAACACAGCACTGAGGCTCCATAAAATGGAAGCAAAGTTAATTTTTTAACAATGCCACATTACCTTTGTACATCTTGTTCCTGCTCTCCCTCAGGGTCTTACATGAATGAATCAGAAAATTGCTCCCTTATGTTAGGCTTGTGTCTGCACCTGCATTAAATTCATGTCAGAGAGGGGTGGAGGAGGCAAACGTTGGGAGCACCAATAGCATGGTACTCCTGGATTTCAGCTCAGCCTGTCCAATATGACAATTGCCTTTAATAGCTGTTCAAGGCACTACAAGAAATGAGCCTTGCACCAGTGGTGGTCCCTTCAGATAAAAAAAAAAAAAAAAAAAAAAAAAAAAAAAGGGAAAGAGAAAAAAAAAAAAANAGAGAGAGAGAAAATAAGGAATAATAAAACCAATCTGGGTTCTTGTTTAGTTTAATGCCTGTCTCTCATATGGCTGGTCATCTCCCTGCTGCAACCAGTCAGGGAAACAGAGTCCGTGTGAAGGAGAATTAATTATGTTTACAACATCTTTGTAAATAGAAGAGCTTTCTGTGCACCAGGTTAATATTTTTGATGGTAGAAAACTAGAGTTTCAAGCCATTGTATCTGGGGTCTGTGGGTGTCTCAGTGCTGGATTCCTGGACCAATGCCTGTAGCCCTGGCCTGGCTTTGGGCCAAATCCAGAGCTGAAAGGGGCTGATCTCTGGTTCTGGTTTTGGATGTCACTTCCATGATTTTGGCACAGGCAAATCAGAAAGCAAGCTCAGCCTTGAACCCCAGCATTAGGCTGAACCTAATATGAAACTTCAGCCTGCTTCACATTATTCCTGCTGGTTAATTCCAGCTGTTAAACTTCTCTCCCCACTACCGAGCCAGAGAGTGTTTTGTTGACAAATTTGCCATGCATTTCAAGGAAAGCAGAACCTGGCCAAGGCTTTGGGGTTATATTTTTCTTTTCCACTGCAGGAAATGGAAGTGTTGGCAAAAATATTCGCCGTTGTTTAGGATAAGAGAGTGTTTGGACATATCCAGTTTTAAGCGGTCTGCTTAGTCTGATACTCTTGATATATGAGACAGCAAAGAAATATGTCTAGGAGTCTTGGAATGAGGCATCTTTTTTATAAGATGAGTGAAATACACACGAGGATGAAATATTACTTGCATATTACCACCAAAGCTGGTCAAAATTCACTCAATTGACTCCAGATGTGGGTTTCTTTGGCAATTTTAAAGTTAGCACTACTGTAACTAGGTGTGAGGCCAAGGCAAACTACTCTAGTGCTTTATAGCACTTGGAAGCTACAGTAGTCAAATCAAAATATGTTACAAGAGAATCAGTTTCTTTAAGCTTAACAGCAGGAAGGATTTAATATACTGAATACAGCCAACCCATCTTCATTTGAAGGAACATAAAATAAATCCTTACCATATTTGTGACTTATTATTTGCATAAAGGACCCAGTTCAAGAAGCAGATCCCTGACATTACTCATGCAAGTAGGGCCCTACAAACCCTCACTATTTTTCACTTGTTTTATTTTATTTTATTGTATTGTATTTCCACAAGATTACAACTATGCTTAAGGTGAGCGTGCAACTCCATGCTCTGCTGAGGCAGGTCAGTAATCTGAATATTCAAAGCTACTTTTCAGCACTTATCAAGTGCTTAATGAAAAACGCTAATTCTATTTTTTTCTCTTTTCTTCTGCCTTCTCATTCTCCTTGCAATTAGGCACCGTGTGTAAAAAGCTTCACAAAGGAATCCACCGCAGGTCTCACCAGCAAGATGTTTGACTCATCCTACAGTGATGGTACTGAGTCTTTTAGCATCTTATCTATTCACTAACCACTTATAGTTGTACTGGTACAGAACATTTCAGTTACTGCATTCACTTATTTTTTTATTAAGCTGTGAGAGTGATCCCATCACAAAAGGGAAGGAGCCTCTTTAGTGTTTTCCTAATGAACAGTCGATGCTGTCCTGCGCTCCAGCCCAGTTCGCGTTGCTGGAGCCTAAATGGGCAATGACTGTCATCTGCCATGCTCAAGGCAGCCAGGGTTTCCATAGGAATAGACATCCAGATCATCCCGGATCCACTGACACCACTGTGGTGATAAAAGGACAACATTTCCCCTGCAGTTTCAACCATTTTGGCTTTTTCCACTGCAAGGCTGATAAGAACTTACTCTAAAACCCCCAGGTCCTGGAGCAAAGAGGTTGCCACCGTTTCTGAAGTTGATTTTGTCTGCTTTTTTATTCATTTTAATACAGGAGGGCTCTTGGAAATATAACTCCATGGCACCCTAAAAAAAACCCAACAAAAACTGCAAGAGAAAATGATTCAATTTAAAGTAAGAACCTTGATCTGTGCAAACCAGCCTCCTAACTTTTAATGCTGGCCATATTGCAGACATGCTAGGCTGGAATGACAGACGTGCTCCACTTTTACCATGGAAAAAACTTTCCCTGACTGCAAAGGAAGAAGTAAGATTTGCCGCAAAATTACACAGCAATCTAGGGGTTTAAAACTTTCTCTAAACCACTCAATACCACCTCCTGTCTGTCTGACACTTCCAGTGTGGGCATTTTGCAAGAGGATAATTTTAATATATAATTTAAGTTAGTCAGGTAAGTCTCTTTTACTATATGTCATATAGTAAAGGTTTAAAAATAAAACCTGAGGTCATTTAGGGTTTTTTTGACTGACCTTCTGTTGAAATGGTTTTATCAGAAAACTGCCTCAATATGTGTTGGTGATGTAAGGACACATCTTCAGTTAGTAAAAATCTGTTTGTAGCTCCACACATGGCAGAGGGTCCTTGCCAAGACACAAAAATCCCATGTAAATTTCCCCATATGATTTTAGAATTCTTTAGTTCTTTAATAAAGCATCACTTTGACAAAAGTTTAGCAGAGATGAGAGTAGCAGAAGAAAGAAAAAAATGGCACTAAAATAGGAGAAAATATTTTACACTTAAGAACCCTTGGCATGCTACACAGTACTATTTGATTAAGTGAAGTTGTAACACAAAGACAAGGATTAATCACACAAAAGAGCAACATAATTAATTGCAAAAGCTAAGGGAGAATTTCAAGAAAGAATGCATCCTTTCATTTAGCTTACAAAAATACAATTAGTAATTATTACTGATTTCCTGGAGAAAGTCCAGAGCAGAATTAAAAATATCTTGAGTCACAGAGAAGTTCATTGGTCCATGGGGACAGACATGCTGGGCTGAGGGAAGCTTATATTTGTTCAGCAATCTTCTTGTTTTTAAAATGATCTGTGCTGAATTACGTATCAGGACATTCATTACTGGGTCTGTGCCAGGACTGGGGAACTCTTATTTTTAAATGCCCATTATCTATTTTAAATAAAAAGTAAATTGTATTTCTGCCTGAAAATTTTGTAAGAGCTGCTGTTACAAGTAATACTTAAAGGTCATTGTAATCCAGAAAAATCGCTACAAGCAATCAGAAAAACCTTGAGTAGATCAATTTTATCTAAATTATTTTAGCTCATATGGGGCAAATTGACGCATTTCAGAGGAACAATATCCTTTAAAAATCTATCTACCTGGGATCATCTGATCAGCCTTTGCACTTGTTCCAGGCTGCCTACACATGAATTCTGTTCAGCCACAGGCATCAAAGCAAAACTTGCAGTTGATGCTACCCATGCAGGGGGCTTGTTTCATTCCTCCTTTCCCGGGACAGAAACAGCTCCTGTATAGGAGCTGCTGCCTCTTCAGGGATGTGGGAGGATACCACAAACACAGAATCACCACGTCTGAAACGCACTCTGTTAAAGACAAAACCCTCCCATGAAAGCATTTGGCTTTCTATCTCCACACTCACTTGCAGCCTTTATTTCCACAAGGTACATTCAGCAGCCCCTGGGGTCAGCAGACAGTTTTCCAGTTGATTTTGATAGAAATTGAATCATACCATAATGACATGCCTGAGGATGACCAGCAAATCATCCAGCCTAGCGTCTCAGATTCATGCAAAATGCTTAGGATGAGGAATTATTGTCTATTGAAATTAGTGGGGAAAAATTAATTGATGTCAGCTAAGAATCTGTTTCCAAGTGCTTGGAATATACAGAACCCCATTGGTGTAAACATCAACATATTTAGGTAAAAAGCAGTTAGTCTGGGAGCACCAAGACTGCAGTGAAATTAACTCATTGCCTGGCCTTTCATGCCAAGCTGCATATGAGTTAACTTCCAGGCTTGCTTCAGACACTGTCTGCCTTCAAAGGCACTCTCAGACAATTCTGTTTCTACTGATATATCTCCATTACACTATTAAAAAAATCAGTGCCAAGCTTGATCCTAAATTCATAGTGAAGCTTGACCCACTGGTTACAAAGAGCTAGATTGTGGTCTGTAGCCCTAATGTTTTGCTGCTGACTGACTGTTTGAGAGATCCTTGATGGGAGCAGAGCCAGCAAGTCAGACATGTGTTGTTGACTCCCCCACAGACCAGCAGGAGGGACAGGCAGGAAGAGAAAAGGGAGCTGGAACAAATTATTTTGGGGGCTATTACCTAATGGGAGCAATCTGAGGAACACTAGGATTGTTGTAGCCTACCCTTTTGGTAAACATGGTATAGAACAACCCCCAAAACCTGGCAACCACAAACACCTCCATGTGCACCTTTCCCACTAAGTAGAGTCCAGTTTGGTGTTACCCAAAATTCTTTGGTTACATTATTTTATTTCACTGTAGCCAAGTGTGACCCTTTGCTTACTTTCTATGCTGCTGTTGGATACAGGAACAATTTGTACATCTTCTGTGGTTCATGAAAGCAGAGACAACCCACTATATTTAAAGTTCCAGGACTGCAAGTCTCTCTAGACAAATGCTGTTCTGGAAAAGCAGAATTGATGTAATTCTTTTTTCAGGTGAAGAACAGACGTGGTAGTTGTTGTAAAGTCATCTGAGCAAATGCCTATGTGAAGTGGCACTGATGAAAACACAAAGTATTGAGCAAGGAACTGCTTCATATAGAAATTGTCAGGGAGATTCCTGTACTCACAGGGAGGTGGACTGGGTGTTCTAATAGATCTTTTCTATTTCAGTTTTTATCACTATGATTCATGCTAATTGTTAGTGGGAAATCACTTAGTGTCAGTAAGAGAGGTGACATATTCATTTCTTCTTAGTCATTGCACATATATTGTATTTGAGGTGAAAGAAAGGGTTTATTTCTCTTCTCCTTTCCCCAGAAGCATGTTTGGATTTCATGCATAAATAGTCTTTCTTCCCTTAATCTGATTCGCATGACAGTATGCATTTGCATAAAGTTTCTTCTTGGGAAAACCATTCAAACCTTTATCTAGGGAGAGTAGACATTGCAGAATTATGTCCTGCTTTACAAGACAGCTTCTTTTTTTCCTTTTTCTGATGCATTATTTGTAGCATATGCTAATTTATTATAATGGTTATTAAGAGCACAAGGCCTCGCCTTTTAGCTTTCCACATTTCCCCGGGCATACCCTAACATTCCTCGCCTTTCAGCTGTGCTCATCTTCTCCTGATAGGAAGTAAAGAACAATTAATACAGACTGCAGATAAAAACGTTCACACCAACCCACTCATTATTTGTTGTGGCTACAGCTCCAGTGTGCTTTATGCTTTCTAGGCATCCAAGCTGGATCTGCCCCAGCAAGAATGTGAATGGTAACATGTCATAAAGCTGCTCATTTTTACCACACCACCTGTGGCTGGTCAAAGGGATAGGATTCTAGTTTAGCCTAAAATCTATTTCTAGGCCAAATAATGCTCAGATTCAGACCTGGCACTTTAAATTCTTCCAATCTCTGCTTCAGATATACCAGTTGAAAGAAGATAGGAGTTAAGTCAGGAGAGCAATTGCTCCTGCTTGCCTTCTGCCATCTTGAGTTAAAATCTTACACCAGCTTGCTCTACTCAGGAGCCCTCTAGACCAGAAGTGAAGAACAGACTCCCTTTTCACTTCAAACACATCCAGTTCCCTAACCAAGAAGGAAGGTTTCAAACTCCCATCCTACCTCCTTCCTAAATTTCATGTGGAAAAGCTCCTGCTTGAGGGGGAGTCTGTACTCTAAAGCTTTGAGCTGTTGTTAAGTCAACAGAGCCATACTGGGATAAAGCTAAGGCCTGACTCTCTCTCTGGCTTCCATTTTGGCCCCTTTTTAGTTCTGGGATTCATGGCAATATCATTCTGAACCCTGACAAGATGTAGTGCATGTAATAACTCATATCTGTGGCTAGGTAACTGTTCTGAAGAAGTGTAACCTAGCTATACGTTAATAATTTAGACATAAATTATTATAGATTATATATAGATTATATACATTATTATTATCTTTATAATCTAGATATATAGTGGTTTTTAATAGATGATAAAATTGCACTGTACATTTTTATGAAATCAAGTTTCTTTTGTCCAGTCCTGAAAAAAAGTTTGAACAGATCCAGTATCAATATTTTTCCTCTTGATAAAAAAATGATCTGTTTTAGAAAGCCAAAATCTATAAAAAATTCACTAAGATGTTACTAAGATGAGTCACAAAGTCTCAAGTTGAAACAATATTTACTATCATAACTGAATTTTAAAGTATCTTCTTGGGAAAGAGAAGTATAGATATATGTGATATCAGCATTAAATCAACAGTTAGAGTAACAATAGATAAACATGCATTCAACAGAGAGCTAGAATTGTGTCAAAGGGCTTCGTGACACCATAAACCACAAAAGCACAAGCTAATTTTCCTCTCCTATGGCAAGATTTTGAACTTGCAGCTCCGCTGAAATGACTCTTGGTGAACTAACAGAGCGATAAACATAGCAATACATCACTGTGTGCATGTATACCCACATAAAATAATTTCAAAGTCAGAGGAATGCAGGTAGGCACTTTCCAGTGAAATGAATGAAGGTAGCGCTCTAAATCCAATTGTCAGTTTATTAAAATCACAGTTATTTTTACATCATTCCACTGAGATAATTTGTAATGGTAATAGTTTCCAGAATGGAGCTCTGTATTTTCAAAATGTAGCAACAGTCCCTAATTATGAGACATATTTAAAGTGCATGCAAACTAATGAAGGTGAAGGTTAAATATTATGTTCAAAATTTAGTAATTGGGAAATGAATCCTTTAAAGAGGCAGGAATGATTCAATGGCAGGCAAGTATTGTCCTTCTGCTGCTCAGTGCAACCTTTCCATTCCTAATTATTCATGTTGAGCAATATGTTACAAAAGGGAGAAACTATTATGTATGTGCAGATCCAATTAATTTCTTAAGGAAAGTGGTCTGTCTCATCTCCAAACAAGTGCTTTCTTCAGGAAAGGAGAAATAAGGTAAACCAGAGAATTCCTCCATGATGAACAAATAGCCACTGAAATTCACAATTCAGAATCCCTTTGGTACCCAACATACTGCAGTATCTCCTGGCTGATGGAGATAACTATCCGCAGGAAGACTTTGTTTTGCTGTTTGCATCTGGAGAGCTGTCATTACCACAAAACAGCCACAGTGCTGTGCTGCTTGGAAAGAGCTAATGGCCTGTCTGTAATCAAGTTATTCTGCTCAGCAAAGAGAGGCACAAACACGTGTTTTGAAAGAGCAAACGGTCACAGTACTTACCACACTTCCAGCTGCCTTTTTCCACTCTTTGATGAACCTGGGGTTTCATTTGATGCCTGCACTGTATTCTGTCATAGACTTGCATGTACAGCATGCACAGATTCCTCAGTAAGGAGTTCTTTCCTTCTGCATCCCCACAGTCCCGTTCTAACTTAATCCAAGCACCAAAGAGAAATTAGACGAAGGAAAGAGAGGGAAAAATTCACCAAAAAGGGAGCTCCTGATAAGCATATCCTCAAAAAACATTCCTTTGTAACTCCTTTAGTGATTTACTCTTTAGTGACCTAGCCCTTATGTATAAAGAGCTCTCTTATGATAAGCAAGCATGTTTCCCACAGAGGCAGGGGCTCCACTAAGGCTCAGGTTGGATTTTACTCCATCCACTCAAACTTCTCTCCTGTTTTTGTTATTGCTACAGCCTGCACAACTGAAGAAGATGATGTACAGGAGTGAGAGTGCCAATGAAAGGAAGAGCTACTGGAGGTAACCCCTTTTTCTTCCAATAAGCTGGATCTGCAAAAGGTCTGCACCAAATCCATTCGAGGAGTGTGTATGTTTACATGTTGTTCTCAGTCTGTCCCCAATGTCTATTCCAGAGGCATAGAGGCATTCTGTGGCTTAGAGGCATCTAGGAGATGGTGACAACACCAGGCTAGCCCTAATTTTTTAAATCGCAGTATATTCCTCTCCATCCTTTGTTATTAATTTATTGCCAAATTTGGAAAAAAAATGAAATACCTGAACCAAAAGATAAGAGTCTCAGTTTAAGAGTTCAAACTAGTCTCTCAATGGGACTGAGATATACCACGTCCTAAGGCACGAAAGTCTTGGAGAATGGCATACACAAAGGCAAACACTGACAAAGGGATGGAGGGATCACCTTTATACCTCTTTGCACTGTTCTGACTTCACTGTTTCAGTTCTTCATGCAAAAATCCCTGCTGTGGAAAGATTTTCCTGTTTTTGTTGTGCTGTAGTTAACAGAATAAAGTGTGTCAAGTAAAGACATTTATCTCCCACTGCCCAACATGCTTTCCCAGTCTGTCTTCATATCCAAACTCACTCCAAATTGCTTTTTCGTTCCTTCTGTCCTGTACATGAAGTCAAACTGAGATTCATTTGCAGAAGAGTTTAAGTAACCACTGCTCTAAAGCATAGAGGGACCAGAACAGTAGTGCAGCTGCTGAGAGACTTGCCTGTTCTTTGCTGAAGGGGTGCCAGGGAACAGTGTCTGGAATAGGACAGCTGAAATGAGCAATGTGACAGTGAGCCTCGAAAATCTATTTGTGGATAAGCCCCTATAGCCACAGAATAAAGGCAACACCCTAGCAATCCCTAAAGAGTGATCTTCTCACAAATACAAATCTGCTATACCAAGAGAGCACTGTCTGCTGAGACTGCTTGTGCTGCAGGAGGGCACTGAACTTCGGGGCACCTGTCCTATAGGTCTCCCAAAGCTAACAAAATGGATCTGCAACTCACAAAAATCACATAAACCTGTGTTAGTGACCAAAGTTAGGACTTGGGCTTCTGGAGTGAAGAATGGCTGCTTTTTCTTGCTAAGATCACTAACAGCCGAAGAAATCCAACAACCTGTTTTTATGAGCCCCTTAGAGCTTGTAAAATGGTATTAGCTATTATCATAGTTAATATTGCTTGATGTGGAAATATAAACTTGGGAAAACAAGTACTAAAACATTTGTGTAAATGTAACTCCTGACATTTATGTTTATTAATTTGCTTTTGAGCAGTTTTCCATATTAAAAAAGGGATTGCTTGCTCTGAATGTGGAAAATACCGTGTTGTCACTAATATACATTATTTAATTACAAAAGCAATAGAAAGAGGGTTTTAATGTAATTCTCCTGCACAATTCAACATGCAAGAATTTTTAAAAATCTAATACGTACTTGACAAGAAACAGATATGTTGAAAGACATCAATAAATGTACTGATTAAGAGTTTGAGACACTTACTTTAAAGATGTGGAGCAAAGGCTGACTATTCTAATTACCTGAGACGTGACGTCAATTCTCCTTAATACTTTAAGAATGACAGATTACAAATGAATAGATATTAGGGCTTTCTGCTCTGTTGCTTGCTGAAGAATCTGTTGAAGGACAAGTACTTGGATATGTCACCTTGTGTCTGGGGAGGGGAGGGGAGTAGAGAAGAATGAAAGGATGGTGATGGGAAAAGTGAGATTATCTCAGTGTTGCATTCTTTCCTAAATCCAAAGTGGGAACTGATGCTCTAAGAGAAAACAATGCTTTGTGTTTTTAAATTAGAAATACTTAAAGGTATATGCAGTTAAGCTTCAAGTATTAGCTTCCTTTCACAGCTCTGAGGAGTGCTAAGAAACAGCACAGACCATATTTCCCATACAAATAAAATTAATTCTCTTTAGTGCTGGACACGGCCTGCTGGCCAACTTGTTTGCTGCTTTCAAAAGACTCAAAACAAGAATTAAACTTCTAATGATGTTACTACAAACTCTCAAACAAAGATTACGTCTTTTTTCTAAGCAAGTCTGTGAGCATCTTTGCCCTCAAACAGAAAAGGCACACCCAGGATCCAACCCTGCTCCTCTACAGTCAGGAAGAGTATGGATTGAGGTTAGCAAGTGTGGCTTGTTTTCTTAAAGTAATGATTTTTACATGGAAACAGACTGTGAGAATTACACTGTGATACCAGAATTAGCACAGCCATCTAGTGTACATCTCCTGCCTAAAATAAGCCATAATTTTCTTCTCCCAGCATGTAAGCCTGACAGGGGCCCTTTGCTGTTGCATTTTGTACACAGCCACGGGAGGCAAAGAGCACCCAGCAGAAGTCACACAACAAACACCGTGAGTGGGTGCTATGGCCAGGAGCTGCTCTCAGGACAGCCACCACAAACAGCTGCAGCCCCCGGCAAGGCACAGGGTGACTCTGCCTCCTGGCAGAGGGTCCCATGGCAACGGGGCTGGGGTTGACCTAAATAGCACAGCCTGGTCTTTGGCCCTCTGTGACAGACAAGGGGTGTACATTCTCCCAGTGACCAGGGCTCATGCATGAACGCCTTCCTGCCACTCTTGACACAACCTCATTGAAACTGCTGACCTCGCCAGGGAGGTATTTATGACATGTTCATTGCCCAGAGTCTGAACACCTGGAAGAGAAAAGGCTCTGGATTCTATTACCAATCCCCTAAACTGTCCTGTTTCACTAATTACTTTTAATTCTCATTTATTACAAATAATATGGCTATTTCTCTGCCCGTCTTTCCTTCTGCACAAAATGCAATGTAGAAAAATTATTTACTCTAATTCACAGAGTAAGAAAATGAGACAATATTTCTCTTCAATTCCATGAGAAAGAAAATTGCTTTTAAAAATGCTTTATGCATAAAATAATAGTGTTTATTTATGTAAATACATATTGGCATCTATTGTCTCCAACACAATTAACATTTCTTTTCCAGAGAATAATTCACAGGCAGTGACTGAATACAAAATGCAGCACTTGAGAAGAAAGATTTCAACAAACACAAACAGCAGTGCCCCTAAGTATATGATAATGGTTAAGAAACACAACAAAACCAATAAACTATTGATAGCCATTATAAATTCAGCAGTGGATCAGTTAATATCACAGTCCTCTGAACACATTTACCCTGCCTGGATTTTAGCAACACAACCTCCCTTGTAGATGCAAAATGCCAGTTAAATAGAGGCCTGTTCTCCTGTGGCTTTCCTGGAATTTAACCCAAGATGAACTCCAGCTAGTACATCTATGCTGCTATCTGGTACCTACACTGCCCATGAGACTGATGATAAATGTTTCTGTGAGGTTTATTTTTTTGCAGAAAGACCAATCCCTTTAGAGTGAAGAAAGTAAAACAGCGGCAGACAAAAGGCATGTATTTTAAAGCCTCATAACACAGACTCCTTATTTCCCCAGGGATAGGCTTAGAAAAAATTGTGGGTAGCAGCAGTGCCCAAAATTCTTATAAAAATTTTAAAGTGGTTTTGCTCAGAAATACTTCTTAGAAGTACTCAAAAAATGAGGACCCAACATTATTTGATGGTGTTCTTCTGAAAGCATATTATGTAAGAGAGAAAGGTGAAATTTAAAGGCAACAGGACAGTACCCTTTTCCAGGATCAGAAAATAAATTGGAAGCTGCCCTATAAAGCACTTACTTACAACATGAAATCAGAGAAGAGGTAGAAATTGAACTGGAGAATTGACTTCTCATCCTCTCACTCTACTCCCTCCTTGAAAACAATCATAAAAATGTGAAGCAATTTGGTGCAATGGCCTGTTCTCCTGTAAGACTCCTTAATGCATTTCATTGCTTCTAGTTATTCTTAAGTGCTTCATTAGACAAACAATTATATGATTCATGCACATCTAGGACAGAAAATATTGTAGTGAACTATTACATCTCCTGTCTCTACAATCTTATGGTCAAAACCACAGGGAGACAGGACAAATTTACCTAAAACCACACAAAGCTTTTCATTTTCCCCAAGGTATAAGAACTAGATGTAATTACAATTAAACCTCTACTTTATTGAAATTTTTTTCATACTGCTTCTGTCCAGGTGCGACTAACTCATCCGTATTTCAAGGACTTGATGAAATAAAAGTTCTGAGAAAACTGAAAGACTCTGAGACTGAGCCTATAGAAAACAAGGTAACTTCCTCCAACAAAAAGCATCACAATGCAGCTTTTCAGAAAGAAAATTCCCAGCTTGAAGATGTTCCAAAGCACATTTTCTCCCAAGAGTGCTTGCTAAAGGAAAGAAAATACAAAAGGAAGAATATTGCAAAAGAGAAGAAAATCCACCTAACTCGAACCACAGCCATTTTCTTGTCTGATAAGTCCAAAGCCAGGTGGCTAGAATAAAAGATCGGTGTTTATCTGTTAGAAGATCTGGGGCTGATTCATTCTATTTACTGCAGCAAGCTCACCTGTGAGGCTTTATAGATGCCTTGGGGAAAAAAAAGCTCAGCAGGGGTTAACTTTTTGTTGTGGGGGAAGAAAGGAGAGGTGAGATTTGAGTTTTAATTGATGCAAGGGGAAATCCCCTCTCTTTTATATACCTGGTTAAGAGAAAAACACAGGTAATAACAATAATAAAAAAAAGTCTTAGGAGCACAAGTCTTTAAGCATTTCCAGGTCATCTTGGAGGTGGGGGAAGGGAGTTATCATTATAGAAGCTTCCCCTGAGGTTCAGTAGGGAAGTCAGTAGTGAGATTTGGAGGAAGCTTTAACTTGTGTGAAATCTGTGAGTTTATTGCTTGAATTAACTCTGAGCTGAGGAATAAAGTATACTTAATGCACTTTTAAAGCACTGTTTTACTTCCCCGTTTGTTTCTATAAAAGGATGCTTTCCAAGCTGATCTGTGCGGTATGTTTGTCCCTCTGGGTTTTACCTTAATTTGCTTGCTTGATCCAGAACTAAGAGACTTGAATATCTGGTCCCAGAAGTTATTCTTTCATTGTGTACCACTGTCATTTCTGTCTTGCTTTCCATTTAAAAGATTCCAGCTTGCAAGATTGTAGTTTTCAGGTACTAGAAACCTAAAATGGCAATGCTTCTCTACAGTGCAGTAACTGCAAAGATAAAAGAAATCAGTTAAAAAACCCAGAACAGTAGTTTTAGTTCAATTTGCAGTTGATGTGGGATAAAACACCAGCCTGTTTAAAACCAAAAGTGAGAACAAAAAACCCCCTAACTTTTACATATGGCTGCAAGGCAGTTTATTTTGAGCATAAACCCTCTAAAGCTATTCCAAAACTACTGGCTTGTAGAGGCAAGGTTTTTCTATAGCAGCAGGCATGTGGAGGTGTGTTGCCCTCTGCTCTGCAGGGTTAGCAGATCTGCTCCCACCAGCACCCTTGCCCATCAGCTGCCAAAGGCCACCTCAAATAGCACAGCAGCAGAAGCTGGTGACACACTTCACCCCATTTTCATGTCCTCCCCCATGGGTTGCTTCACTGTCTGAAAAAATACCTGAACAATTATATTACATTTTCTGGACAATTTGATCAGGAAACACTGCTGGCAAATAATAATGTTTTGTATCTGCAAATTTGCCTTTTTTTCTTCTTTTTTTCCTGCATCTATCTTCTTGTTAGTGTAGGAAGCTACTGACTTTGTCTACCCTTAAAGCTGGTCCTGACAAATAATGTGTTGTATTCCAACTGAGCCTATGAAGTTTACAGAATAACAGGGCTGCTTTAATGTAGCAAATGGAAGGGCCGGAGATAGGCCAAAATTACTTTGACATTTAAAAAGTCCAGCCTCTTTTGCTTTACGCTTAGTGCTGGAGTTGAGAAACATTTAGAAAAATAAAGCTTTACTGTTTCCTGTTAAATCTAACTATTTCACACTGTGTAATTAATTGCTCTTTCAATCCTCTCAAACTGAAACTAATAACATTGTGGGAAGCCATGACTTTTAAAAAGATGTGTAGTTTAAAAACTGAAGAAACACTGATTCGAAGAACAAAGTGAGAGAAACATAATAAACGTTCTGTCTGGGGGAAAAAATGAGCCTGTTTCTTCATCTCTTGTCAGCTGGAGTCTCTGAATTCCCCCTCGGTACATCTCATGAAGTGAGTAATTTGGAGTAGATGACTTGTACAGTACAGCAACACGGAAATCTTCTGGCTCCACAGCACTTATGTACCTTCATCTGTTATGCTCTGTCAGCTGCACATGACACAAAATAATACCAGTTTAACCTTCCATCCCATTTAATATCCAGGATCAATTGATGATGGAAAATTTGGGACTGATGTTATTTGTCCTTAGTCCATTTATTCGTTTCACAGAACAGGAAAATGTAGCTGCATGCTTTTTACCATTCTATAACTCAAAAAGGAAATAGTATTGTGGTTTTTAGTATTTTCCTGCAGTCTGGCCTGACCTGAGCCACACAACTGCTGGCAACAGCACAAGGCCAAGCAGTGGGATAAAACACGGATGGCAAATGTTCTTGCCACTGTTTCCCACACAGGTCCTACTTCATCTCTCCTTCAGGGTCATCCTGTCTCTGGAGGCACATGCCATTCTGCCCATAAAAGAAACAAAGAAAGTTCATTGCTGCAGTGTCAGATCAAAACAATATAGATGCCAAAGGTCAGAAGGGTGATAGCGCCACAGAGCTGCCCATGATAACTTCATCACACTGCAGAAGCATTGAACAGTATAATCCTAATTTAAATGCCTGGTGTCTGGCCCTCTTATTCCCTAGGGAAGCAAACAAGAAAGGAATGTAAAGGAGCCTGAAGTTTCTGGGGAATGTGGGCACGCCAATAAAATACTCATAGAACCAAAGATAAACCTTGCATGATGAAGGCACAAAAGAAGTTAGGAATTTTACCACCATCTCTGGTGGTAGCAGCTGTGTCTGCATTGGAGCAGGACAAGATGCACTGTTTTTTTTCCCAGGACCAACGAAGCAAGGACTAGGAGTCCAATCAGCTTCCTGCAAGGAGCCCCAGAGAGCTGCACCCAGCACTTCCTCCCAGGAGGACTGGAGCACAGCCACTGCTTTCACAGATATGGGCACGGGGTCTCTCATGTCGGCGGCCGCTTTGCCGGCCCTGGTGGATTACGGTGCTGACCGGGGATGAGATCTCCTGTCACTACCTTGAGCTCTGCACCTGACTCAAGTGATTTTTTCCTGGCATCTGCTTGTGTGTTGAGTCAAAGCCACCTGCAAACTTAAAGTAGAAAAATGCAGCTAATAATCAAACAAATCCTTTCAAAGAGACTGGAGGGCAGGAAGAAGGAATAATTGCAATATGAATAACAGAAAAGGGAAGAAAGGTTTGGCTGAGATCTAAAAAGGACTTTTGAGATGAGTATTTGCTGTGCCTGGTAGTTAAGTATCTGCCTGCCTCTATGGGTTTATTACCCTGAGTTAAGTACTGAGGATCTCCACAGAGGGTAGGGCTTTAGTTGCTCGGAAAAATTAAAGCAGTTAAAAGTAGCTGCTCAGCCCCTGGGAATAAAGTCCTAAAAGCAGTTGCAGGAGAGAACTGCCCAACCTAAAGTAGTAAAAGTATTTCTAACTTGTAAAGAGAACAAATTCTATCAGAGCAATTCTCATTCCTTTTTTTCATCTGCAAATATACTGGACACCCTTATACTGACCTGAACGTTCCTGTGGAGAACACTCACCTGGATTTAACCAAAGCTGTTCCCAAATTGCAGGTAAAAAGAAATGCAGAAAGAAATGTTGATCTACCTCCCCCATTTGTTGTTCTTTAAATGAGGCATGAGCCTGCTTTTAATGAGTAACTTGAGAGACAAAAGGAGGGCTCTTAGCTCAGGTGGGAAATGCCCAGGAATTCAGGAGCAAAATCCTGCTTTTCAGTGAGGTGAAACTATATTCTGAATTTTTACCCCAAGATAGAGCAACTCATACATTAAAAGTCTATGTTGCTTAGGGAATCAAACCACTTGCTACAGCTCCTGTAGTAATTTCCCAAAACAAAACATATTTGTCTTTTCCATTAAAAAAACTTTAAGATACTCAGCACATATGCCATGCTAAGGGAATTCTTGTTTGCAACAACAGTAAGAACATAGTGAGATCCAAAATACTTCACATGGTAACATAGAGGGGAAAAAACCCTCTGTTCCCCAGATGTTTCAATGTTTTGGACAGAAAAATAGCTAATACAAATCATTATGTTTTACCTCACTGATTATCTTCTCAGAGACTTTCAAAACCCATGCACCCGGAATCCATTTATGCATTGCACCAGCTTTTGCTGTTTCCTTTCTGTCTTTCAGAGTGATCCCTATTTATCTTAAGTCTACACATCTTTTAGAAAAGTCATTGTGTGGGAATGTTCTGGGCCAGGATGTACTTGCTACTTTGAAGCAGAGCTTGAACAGACAATGCCCCATTGCTATTGTTTTGGCAATATCTCACAATCATTACAGAAAAAAATGGTTTATTGCTATCATTGCTACTGTTAATAATACTATTAACATATTTTATGTCAGCTATTATTATTTATACCATCTTAATAAAATCTTAATGTGCAAATCAATAAATCAAAAATACATCCTGTTATACAGCACTCCCTCAGTTTCATTTCTCTTGGTTGCTCTTTATCTACTGGAGGGACGCAGCAGGAGGATATGGCAGTGACAAAAATATTTCTGAGGTGGGAAAATCCTTCCCCATTGGGAGAATTCTTTGCCACAGCTGGCTGTAGTAGAAGACACCTGAACCCAAACAGTTAGGACAGTCAATGAAGTCCTGTATTTCAAACTTTTTCAGTAGTCTTAGAGTATTATTTTCTAACCTGCAGGACATATATGGGCTCAAATCTGCACACACAAGTTGTTTTAGTTACAGGAATACCATGTGAAACATGTGCAGGAAAGTTTCCATAGAGTCACTTAATACACTGCCTTGTAGCTGCTCTCACTTTCTGAACAGAAGCCAGCTGAGGGTAAGCACCTTCCCATCTTACTTCTCATGAAAAAGATGTTCCAAGGCAGTAAGTCTCAAGTGTTTTGTTTTTTTTTTTTTTTTAATTGTGAAAACCTGAAAACCCTTTCCAGGGAAAACGGGGATCAGGCTGAAACCTGTTAAGAGTAAGACTGCTTTTCACAGGATTTTTTGCAGAGTCCCTCTCTCTTCTCCTTCCAGACTGTCTCAGACCACGGGTTGAAAAACATTGCTCTGAAGTTGGTTTTCAAACAACAACATAAAGCAATGAAACAGAAATCCCTCTGGCACTACTGTACTATATTAGAATATTTTAGAACTAAGGAAAAAAGGATGCTTCATCTAAGAAGGAAAAGATAAAAATGTTTCTTAGGGGCATATCATCATATTTTTTCAGAAAGTGTAATTGAATCTTAATCAATTAGGCAATTTAAAAGCCTGTAATGAATTAAAGATATGATTTCTTTATGGTTGCATAATGGTTGGAAAATCGATTTCTTAGAGACAAGACAGCAAATGCTTAACTTGGGTTACTGTGCTCTGTTCCCTGACAATCCTCTGGTGAGATTGAGTTTTTGAAGCAATTTCACTTTTTGCTGTGTTATTCTTTAGATGTGAGAATCAAAGTTGTGCAGTCCTAAAGTTACAGGTGTGAAGATCAACCTGTATAGCTTGTATCTTTCCTTACCCTCATAAACACCCATCAGTTTGAGATGGGTTGGGGACCAGTTTTCTATTTTGGTAAGTTTGTTAACAGTCTTGCAGGAAAAATGTCGAAAGTGTGCTTTGAGTATTTAGACACTTTCTTCCTTCTGTGGCATTTTATGGGAAATTTGGTGGTATCTTGGAGTATAAAACAATTGGCTGTGGATTTGTAATGAGCTGGTTATCTTATTTCCCTTTCCAAATCAAATTAAAGGAACAAGCTGGGAAATGGCCTGTTTGAAGGATGGGTGGGTTTTTTTCAGGGACGGCAAACAAAAAAGCTGAAATTAGCATTCCTACATTTAGTTCCTGTGACTATAGACATTATAGACATTAACCTGTTTAATATGAATACTGTCTCACAAAATGCTGGTAATAAGAGCTAAACCATGCTGTATTTCATTTCATTCCCGCTGATAGCATTTATCAGCAAAATCTGGATTTAAAACCCCACAAAATATGCAATTTAAGCCTCATCATAACTGGACTGCTGAGGAGGAAAGTGAGGGGATTATCTGGAGCCTGGAAGCACAAATATAAGAGTGTATTGTCAGCATGGGCTATAGGCCTTTTAGCAAATGGTAGTGTAAGCTTCAGCTGACAGGCCTTTTCACAACTGACAGATGAAAATATGAAACTTAAATTCTTCATGAAAGATACCTGTGCTGAATGAAGGGACCAATGGGACAGTGCTGGGCTGGGGGCAAGAGTGACAAATACAGGCCCAGTGTCTACAGCGCGGGATGGCTCTTTGTAACTCGTACACAATTCATTACTCAAGTCTCTTCCATTTTGCCAAGCAAACTGTTACAGCAGACTTTTTTTTTTCCCTCTCTTTTTCTTTCAGATCAACATCTTTTTTTAGTAGATGAATGCCAAGTCCTAAAAGATGGGGTTGGAAAATTAAATTTAATGTGCATGCATGAAAGATGTTTCCTGGACGCTTCTCCATTGGACTTTTCCACCCAATCTAACACACTGCTATTGTAGGAAGCTTATTCACTGGTTTATGAACTGTGCTTAATCCTCAGTATTGCAGAGCTTTGTCAAAAGTTTTTAAAAATTGTATTTTGAAACCACTGCTCCTTTCTGGCAGCACCCCACCTCTCCAGCCCTGCCTGCTCATATGGTTGCATTCCCAACTAGGATGCTCCTCGGTGCAAGATGGGACTCCTGGCGTGAGGTGGAGGTCCTGGGAGTAGAGCCCAGCCCAGGCCCTGTCTCCAGAGGTGGTTTTGTAGCAGGAAAAGCACAGGGGAAGGGTTCAGTACACCTTTGCTTGTGGAGCCAGCCCCAGTCCTTTTGCTGAGCTCTCTCATGGCTCCACCACTGGTGCCTGCAGCACCTGCCCACAGGGAGGTCACTCTCCCGTGGCCCCAAGAGACTCCTGAGGTGCAGCTGCCTCCTGTGGACAAGCAGCTCCTGCAGATGTGGTTACCTCGTCTGCCAGCACCAGTTTCCAAGCTAGTCTCCTTCAGGCTGCGCTCTGTCCAAGACGTGGCCTGTATGGTTGCCAGACGGTTTCCTGGCAGGAAAGCTCCTTGGCTTAGTGTCCTGCAGGGTATCACAGCAGATGATGGCAAAGATCTCCCCTGGCCCTCAACTCTATGAAAAAGGAGAAAACATCCAGGCAGGTTTTGTTGGTTAGTTTGCTTCTCCTTTGCAGAGGGAAGTGCCCAGCTAGGGAGCTGTTATGGTCTCCCCTGTGTTTTCAGCCTTGTTACTGGGCTATAAAAAGGGGAGATGGAAGCCAAAAATAACAACACACAGTGTGGCTTCTGGCCAATCCCAGAGTCATTACCTCCACAGAGTTCCCTCTGAAGTCAATGGACTGGAGGATCCAATCCTTAGTATTTGTCTTCTTTTATGCAATTTGTAATTATCAGTACAAAAAAAAAAAATAAAAATAGAAAGCCCTAAGGTAATATGTTAATTCTTACCAGATGTACTGTATGTATCCTTATATGCTAGAAGCCTGGCAGGACTGCAATGTCACAACAGACATTTACTGAAGTATCTGGGGAAATGTAACAAAAAGTGTTAGTAGAAAATGGTCTTTCAGCTAAATTACCTAATATATTTGCTAATGGTACCTGATTTAAAAGCCATAAAAATACTAAGTTAAAAGCACATTAGAAGATGTGGTATATTTATAAGTGTTTGTCACCTTGGCAACAAAAGAGAAATTCCAAATCTAACACTAGTTTTCATGGGCCAAGACCTTTGAAAATTGATAAATACTTTCTCTTTACAGCAATGATCTTCTCTCAGTGAAGAAATACCCCACTGTAAAAGGAAGTTCTTCATTGCATAACAAGATTTGTGATAGCTTTCGGCCATGGTTTTGCCCTGTCTGCCCACTGTAGTATAATTTATAAAGTCTTGACAATGAAAACAATACGTTTGTAAATATGGTAAAGCACTGGTATTTTTTGTACCCTTTTTGTAATTTTGAGCCCTAATTTCCTTTATACAATTCAGATTTCTTAGCATCTTTCTGAGCTCTAATCTGGCCTGGGTCAGTTTGCAGACCTATTGCTCTGCTCTGATGTTTGCGATGGGGGCTCTGTTTTCCTGCCTATGAATAGCTGTGTCACAACCACTAAACTATGCATGCCTTGATAAATGAAGTACCAGTTTCAGCTCTGCCTTCCTACATAATATATGGTCCCATAAAACTGCATTTTAAGAGTAAAAGGAAAGCTATTTGCTCACTTGTAATGCAAATACTTCCAGTATATTACCTCTGCAAAGATCTGAGTATAGATCCTTATTATGTTAAATCTCAAAGCTCCACTGGTTTTCCCATTGATCATGGATGAAGATTGTAGGGACAGATCTACACAAAGAATTAACAGTAGCCAAAAAAATATTCATGCTGTCCCATGGACTCCTCCAACACTGCAAAGCTCTGTTCTGTGTGATGGCAACAAGTTTTCCTGAGGAACAGGGAGTCAAATTAGCCATGAAAAGGAATGTCCCCAAGACTAAGCATTACCCAGCATAATTGCCCTTTACCTGTATCCTCACATCTGATGGAACTGATTAAGCAACTTGATCACAAAAACAAAAGCAAAATCTGTTGTATGTGGGTAATCCCTCAGCAGAGGTGAAACCCTATGGATTCAAAGCTCCAAAATGCCTTTAAGGATTAGAAAAGCCTTTAGAGAGCTTTAGGTAGCACTAGATCAGATGCTGCTGAGCATCTCATATCCCTCTTTTTCTTCCTATTTTGTAGATGCTTTCATTTTGCTTCTCCTGTTGATTCCTGATGTTGACAATTGGCTAAATTGAATTGACAGCTGAATTGTCCATGATCTCAGGAGACACTAAGCTAAACTCCTCAGAAACCCTATACTTATTCTTTATCTGAATCAAGTATCTATGGAGGAAAGGAAATTATCAATATGAATTAAACATTTGGAGAAGTTGCTTTGGAAAGAAGAACTTTTCATTTCAAAGTTGTTTAGGACATATTATAATAATATTATTATGATTATAAAATTACATAATTATAAAATTATTATTATATTATATATACTATTGTATAATTCTGCTGTTCTCAATCTAAAGTTTGGGTTTGTTTGTTTTTTTTTAATAGGAAATCTAAACCCACATATTTCTAGTCTGACTTAGATTTCCCTGTGCAAGTGGACATGCCTAACTAATTTTCACCATAAGCACACCTTGCTTTTTGTTAAAATTAATGAGGACTGAGAGTGTTAGTCAGATTGGACCTCCAACCTTGCCAATGTTTTAGTGGATTGAAGACCAAGCTCACAGCTCTATCTATCTCTATCCATCCATCCAGTTGTGCCTCAACACCTCCTAAGTGAACATCTCCAGTGAACCGGAGAGCTGACCCTTGTATTAGGGAAATTGCTTTTTAGCAAAATACGTGCAATTTATATGGAGCTGATAAAGCTTCTATTAAGGCACTGGTTAATAGATGTGGTTGGAGCTATTTTTCAAGTATTGATAATAGGGTGGAAAAAAGGTTTCAATTAACTGAGGTTGCAAGAATCATATGGATAGACATGTGCTCTTACACTCAAGTGCACAGTTTTCACTGATTGATAAACCTAACACACCACTTGAGACTATATTCTAGTTACATCACTTCACCATTAAATTCTTCATTTACTCTCAAATGAATAGACTAACATTAAGTAAACTCTATTGAAAAATAGTAAATTTCAGAGAAGCTTCAATATAAATTTGTACCATAAAAGATTGCAATTTATCCTTTGAATGTCATTATTTAAAATATTCAAGTTTTCTATGCAATGTGTTTTAGATATGCTTGTTCAACAAGTTTATGCAAATCTGCAAAACATTAGGTACACCATGTACATAATATATGTATACAATATATGTATATAACATACAAAAATATAACATATTTTTATAAATTAATAAGTCAAAAATTATTATTAAAAGGTGATTAAATTTTATTATAAAGGTGATCACCCACGTTATTTTTTAGCAAATCTGTATTCATAGTTTGTGCTTGCTCTTCTATATGCCTCAAATAGATTGGAGTTTTATTTTGTTTAAAATAAATAAGGTAGGTCATATGATTCTATCCGTAGAATCAACATTTTATATGCTGGAAAAAAATTACTATATTATAGGAACATTTCTGAAAGTCACTGAAAATGCAGAGTAGATGGAATTGCCTTAAGAAGAGGTATAAAATCAGTACTTTGAAAGGATTGTCAAGACTGTAGGCCAAATTTTGAGGAACATGGAGTTGTTCTGTGAAAACCAGATGGCTAAAACCCACATTATAATACCTCAAAGAATCAGGACTTCAGTACACAAGGTTTGGCTGCCCACAGAACTAAAGACCAATTGCTACTTGCTTTGTGCTTTTAAGAGGAGATGGTTTTCCAGTATACCCAAAAGGCAGATGTCACGAGTCCTTGGTGAATATTTTTGGAGCTCCTTGGGGTCATTAGCAGTATGAAAAGATAGGACGTTTCTGAGTGGTCTTCTATAACTTAGGAATTCTTAATCTCTGATAGCATAGGAGAGATCTGTCAACTTCTTTCTTTTTCTTTCAGCATTAAAAATAATATACAAATTTTCAATTCTCTTTTTAGGTTATGGTTTAAACTTCTACAAGAAGAGCCAGGCATTTGGATATATTCGGTTACACTGTGCCAATAAACCATACATGTGATAACTGGTTGGGATATATAATTCTAAATTTAGTCACATTTTTGGGAATTGAGGAGCCATTGCTTCAGTTGCCTCTCAGATCTACATGTGATTGTTTAAATTTATTTTTCCTTGTGGCTTACATACAGCCTGCATAAACACCCAACATACAATTTCAAACGTTATTGTTTTGCTTTGGTTATACTTCAGACTGCGGCCACCTCAAACCACTTCTGAGTGAAAACACAATGGCAAAAAATGGACATTTCCCTCCGGATGACAAGGCACTGAAATACAAAGGACGAAAATCTACTTTTTTGAAGCACTGACTTTTTATATGGCCTGTGAATCATCTGCCATTAATGTGAAAGAACTTTTGTGAAGATGGTGCCATAGTCAGGCAGAATGATGCAATGGAGAGGATCTAAAAGTCCCAGCATTTCTGAGACTTTGTTTTTTAAATAATCGTTGTTGTCTTAACTTTAAATATATTATCAATTTCCTCAAAAACTGGAAATTGTTCTGCTCACCAAAGTTATGTATCTTACTGGTAAGCAAAAACTGTTGACTTAAAACATAAATATCTGTTCTGAATGGTTTTAATAAAGTCTGGGTTACTACAAAGGAAAAAAAATATTATCTAGATTTGCAAAAACATGAAAACAAGATTATAAAACAGCCTTCCAGACCTCAAATATCTGAGCTGCAGAAGAGCATAGCATTGCCATCCCTGGGTGTTTCGGATCTTTCAAAGTCAGGCCCAGAGCCTGAATATGAATGTCACCACAAGACATTTTCAAGCTATTTGCAGATTTTCTTTACAATATCTCCAGCTTTTGATTGTGCTAAAGGCTTAAAAGAAAATCAGAGAAAAGACTCTCCCATTGTGTATTACAAAAGATACAAGTCAGAAACAGTAAAACTGAGTACTGTTTCCTAATGCACTACTTCACATGACAATCAGTTTAGATCTTTTACTTTCTTCCTCAGCCAACCTCAATAATCATGTACTCAAATCTAACTTTCTTGCTGTAATATACCTGTAGGTGATCCTACCCATTTTTAATTTACTTTGTATGTTAAAATAATAATTACCACCACTGGACTATCCGATTAGCCAGCTTATTTGTATAGTTTATCTGTACAATAAGTACATTACAAGTAAATATTTTAACTTATGTGTACAATGTAGACAAAAGGATTTTTTATATATATTCTCAGTAAAATCATTGGTTTTGTAGATTCCTTTGACATATGCTCACCATTTACTCTGATGCTGTTTTTGTAAGAATTCCAGGCATGATTGATGCTACTGTGTTTGTGATGGAGCTAAGAACTGTAGTTACAAAACATTTATGTGCTTTGGAAAGCAAAGTAGGATGATGAGATTTTGTTTTCTAGGGTTTTCTTTAAAATGTAATTCAGAATAAGTACCTACCTAACAGAGACAGAAAGAACTATCAGTTTTTCACAGTTGTACCTACAGTGGGCCAGAGCTGGTTGGGCCAACTGCTGCACTCATGAGAGCTGGCTGGATGAGTCAGTTACGATCAAGACTTGCCCAAATTGCTCCTTGTGGCTTTGATTTGATGTACTGCATCAACTTCACTTGGAAATCTAAGATAAAAAGAAGACTAAGATAAAAAAGGTCTCAAGAGTATCCTTATTTAGAAAGAAATTAATTGACGCCTCTGCTAGTGGCACAGTGTTTCTTCATTCATTTCTGTGGAAAACCACTAGATGATTCATCAAAACCTCTATTCTTGCTGAAGAAGACATGACAAGTTAATGGGAGCTCTGAGGAAGAAGGTATCCTCTGTTTGGCAGGATGAATGAGGAGGTGCTTTGGGGTTCTATGGGTTTTCTCCACGCCATGGAACCCACTGTCTGCTTTTCCAGCTGGGGTGGCCTCACTGACTGCCTGCCTGGGCAGCAGCTGCAGCACGGGAGCTGGGGGGGCCCAGCACTGCCGGCCCCTGTGTGGCATCTCCAGGAGTTACATCCAGGGCTTCAGGATTAAAACACATCTTAGACACCTGACTTTCATTGATGGCCTAAGTCTGTGTGATAAAATATACCCATCTTGCTCTCCTGACATGTTCCCAATGAAGATGTGCCCACAAGCATAGGAAGTAAACCAACTGCACAACACTTCACAGGCCATGGATGAGCCACACTGGGGCACAGTAGCAGTAAGAAGTGAGGAGAGCAGAGGACAAAACGTAAATTACAGGGGCAGAAACCAACATACCTGGACCCCAATTGCCCATGCCCTCACTGAAGGGACTGGGAGGGAGGGAAAGTAGGAACCAGCCATGAAAACAAGGGGAACTGAGGTGAGAAAGTAGGGAGAAGAGGTGTTTGACTGAAGGAGAGACTAAAGAAAGGTAAGAAAAGGTAATTCCCTGAGTGTTTGTTCAATTGTGTATGTCCTCTTTTTTCCCCTCAGTACACAAATCAGTAATTAAAAGCCTGTGTTAATTTGCAATAGATTAAATTAAGTGAGACTGTGCTGCCTGCACTACGACCGTGCTGCCTGTGACACTGCAGAACAGCTGAATGACAGCCAGGGCTGGTGACAAGCAGGCCCCAAGGGGCTGGAAGGGCAACGAGTACACTCCTGCCTGCCAGCACAGCAAAGCCAACCCCAGCAGCATGCTCTGAGTGACACACACTGCTAGTGCCAGCTCCCACCAGATGCACTCCATACAAGCTCCTGGGGGAATTGCTGAGCTGTTAAGTGAGCTAAACAGATACATTTAGGGCTAAAATGCCCTGGAAGAATTTTGCCAAAGAAATGTGGCCAACAAGAATGACTGCTTTTACATGAATTTGTAAGAGATTATCTCCATCTCCTGACTTGTCATACATAATTATGGGTGAGTCCTCCTAATATAGTTAGAGATGAGATAGGTGCCCTCAAA
The DNA here is from genome assembly GCA_013400315.1 of Bombycilla garrulus. NCBI lineage: Eukaryota > Metazoa > Chordata > Aves > Passeriformes > Bombycillidae > Bombycilla > Bombycilla garrulus. The sequence goes on from VXBU01006155.1 coordinate 121,210, forward strand.
TTACATTTCAGGGCTGATATTTAAACCCAGGTGCTCTGAATCTTCACCTTGAACAGCCCATTTATGTCTTTTCTGAACTGAAAGTACAGAGGGGCTGTCTGAGGAAGTCCCCTAAGGTGAGGTTGGCCTTGAGTTCAGTGGCCTGACTCTTGTTCTTGAAATAGTCTAGGTATCAGTAAGTCCCAGAGCTTGCCAGGATTGCTAATGAATAGCCCTGCTTACCTACCTGAACATCAGAAATAAAACCTAATAATTATTCCCAGGCTGCAAAATTTGATTTTATTTGGGTTGAATTTCATCCTGGCCCCACCTTAGATATGTAAAGGTAGAGCCATATTTGAGGTGGAAAAAAAGGCCTACTCTGTTCACCTGATTCCTAAAGGTCATACTAACCTATCCAGTGTCTATCTATCTCCTGATGAGGATACCACAGTGTACTATTCTCAGGGCAGCCATGGCAGAAAAAAATGAAGTCAGTTGTGCAGTAACATGAAAAAGACACTTGAGCAGAAAACAGTTATTTCAACTGTGGAATATGATAGGAATATATGATAGAAATATATGATAGGAATTCAGTCACTTAGCCATAGGCAACTAATGCTATTTTGGAAACCCTGGGGTATTTTGTCCCATCTCCAGGTGCAGCTGGGAAGGGCCAGGGTCTCCCAGGATACATCAGGTTACATCAGGTTAAATCCCCTGTGTTATAGGGCATCCCAACTGACCTTAGAAACGTTTTTTTCAGGCAACTGATTTCTACCCTGACAATCCTGATACTTGCATGGAAATTCAAGTCATGGTGAAAGGTACCTAGGAACAATTACATTGTTCAAAACATCCTTACGTCTTTTTTATGTTCAAAACATCCTTACGTCTTTTTTATGTTCAAAACATCCTTACAATTTGCATCAAGGTTCCGCAGTAAACATTCTGCTGGCACAGTTACATGGAATATACAGTTATCCCAGGGCTACTTGGCTTTATAAAATCTGGTTCTGGATGTATCTGGTACTCTTCCAGGGTGTAGAGCTGAGAGGCCAGAAATCACGTCGCCACAAAATGAAAGGAGAGCAATATTTAGGAAGCTTCCTGCACCCTATACAGAGGAAGAGCCAAAGGAAAATAATGGTGCAAATTTGTAATGATGGACTGAGAGGAGAAGAAAGATCATACCAGAAACGGTAAACAAAGGCAGGAAATAGCCTGCTGGTGGTGTTAGTTCTTGATTAGGAGCCCGTTAAGTTTTGGCTAGAGGGCTAAACCCAAGGAGACATTTTGTCAGCCCCAATGTGGAGAGAAAACAGAAAGACAATAGAACAATTAGACAGAGGAAGAGAGCAGAAGTGAATAAACATATTGCCCCTATTACAATGACACACAGCTAGAGCTTTGCAGCAATACTGCCCAGCTGCCTTTAGACCGAGTGAAAATGAGAAAATAAATCAAACCCTCTTTTGACTGTCAAGGGCAAAGAGAGAACTGTTTCTATTTCAGCCACTGGTAACCCGATAGCTTGCCACAGCATATTTCACATAAGGAAGTCTGTAAAGCAACATCTAAGTGTTCTTTGTGATTAATATTCCTTATGATCTGCAGGCATCTAATCGCATCCTGACCCCAGTGAGGGTCAGCTCTGAGAACGGATGGGCTGTGGGAGCAGGGTGGGCTACCAGGAGGTGCTGGGGAATGATGGAGCATATGGAGAGAAGAAGAGAAGCTCTGCAGACATGACTAAATAAATAGTGGCAAACCAAAGGCACTGACCCCAGCAATAATGCCATGGGTTCAGAGCTGTGCAGAGCTATTGAAAGAAGCAGGGCAATCCATTCCTCACTTCCAGATGCACTGAATGTAGGATACACTTTTTTTCCTTCAATTTAATCCAAAAACCCTACAGCATGAAATGCAGCACTATTCAAAGACACAGAACACTGTCTCTGAAGGGATTCCTAGGATGCATTAATCAGTGCTTGGACTGCCCAATTTGCCACAGGACGGATATTCTGCACTGGACAGTAATTCACACATTCTGAATGGTAACAATGCTAATAAGCTTTCCTGAGGGTTCCCCCTCCCCCCAGAAATTAGGTGCATTCCTGGATATCTAACAGCCTGGGCCATAAGACTGTCCCTCTCCCACCCAGATAAGCTTTGCAGGCACCACTGATCTGAGGCAGATGTGTCTGGGCTGGTGAGCCATTAGACACAGGTCTCTGCCCAGGTTTCACATGATATTGATCCACGGCTGGATCAAACACATATAATGCAAATTTTCTTTGCAGGACAGGGTTTTTCTGAATAGGCACTGTATGGTAGCCTAGAAACCATGTAGACCTCCAAAACAACAGTTTACCCAATATATCTAAAATGCTTAATATGGCTTTGAGATGTTTTTTTTCCACACAGGGCACCTTTGACTGCTTATAAGCAAATTAATTTCCAATCTGCTCTATTGTCTCTTCTTAATCTTATGCTCAGAATATGCTTTCAGACATTAAAGCATCCAAATCAAAGAAAACAGGCCCAGGCATGGAAATGACTAATAGTCCACCTAAAAACAATCTGGAAATCTTAATGAGTGTATTACACACACTTTTTGTTTCACCTTGAAGGGAAAAAAAGGCTTTAATTTCGAAAAGAGGATTTATTTCCATTTTTCATTTATGCAAATTACACTCTGAATAAATAAATCTACATAATCCACCTCCCTGCTAGACAACTTACAGCAACATTTGCCAAGAGAAAGACAGGCTTTTCTGACACTAATGCATAAAACATGCTGAATAAAAAAAAATTAAAACAAATCATATTGTGTAAATAGCTGATGTGCAACTCTGGAATGAATAATAGAGGTACTGATGAATTACTCAGGATTGTCTTGTTCAATTATTTCTAACATGTTACCAGTTAAGGGTATATTTAAGTAAAGGTTTTAATAGAGACAGTCATATCACAAACCACAGAAATCTATAGGAATTTCAGGCTGTTGGTCTTGGAAAACCAACCTATTCAGCATGTAGCTGATGCACTGTGCACAGGGGCTGCAGCTACAAGAAAGCAGATCTCTTATACTTGTTTTGGGAATGTAAGGAGTGCCTTCCCTACTTTGATCAAAACCTAATCCTTGATCTGTGTGTTCGGTGTCCATGTGAAATACAGGCTTGGTGACTGTAAAGGTTGCTCCAAGTCTTGGGACTGCCACAGGGAAGGATCAAACAAAAATCACTGGCAGTATGCTCTTTGGAGGTATCCATGGCCTTTCCCCACCCTAACTGCATAGCGTAGATACTGAAATGCAACTCCTATTCTTTATGGTCCATCCAGAAACTATCAAACTCAGATCATACTCAGAGCATGGACACATTCCTGCAAATTTTCCACATTGGAAAATCTGTTCTGAACAGATGGATCCATACGCTGTTTTGCCTAAAAAATTAAAACTATTCCATGGTGCTGGGTCCCCCAAAAGGGTTGACTATTATGAGCTGCATCACCACATTTCTACATGCTGTGATGCTCTGTGGAATTTGAAGAGATCTTTTCTCAGTGCAGTAACGTGAGTTTCTCACATACTTCCTGGAGGCAGTGAAGTGTGGGATATGCAAAGCCTACAGACTGAAAGCTACATAAGAAGGCCAGGAAGAAACCTTAAGAAAACATGATTTAATCTGGTGCCTCTCCTAAGAAACCCCAGCCACAAGACTGGCACTGAAAACAGTGTTTTCTAACAGCTACCTGCAGGAAAATAAGTTCTTTCCGTTTGCTTACTGTACAGTCTGGTTGTTAGGAACATATATCTGGGCTTTGGTATGTCATACCCACCTACCACCTGCCAGGAGATTCTCCTGGGTAGGCTATTTGCTGTTGCAGACTGAGTTGTTTACTTGTCAAATCTGCTCCACCATGAGTGAAAATATCTGAATATACTTTGGAGGAGCTTGATCCCCAACCAACCAGCAAACAGCCAGTTGTGACACTCGGCATCCATACCAGGTCAAATCCAACTTGGACACAGTGGAAAGCTGAAGGTAAGCTTTGTTGTTGTGCCCTCTGGTAATTTGTTCCTGCAAGGTCTAGTAGGCTGGTTGGGAGGATGCTTCACAGATCAGGTCCTTCAGGCAACACAGGATGGGCATACCCTGATGAGAAAAACACAACCTGGCAGATACCTATGCCCTTGGAGACCCTACTAGCAGAGAGTTAAAGGGTTTGGGAAATTACAGTGAGGCCTGCATTCATGCATTCATCCCCTATAAAGGCTGGAAGACCTAGTGAAATTCCAGGCTTACAAAACCTGAGGTATTGGAGAGTTTTAATTTTAAAAATCATTATTTTAAAGCAGTCTTACAAGTAAAATAGGTAAAACAAGAGCCAAGCTCCTTATTTAATGACAGAACTCCAGAAGCCACAAATTTAAAAGAACAATCAAAAAATTTGAGATTTATAAAAAAAGGAGGAGAATTTGACACTACAGATTTTTGTGGGAACACAAGATTAAGTTTGGCTAAGTGGTGATACAGGAATACTCAGCTCCACATGAGGGAAATGTATAGGAGACCTCAAATATGAGACTGATTCTAGTCAGACCCTACATCAGTAAGACACTACTTCAGGAGTCCGTGATCTTCCTTGTTTCACTGTGCAGTGGCTGGCCATATTCTCTTGGGAAGTACACATTCTTCTTTTCATGAGCACTCCAGAGCTTCCTAACCAGCAGTTTGGCAGAGAAGGAAGAGAAAGAAGGGGTGGAAAGGACTCTTGCATCTTTTCTCTCCAGCAGATATGTAGGGAAAGTCTATGAAACAAGTTCAGGCTGCTTCCTGCTTCAGGAATACTTGAAGCTACTTGTCCATAGGGGTTTCCAAGTTACATTCTTTCTTGGATAATCTAGGTACAACTGAGTATTTTGCTATTCCCCGGTGTAATCCAGACTTCATAGTTCAGTCAAGTTCTAGATCAGGCGAAAACTAGAGAGTTTGAATATGAGCCTTATTAACTGAATGATCATGGATTATTGCAAGCTTTTGATGACAAATCCCTATACACTTTAAGACTTTATCTTATACTCTCTTTTTTCCAAAATACACAGCTTGCTGAAAATCCCAGCTAAACTACAACTAGATTTCACACACTGATTTATTAAGCCAGAGTTTTCATAATTTCGCAGTCATCACTGTCAGTCAGTCCTTCTGTCAGAAAAAACTAAAACGTGACTGCTTGATTAGACCTTTTACCTGGCAGAAGGGCTCATTTCCCACCTCGCTTTACCTGTGGCTGCATGCCAGAACATGCTTATGCTGGGCTGGAACTCAATGACATATGAATTCCCGCACCAGTGTTTTGTTGTTTCCCTGACTTTAAATCTAGGACACAGTATAACCTGGCTGTGCAAGTCATTGCCTTGTCAATCAGCTTCTCACAGAGCAAGGGAAAAAATCCCAGCTCCTCCACCAAACTGGCAGTATTGTTATTAGGTGATTGCTGGGAGAGAAACCACTGGTGCTGCCATGCACACAAACTTGTTCAGGCTGGTAAATGCTGAAATTTGCCTTTGCTGAAATCATCAACAGAATCTAGATTTAAGGGAAATAAATACACTTAGGGATAATAAAAACCCATGGCATTTCTACTTTTCAAGTAACTGCCTAAACTTTTAGTGAATAGCTTAATCAAACTACCTCTTTCAAGCTTGCTTGCTTGTTTCTCTGATGTGATGGACAAGGAATATTTAGAAGATAGCAAATTAGTTATAAGTTTTCAGGGAATCACAGAATCAGTTAGGTTGGAAAAGACCTCTGCGATCATGGAGTCCAACCTGTGGCCAAATACCACCTTCTCAAGTAGACCATGGCACTGAGTGCCACACAGCCGGCTTTCCTCAAACACCTCCATGGAAAGTAGTCCATTCCAACGTCTAACCACTCTTTCTGAGAATGAATTCCTCCTAACGTCCCATCTAAACCAACCTCCCCTGGCGTTTTGAAACACTACATTTAAAAGCCAGAAGGGAAAAATCTCTTAACACCATGACCTGGAGATTAAGGACAGAAGGCTGATACTCGACAGGTTTTGCCTGCAGCAAACCGATAATGAAGGACTGTAGAGAGCAGACGCGCTCAGCAGCGGCAGTTTGCTCTGTCGTTGCGGGGAACGAGCCCGTTCTCCCCGGAGCACGGCAGGCACCAGCGGTGCCTCCCGCGGGTC